>CM053783.1:397388078-397993440 GCA_028749045.1 Cupressus sempervirens
CCATGCAGGAAAGTGCTGGCCAACTTTGAAAATCTTACAGGAAATATAAGTAAAAATTGATTTTATGATGTACTTTGAAAAAGCCAGTCATAATATACTTCTCTTTTGGCTGAAATACTTTCGATCAGTGCCTAATCCATTGGAGATTCAGAGTCAAGTAAATTCTTAGATCTAATTTGTTGCTTTGCAACAAATTTTCATCAGCAATTCTTACCAGAATTTATCATTCAAAAATCCTTATTAACACCCAAGCAACCTCATCACATTCATCAGAGCCTTTATTTAATCCATTGAATTAACAACAACAACAAATGGATGTACAGCCTTACTATATTGCAATCAATTGCATAAGCTTTTACTCACACAACATCAAGGTAGCTAAGTATTTAAAAGGAGACAAAATTCAGAAAAGAACAAATATGGGGACAGTTCATAATTTGTATTCATTTCCTTTGAAAATGGTATATCCTTTACAATAGACCCAGAAAGACCTTCAGAGAAGAAGCACAGTTCTTTCTATATTCATCTATATCTCAGAAATTTTGACAGAAAAGTATACTATAAATTTCCTTCGCAAAATGTTTTTGGACCAAAAACAGAACTAAGCACAATACTTAGTAAAAACCAAATTCAGACCCTTCTTTGGCCTTGGGATCTCACTTAAATAATGTGAGATGCAACAAGCTTCAGGCTAAAGAAGGTGACAGGTGTCCTTCTTTAGAAAAACAAAAACAAGAATAACAAAAAGGTTGATTACAACAGCAATTCTTGGCGGGTCCCTTTCTGTTACGCTTCTTGGTTGTTATGATCTGATCTCACAATCATTCTTCATCTTCAGAGTACATACCCATAAGGTCTGTAAGTGATGTATCATCTTCTGTTACATGCAAACTCACTTTAACCTGGGGATTTTCTATGTCATCATTGCTGATTACAAAAGTAACTATTACTCTTACATCTTCTTCGTCATCGTCTCCTGACATTTGCTCACTAAACTGATTTTTCCATCTGTTAAAAGTATCATCATCTGGCCAATCAAAACTTAGGGTTTCTCTTTATATCTTTATTAAAGAATTGGCATTTTCCTCTAAATCATCGAATTCTTTTCTCATATCAGCATAATATAATTGTATTTTTACCAGCTCTTCATTTGTCTTTGCCCAAAACCAATGGCCAGTCTCACTGATGATGTTTGTTATTCTGTTATCGAATAATTCATCCATTTCCTTTTTCCATTTTTCTTTTTCCTTTACCGTATCAACAGATTCTAAAGCACAAGGAAATAGGGTGAATTTTTCAGCAAGATATTTTGAAAAATAGAGTATCAATTTTCTCTGTAAAGAATCTCTTTTATTCTCAAAATTATCTAATTGATTCAATAAATAAAAAATCCTTTCAACCTGATGATAAGGCATTTGGACTGTAGATATACAAATAATTGTAACATCATTGTTTCTCTGTCTCCATTTCTGTGCAAGAGAATCTAGTCCATCCTTTTCTTTATTTAACTCATCCATGAGGGTTACAATCCTTGTCAACTGATCATAAAAAGTTGACCATTGTATTTTATCCCTCAAATATGTCACACCCTGCCTCCATTTCTCTTCCTGCTGATTTCTAAATTCTATCTGCCATTCATGTAATTTGGTTTTTTCTGCCTCAAATTCCTCTGCAGTATAGAATTGGGGTCTTTCAGGGGTGTCAGGTATCTCAATAATAGGGGTTAATCCCATAGATGACTGTGGGGGATATGCAATTCTCAGTGTACTGGATTCTCCCACTTTCCTCTTTCCAAGTACCTTTTCTAATTGAGATACCCTGTTTTCTAACTCAATTCTCCTTTTTACCTCTTGGTTATAGGCATCCACCACTATTTCATATTTATTATGCATATCAATCATTTCCTTCTCTTCTCTTTCCGCAGTAGCCAAGGCAAATTTAGAATAATCCACATTCATGTGGGCTGCCTGTACATTTGAAGTATCAACAACTCTCCTTACAATGATACTCCCTGTTAATCCTGAATCATCAGGCTGTGATGAAGTAGTTCTGGATCCTCTTCTTAGGGACCACATAACAAGGGCAGCTTGATCATTGCTGAATGCTGTACCCAAGAATTCCTCTTTATTTGGATCCTGGAGTCCTAAATTGTTTGAAACAGAATTAAAAATTAATGCGTCAGCAATGTCCCAATTGGGCAATAATAAAACATTAGCATTTTTTACCATCTGTCTTCCCTCATCAGGGGTTATATTTTGGAACTCTTGCACCATTTGTTCCTTTATTATATTTTGAATGGAGGTCTCATCCATTTCTGGATGTTCTGTTTTCATATTCTTACACCTTTGCTCAAAAATGTGCATGTTTACCCTCCACGCAAACTGATGGAAAGCCCTAGATCTTACAAAATTGTTATCAGATAAAAAATGCTGACTGGCTTGTTCCAAAATAGGGTCCAATTCCCTTCCTCTAAAATCTTCTATAGTTAATTCAAAACTTGGCACAAGGGGTTCCTAGGGGTTCCCTTCATCAATTTCTGCTTGTGTAACAAAAATTTCTCCTTGTGACCCCATTTGTTCGAATTGCTCATTGGTGAGCTGTTCTTCCTCAATTCTTATTGGGGTTTGAGAAGGTGAGTAACTTTCATCAGGGGATTCTTCCTCCCTTATTATTCTTCTTCTTTTGGGAGAAGGTTCAGGGGGTCTTTCTTCTAGGACAGTGCTGGTGGATAAAAAAAAAAAAAAAAGGATAGGGACCCACTAGAGTATCTGACATCAGAGCCGGAATGTTGATTTTTTTGAATGTTCCGCCACCTCGCTATCAAAAATTTCAGACACTTCACTGTTAGCGAAGTAGTGAGGCCACGTGAAAATCTAAAAATGATGACATTGTATCTTGCTTGTATCATAATTACACCAGGTGGCATGATCAGTCATAAATACCATTGTCAGAATCAGTTTTAATTAACAGAAGTAATTACTGGGTAACCCTTGCATTTTCCAGCATGAAATCCTTTAAAGTGCCAGAGCTCGCTACCTCGCTATCGGAAAATTCAGGTGCTTCACCGTTAGCAAGTTAGCGAGGCCTCGTAAAATGACAAAAGATCGGCAAGATCTTTGATGACGTGTAATGACAGATGACTATGATAAATTTTGACATGTGCCAACTATGCAGAGATCCGATTCTCATTAATACCTATCTGACTGAATGTACAAGAAATCTTGAACGTCAGCTTGAAGTGGATCAACGGAGCTTGCTACCTTGCTATGAAGAGTTGCAAGGGAGATAATTATAGCGACATAGCAAGTTGGGCCCGCCGCCTTCTTTCTTAAGAAGCCCTGTAGCGTATCTTTCAATCATTTCTTGATCTGATCAACGATTGTCGCCGCTTCGCCATGGCAAGGTGCTTGTTCTTTATGCATAACGAAGTAGCGACATGCTGACACGTGTTCTCCGTCGTCAATGGGTCTAAATATAAGCGCCATCAAAAGAAAGAATTCTGTACGTGGCAAGTTCTCATTGGGTAAAATAACTGACATGGCAAATATAACTCCTAGTTGTTCTCTTTGTACCGCATGATCGTAGGATCTTTGAAGATCGACGGCGTAGTTTTAAACGAAAAATGTAGTGCCACTCTCTGTATTAATTAGACAAGAAAGCTTCGTCCGTGAGGAAAAATAGAGTATAATACAGAACTAAGCACAATACTTATTAAAAACCAAATCCTGTCACCTTCTTTAGCCTGAAGCTTGTTGCATCTCACATTATTTAAGTGAGATCCCAAGGCCAAAGAAGGGTCCGAATTTGGTTTTTACTAAGTATTGTGCTTAGTTCTGTTTTTGGTCCAAAAACATTTTGGGAAGGAAATTTATAGTATACTTTTCTGTCAAAATTTCTGAGATATAGATGAATGTAGAAAGAACTGTGCTTCTTCTCTGAAGGTCTTTCTGGGTCTATTGTAAAGGCTATACCATTTTCAAAGGAAATGAATACAAATTATGAACTATCCCCATATCTGTTCTTTTCTGAATTTTGTCTCCTTTTAAATACTTAGCTACCTTGATGTTGTGTGAGTAAAAGCTTATGCAATTGATTGCAATATAGTAAGGCTGTACATCCATTTGTTGTTGCTGTTAATTCAATGGATTAAATAAAGGCTCTGATGAATGTGATGAGGTTGCTTGGGTGTTAATAAATATTTTTGAATGATAAATTCTGGTAAGAATTGCTGATGAAAATTTGTTGCAAAGCAACAAATTAGATCTAAGAATTTACTTGACTCTAAATCTCCAATGGATTAGGCACTGATCGAAAGTATTTCACCCAAAAGAGAAGTATATTATGACTGACTTTTTCAAAGTACACCATAAAATCAATTTTTACTTATATTTCCTGTAAGATTTTCAAAGTTGGCCAGCACTTGCTTGCATGGATTGTTTTAGCTTCATTTAGCCATTGCTGTTGGAAACATCTGCAGAGCTATAGAAGATTTCTTGGCCATATCTGTTCAAGGGATGTGTTTATCAATTCGGTAAGATTTACGTATATGTTTGAGGATTTAGAGATGAGAATCAAAATGAAACTAAGAATAATTCTTATACAATTGTTCCATCTTTGAACCATCCCCGGGTACACCCGCCCTGGTTTTTACAGAGCCAAAAGAGTAGAAAACCGTCTAAGGTTTTGTTGGAGTTGGGTCCTAGTACTTTGCATATGTAAGTGATAATAAGAATTGGCTATTCTTTAGGTTGTGTATGTACTGATATCTAGGTATTAAGCTTTTTGTCGCCTAGTAGTTTTAGCACTGTTAACATCATAATAAAACACCAACAGGACCTAAACCAAGACTTGTTTTTGTTGTTTTTGAGATTTTTTGATTTTTTTGGATTTTTGAACTTTTACGATTGTTTTGGATTTTTATGTTTTATGATTTTTTTTGGGTTTTTATGTTTTATGATGTTTTTGGATTTTTCAAATTGGGGATGCAAAATCAAACAATGAAATATATACAAGGCAAGGGTAGCTAGTGTGTCCCCTTCAACGAGGGAGGGTTTCAAATACTCAAGCATGTCAAACACACCAACAATCCTACAAGGTTTTGATTAGGATGTACAAGGATCAACTAGAGGGCATCCTTGATATACACAAGGTACGTGAGGCCCAAATTTGTAGATGAAAGAAAATAATGCCACACAGTTGGGGGGAGATGGTTACCCAAATCTCCTCCTTCACTTTCCAAAGGTATAAAGTTTTTTGGGGCTTAGCCAAGAGTGATAAGATTTTGCTTCCAAGAGAGGTGTCTTTCGATTCACCTCCTGATTTTTATACTCTGCTAGAACACTAGAGTTGATGTCGTTCCAAGGAGTGATGAAATCCCCAAGCAGGCCTCCTAAAAAAGAAAAATAAGAGCACTTATTTCTTGTGCACCCAAGATCACCCGAAGGCATGAGGGGAGAGAATATGTAAGTGGCCTTGGGTTTTAAAAGATACTTGTTCTTTTCCCAATGAAGCTTTAGACACACATGATTAAAGCATACAATGTTCTTGCCAACTTGAAATATCGCCAATGTAAATGAAAATGCAGATTCATTAACAAGAAAGTAAATTGAGTGTGCGGAAATACAAATGCTGAAAATGAAATCAATTTCTTTTAGGGTATTCAAGAGTGTGTGACTTCATTTTAAGCACCAATTCCAAATATTTTCTAGCCTAGGCATACATGTCAATTGTCCCTTAAGGCATTCAAGAGAGTGTAAGTTCCTTTTAAGCACTAAGTCCAAATGTTTGCTACCCTAAACATGCATTCCAACAAAAGTGTGAGCATTCACAAAGTTTTCCTTTAGGCATTCAAAAGTGTGTTTAGGGTTTACTTATTAACTTGCATCATACATTCAAATGAAAGTGATTAAACATACAAGTTCATTAACCCCAAAGTTTAAAGTGATAAGAATCACAACAAACTTTCTTAGTGATAAAAATCACTATTGTTTTTGTTTTAAGTCTTTCAAGGTTAATTCTTAAGAGCAATAAAACATTAAGAAAAATCTGTAAAAAAATATGGTTAGGTGTTTAACATGCTCCAATCTGGAAGAAAAAATAAACTTGATTAGCCTTACAAGAAAAACTCCAAAATGAGGGCTTTACTATGAAAAAATTTATTTTAACTTTTTTTGCTATTTTTCTATATGTAAATAAGCTTAGAATGACCTCAATCTTACGAAACCACCAAAAGTCAAAATTTGATTTATATTTAAAAAAAAAAATTTCAAAAAAAAAATTAAAAAAAAAAAATCATAGACGACAAAATGTAGGCAAAGATGACAGATTGTGTAGATGACAAAAAATGCAGACGGCAGAATAGAAGGTCGCCAAAAAAGCGTAGATGACAAATTAAGTCACCAAAAAGTGTAGACGATAGTATTAGAGGCAGAGACAATAGTTTACTAGGTGCAGACGACAGAATAATTTTAAAAAATAGGCGAAGATGACAATGTGCAGAGACACCAATTTGTGGAGATGCCAATCCACTGAGACAACAATAAGTGGAGACGCCAATCTATAGAGACGACATAATAGAATTTTTTAAAATAAAAAAATAAATAGGCAGAGATGCCAATCTGCGCAGATGCTAATTTGCAGAGATGTCGATTTGTGCAGACAACATAACGTAGATGACATTACATTCGACACAAACAACAAAGCGAGGTTTTTGGGACAGATTATAGATTTTTTGATAGATTTTTGAATGAAAAACAGGGACGTGGGTCCCACTGGGCATGCCAAAAAAGTGTGCTAGAAAATGTGACCCGTTGGGAGCACGAATCAACAAACAAACATTAGTTAAAAAATCCCAAATATGCATCCGAGACTCATCAAAATGAAAGAACATTAACTAACTAATGCTTGCTTGAGTTTTGCAACTCTAGGCAACCAACAAACCAAATCCTCTATCCACCTCTATAGCTCAACAAAGGCACCCATGAGAGGCTTTGTTGGTGTGTTAGAATGGAGGTATGTTTGGTGTGCTCTTACAAACACAACAATGTAGTGAATCTCTTGACTGTGGATGCGCAAATGTGAGTGATGATGAAATATGAACCTAAGTTGCAATGAAATGAAGAATACCTTAAGAAATGGCTATGGAGAAAGTCATACTTGAAGGCATTCGAGGATGAAAATGAAATGCAACCAAGAAAACTAAGTATGCAAGCTACACTAACATGTATATGCAAAAGAAATGTGAATGCATAAGCAAACTAGACTAATAATGCAAATGAAAAGCTAAACTAGCTACCAAATGGTTAGTATGTACCTAAAAATCACCATGAAAACTACTATGAAAGCTACTATGAAAACTCAAACTAGCATGCAAGCTCAACTATAATGAAAGCTCAAATCTCAAACCAACATGATAACAATGCAATAATGAGAGATGATGAATGCTTGAGACAAGGCCTCTATTTATAGGCTTGAGGGAGGGCTTGGTGATGTGGCATCCATGTAGGTGCCATATAAGGTGACATGCAAGCCATGCAAGTGGTCAAAAATTCAAAGTTTGCTCACACATGTGTGAGCAAACTTGAGAAGAAGAGTGGGAGACAATAGTGCAAAGGGGAGTGTGTAGGCATGCCTTCTCACACATGTGTGAGCACACACTTAGCCTAATGAGGGGGATTAGAAAGGAGATTAGGATGATTAAGTGGGATTAGAGAAGAAGTAGGCTTAAGAGGATGAAAATGATGGGTATAGGCTAGACTTAAGATTAAATTAAATACGATTTAATTTAATCATAGGTTTAGAAGAATTAATGGGATGTGAGGGATTTAAACAAATCAAATTTATTTAAAATAGGGATGATGGAGGATCATGTGTTAAATAAATTTAACACGTTAAGGTTAGGAGTATTTAAATTAAATTTAAATACTTAGGGGAATGAACTTATTTAATTAATTAATTAAATTAAATAATTAGAAGAATGTGACTAATATAATTAATTAATTAATAATTAATTATAATGTCAAGGGAAATATTAAATAAATTAATATAGTCTTTTGAGACGATTTTAAGCGTCTACAGTTTGTTATTAAGTTAGTCATACGAGCTCAAAATGTTCTCATTTCAGAGGTGGATGTTCATCTTGGATATATCAGTCTACCAATTAAGGTTCAATGCCATATCATGAGTATTCATAGATTTATTGTGGATTTTTGGTTTGCAATTTTGGTATATAAACTTTAGGCTCACCGTTGAAGGCCTAAAAGTTCCTTGATGAGGCCCAAAAACTTGATGGACGGGCACTTGTGCAAATCCAAGTCTGTAGATCAGCAGCTGAGGTTATTGAAAAGTGGTTATAATAGCCAATTAGAGCAACAGTTCGAGAGTTATGGCCTTCAAAAGTTGGACCAACCAAAACTTCCAAAATAAATATAAAAAATGTATTTGGCTGACTCTATGTGTATTTTTAGGGTCTCTCGGCCCTAAGTATTAAGTTTGAATGTCTAGAACCTTCCTGGGCAACATAAAATTGCCTATTTAAGAAATGCCCAAACATTGTCTAAGACAATTTTAGGTGATAATTCGTAGCTTTGTCTTGTGGATTATTGTAATGAAGGTGCTCATTTGGGTTAGCATATTGTAATTTTGAATTCTGTAATTCCACATTTGCAATGATAATAAGAAGCCCATATTTTGTTCTCGCAAATTTTTGTTATTGTTGTTTATTTCCATTATGTATTTATGGTATTAAGGGGAGCACCATTCATCAATGCTGCTATGCCTTTCAAATATGTATGTGAGGGAAAGAGGGGAATTTCCAAATATGATTCTACTTATGATCCAAATTAGATTAGCTATAACCCAAAGGAAGAAGGACACCAATACTAAATTTAAATTATAAAAGGGAATACAATACAAGGAAATGTACTCTTTGGCCCTTAATAGGATAATGTAAATGTAAAATTGAACCAATTTCTTAAATAATGTAAATCTAGATGCTATGTGTATACAATTAGCCCAATTAAGATATAGATTGAGATAAAGACATGAAAGGAAACAAAATATGGAAGATTCACCTTGAAATACATAGAGGAAGATATATTTTAGCTCCAAAAATCATAGATCTAAATATTTTTTTGACTATCTGATTGTGGTTCTCGAAATGAAATGAAGAAAATAACAAAACCCGAAAATCTCCTAGCAAAAGGGCCAAAAGGACTACATTGACCTTTTGGAAGGACGTCTTACAAAATGGTTGACATAGTTCGATGATGTTGTAATGAACTTATCTAGAAAGCTCTTGAGGAATAGGTTCCATATATGTAAGCTCTAACTGATATCCTATTTCTACATATAGAAAAGAAGGGTTTTTGTGGTTGGGTTGTATGAGGGCTTACCTTGATCAAGCCCTTGGTTAAGGAATTAACTGTAAATTGAAATATAATTAATAAGGAAAATGCTTCCATGTAGTAGATCTAAATAATATCAAATGAAAGATACAATTATCTTTGAAGCTACAATTGACTTTGATATGTGATCAAGTATGTAAGTGTAATAGCCTTGACTCAAAGAAACCATAAGGAAATCAAAGAAGCCAAAACCTTATGTATGGAAATGTACATGACATGCCATGGATGAATAATGGAAGAACTTGAATGAATTGGAATGATAGATTTTCTCCTTAGAGCCAAACTCCACTACCACCTTGAGGGAAGAAGCTTGATGCAAGAAGGATATGCCAACACTTGAATGCTTAAAGAAAAATGCCTTGATTAGTTGCTTGCTTGTGGATGAATTTACAAGATGAGATAACTTGAGAACATGAAATATGAAAATGAAGCCCCCAAGTCTCCTTTATACTAGTTTTCACGTGGGAAAACAACTTAGGCCGATGGGGGAGATAAATAAACCAATTGGAGAACTTGAGGTCTCTTGGGGCTTGAACCCCACGACCACCAGAGACTAGGTCAACCTGCATCAACCTATATGAGACCAGGTTGACCTAAGCTAACCTGGTCCTAAAGGAAAGGACAAGAAGGCCTTAAGAAGGCTCAGAGAGATGTGTAGGTGAAATTGAAAGATAACAGACTCATTAGGAGATGTGGTCAAAATGGTATTAAAGTGACACCTAGAAGACCATGTTGGAAAGTGAAAGATGAAGAATAAGTGTGAAATGAAAGGGAAGAGGAAAAAAAGAGACCAAAACCATGCTAGGAAGGGCTAAAATGTCTCACAATGAAGTACATCCATTTTAAGATGATACATTCATAGGATATGAGTCATGAGAGTAGGAGGATTAGCCAATTATCCTTTAATTTGTATAAGGTTCTTCTCACACTCCTCATTCCATACACATGTAGGGCCCTAATGAAAGTTTTTGTTGAAAGGTTATGTTTTGTTAGCTAGTTGAGAAATAAACATCATTATCAATTGAAGGCATCCTTGAAAACTCCTTAATTGACTAATGTTATAGGGAGGTGGAATTTCCACGATTGCTTGGACTTTTACAAAATCAACCTCAATTCCCTTAGCAGATATGATATAGCATAACAATATTCTAGAAGTGACACTAAAGACACATTTCTTAGGATTTAACCTAAACTAAAATTATCCCATACAATCCAATATCAAGCTCAAGTCATCTAAGTGAGTATTCCTTTTCTTGGATTAGCCAAAGTGTCGTCTATATTCCTACATGTTCTTATGCATCATGTCATGGAAAATAGTTTTCATAGCCATCTGATATGTAGCACTACCATTCTTTAGCCCAAATGGCATGATATTCTAGCAAAAGGTACCCCACACACATGCAAAAACAATTTTCTCTTGATCTCCTGGAGATATCTTGATTTGGTTATAACTTGAGAACCCATCCATTAAAGAATACATCTCATAGCCCACAATAATGTCCACTATCACATCAATGTTAGGGAGTGGAAAATCATCCTTATGGAACGCTTTGTTTAGGTCTTAAAAGTCAATGTATACATGAATTGATTTATCATGTTTTGAGATAGGTACAATATTAGAGATCCATTTTTCATATTTTATAGCTTTAAAGAATTTAACACTTAATAAATTTTCTAGTTCATCCTTCACCAAGAGGGCGACATGTGGATGCATCTTTCTTAGTCTTTGTTTGACGTGCTTGACATAATGAGCTATAGAGAGATGATGCATTATAAATTCAGTGTCAAGGCCAGGCATATATGCACAAGTCCAAGATTTTTTTAATCTTTTTCTCATTGAAGAATTGAGTAATTGTTCCTTATCTTTAGTTGACAAGGATTGAGCTAAGCGTATGATTTTGGGAACCTCTTTTGTTTTGAGATTAATAGGTAGTGTAGGCTCAATTAGCACAGATGATATTTCCTAAAAATAGCTAGACAAAATACCAAGTATCATATCCTCAGGTGCCTCAAAGAGGTTTTCACCCTTGGAAACGTCTTTATTTTTACTATTTTAGGCTCTAACACTGCCACAAAGTGGCTTTCACCATGAGAGCATTTTGTGTGTGTGTGTGATTAAAGTAATTGATATCTATTTATGTCATGTTGGTAGTTGGTTCATTGGTGGAACAAACTATAGGTTTGATGACATTAAGGTAGAAAATGATCTCATAATCATTTTGAAAGGAAGGTAGCTCAGGTCGTTGATTTTGCAAGAACTAGTTAATGAGATTGAAGTACATAAGTGGTAGCGAGGTGGAGGATTCCAAGTTTTTGATGTGAAGAGAGTTATCTCTAATGACAAGAAAGTCAAAATCTATAACGAAACCTTCAAAGATACCCACATTGGGTTGATCCCTAGAAAGGTCAATGTGGTCCACTAAGGCAAGTTCATGTAGGTTCAACTCGTCAAATCCTATGGGTGACTCGTCAATTATGCCAGTATGGTTAGCATAAATGTATATGACATCAACCCCTAATTCATAAGATACAACTGAGAGAGAATCCCACTCATATTCACCAGAATTAGTATTTTGGTTATTCTCTATAAGGCAAGCAATATTCCTTCTAATTATGTCTTTATTAGGATCTTCTACATCTGATTCATCAAAGTCCAACTATGTAGAAGTAGTAGCCTCAACACTATGGTCATTATATTGTTCAGTTTCACCCAAAGAATGGATGTAGAAGGAACAAGGTTCTCATCTTCTAGAGTAGTTGTAGTAGTAGGTCGAGTTTCTTTTTTTGAATCAATAGTAGTGGGGTTCTTTTTATCATAGATAAGTAGACCATCATCGAAAACATAACCCAAGCCTGTAGTGTCCTTGCTTTTGCATCCATTGGTGTGACTCATAGGTTTAGTAAGAGTATATTTACTATCAGTCAAAGGACCATGTCCTAGATAACCCATATTTCTAAGGAACTCATATCCCTTTCCATACCGCTTAGGAGAAATAGGAGTAGTGAGCGTAACTTCATCAGCTGTCTCTTCTTCTCTATAGATCAAATCCCTAATCGTTTGATCTTCTTTCTTGTCCTCTAGTAGGACTGGGGACTACACAAAAGTGCCATAGAATATCATCTTTGAAGATGAAGGTCTCATGTTTTTAGATGGTTTCCTATAGGAACAAGGGGAAATTGGTAGAAATGGACTCAAGAGTGTATTCTCTCATACTAATATTCATCATATTAAGCTTTCTCTCAAAATCTACAAGAGTAGTTCTAGCCTTATTAGCAACTCTATTAATTGGTACCAAAGATTCAACAACAATAAGTGTGTTGACATAGAATTGACCCTAGGAATAGAAATTTATGTACCATTGAAAGAGAACTTGATACATTGGTGATTCATAGATGAGACAACCTACATGTCAAGTATCCAAGGTCTTTTTAGCAAAATTTTATATGCAAGCAGTATGTCAAGGACTTGGAAGATAACATCTTTCTCAATAGGACCAACCAGAATAGGTAAGACCGCAAGACCTTTGGAAGGCCCTTTAACCTTGTTATAAGCCTTTATAGTGATTTTCCTTTTAGGTTCAATAGAAAACTCAGATAGATCCAATTGTTTGACAATATTAAAAGAGCAAATATTCAACCCAACACCATTATCTATCAGCACACATATGACTTGAGTATGATAGATTTGAACCTCAATATGGAGTGTAAGGTTACATAAATGGCTAAATGCTTTTTTATCTTCTTTGGAAAATGTTAGGTAGTGTGGAGCAGAGATATGGTTGACCATAGCCTAGAGTTTATCAGTGTTGATGTAAGTGGGGACACTATGTACATAATGCTTTCTCTAAGATCTCTTTGTGCAAAGGGGATAACTCTAGCAACTCAAAATTAGAGATTTGGACAGGAGTATGTTGCAATTGATCCACAAGGTCATCGATAAATATAGTAATAATAAATATTGTCTTAGAAGATAAAAACCTTGTTTGCTTAGGATTTGACTCTTTGGAGGTATTCATAGCTTTAAGAACAACCTTAGGTTGATTCTTGGTAGTGACATTTAGTCTTTCACCACGAGAGGAAGAAGTTTCACCCCTAAGCATGATCATAGGCTTTTTTTCACTAGAGGTTAGTGTTTGTGAGGAACCAATATCCCTCAAAATTTCCTCAGGTCTCTCATCACTAGTGTCATAGTTAGGTTCATTATACTTAGGTCTAACCATATGAATGCTCTCATTGATAGGTTCACGCACATGAATAATGTTATCTATTTTTGTGTAGGTATAGTTGATCTTAACATCATTATTTTTCTTGTTAGCCCTTGATGTCTCCCCTTGTTCGTATTTAGGAAGAGGTTCCTTGGAAGATTTATGGTCAAATTTCTTGACAAGTCCATCTACACCACATTTTTCACCCTCAATAAGATCTTGGATGATGTCTTTGAGTTTGATGCAATTTTTAGTATTGTGACCCTTATTCCCATGATAATTGCAAAAATAATCCTCTATCCACCAAAAAGGCTTAACATCAAGATCATAGGGTTGTAAAATATCACATAGTGTAATGATCATGTTGGAAAACAAGGTTTTGAGTATGACATCATAAGAATCAACCAAAGGAATGAAGCTATGCTTAGGATTTTAGGTTCATACAAACTTATACTTTTAAGAGTCATTTGTCTTAGCAACCTCTTGTTTTTTGGTAGCTATAACAACATCAACCAAGTTGAAGATGAGCTCTTTGGTTTTAGATATGTCAAGTACCCCATCATTGACCACATACTTATTCTTGTTCCAAGGTTTACCTTTGTCTTTGCCATTTCCATTTCCATTAGTCTTGTATTTGTTCAAGGTTATCTCTCCCTTTTTAATAACAACATCCTCTATATGATATGCATTCTCAATTACGTCATTAAAAGTAAGGAACATTTGTTTCCTTAATTCATAGTGTAGTTAAGGTACAAGAATGCTAACAAAGATGTCAATATTTTCACTTTCAGTAATATGTTGAGGATACTAAGAATGCAACTTCCTTCATATTTTCAAATAGGTTATAAAAGTTTCGCCTTATTTTTGTTTTACATTTCACAAATCAAGCATAGTGAAGAGATGTTGTATGTTGTAGGAATAATGTTGCATAATCCTTTGTACAAGTGGATCAAAATATTTGAGGGGAGGTGTGATTTTTGTGAACCATTCTATAGCTTGACCATTCAAACTCCTTGGAAAGAGTCTCATGAGATAAGTATCATCATACATGAAGTCCATACTAAGAGCATTGAATTGCCTTATGTGATCATGTAGATCCCCATTGCCATCATATATTCCATATTTGGGAATCTCAAAATCTTATGGAAAAGGAATCAAGTAGATACTCTTGTCAAATGGGAGTGCACATAGATTTTGTGGAGAACGAAGACTTTTCCTTTTCCTTTTCCTATTCCATGCATGCAATTTTTTTTTGTAGGTCTTGGATTTGTTTCCTAAAAATACCAGTTTCAGTTGGTTCTCTCTTTTGAATAAGCCTCTGAACATCAAAAATCATGTGGTAGTTTCAATCCTCTAGAGACCAAGTGCATAAAATATTGATCTCCATTTTGTTCCAAAGATTTGAGCATGAGTTTTTGAAAGTAGTCATCTTGTTTAAAATTCATGAGATCTTTTCTTGCAACATTATTATCTACCACACTTCCATGTTGAGACCTATGTGAGGGTTGTATATGATGGGAATGTCTAGGTGGAGACACATAGCCCTCAAAATGAGATCTTGGAGTCATAGGAGGAGTTTTTTTGTCATTGTTTCCAAAGTTTGCAAAGGGGTTGTTGTAATTAACATTGGCATTATGGTCTCCAAAGGCATTAGCATTAGCATGTTGGTCTCCAAACACATTATCATTAGTATTGTCTCTAAAGTTGTGATTATTATTTTCCCCAAACACATTAGCATTAATCCTAGCAACCATAAGTCTTGCTTGTTTAAGTCTTGCATGTTTGAGTCTATCTTGTTCATTTAAGTAAACTATCTTTCCTATTTCTATTTGTTCTAGTCTTCAACAAAGAGGTTGTCCAAACATCTATTTCTCTCTTCCCCATTCATGGTGATAGACACACCATTTTTAGTCCTAGGGGTTTCAAGTGGAGTGTATAAGGAACTACCAAAGTGACTAAGAGGATTGCACCAAGTAGCAAATTTATCTTCTTCTACTTCATCAAAGATAGGTTTAGTCTCAAAATGTTGTTTGCATGGGTGTATAGTTGGAGAAGGTAATTCTTCAAAGCTAAAAGAAGGATGAATTTCTTCACCAACTTTAAATATTGTTGTAACCAACATGTAAGAGATAATAGGGATGGCGGCAAAGAAAGGCCAAGGAACCATTCAGCTTAGTAAGATAACACAAGATGACTTGGAGTCCAAACTTAGAAGAGTAAAGCATTCACTTGTCAAAGAGTAATAGTGCTAGAGTTATCAAAGTGACTTGTCAAGCAAAGTATCCAAGTAATTTATGACACTAGTGACTCAAGTCAAGAGATAAGTAAGTAGGAAAGTAGCCAAGTAGATGATTAAGTGAGATGACAAGTGAACAACCTTCCAAATCAAGTAGGCAACCAAGGATCCAAGGTGATCATTTTTAGCCTAAACAATCCTAAACATGTATATTTTAGACTAGGGAAGCAGTGTGATCAAGTATTGAACCCCATAAATGAGCCAAGAGTGAAGTCAAAGTCAAATAAACTAGGTATAGGAACCAGATGATATAGTTCAAAAAACAACACGATAGTAGGTCAACAAAAAGTCTTGTATGACACTTTCCAAAAGCAAGAATCGACGGTTTCAGGTGATACAACACTTTGAAGTGTGTCAGGATGATAGTGTACAAAATAGAAGTACAACAGAGTTTCTAAGGCCATATGATACTTTAAAAAACTAGAAGTATTGTATGATATTTTTCACAACAACAGTATGATAGTTTACTAGTGAAGACAATTTGTGACCTATTTCAGCCTCAAAATGTTAGAGTAATTTTATATTTCCTAATTAACTCTAGTTTGCTTAAGCTAAACTTTAGGCATCTAATAATTAATTCTTTTATTCATTATTATGATGCAACCTAGGTTAGACCTTTTTAGGGTTTCTATCTCCTTTATAAGGATGATATCTCATTGTAAACATTTATTGAGATTAATTCATTGTTGATAATAGAAATATCTTTTTGCTCATCAAGAATGTCTCATCTATGGATCTGGCAATTCTGACCTCCATAGATTTCTTCTTCTTTATCTCTGTAACAGGTGTTTGCATGTAGGTGATTCTTGGAAGTTGTGGGGTTGATATTTCATCAACTTCAACATGGTATTATAGCTCCAGATCTTTATGCCCTTGTTTTGTTCTTGAGAGATTTGGCATCCATTTTCAGATCTATGGCTTTTAGAGGATTTTGTATTGGATTTGGGAGGGGGGGACCTATTTTTCAGAGCACTATGAACCCAAACAAACATCACCATTGAGCGTAGAGCACTCAAAAACCCCCATTTCTATATAAAATACTTCCAGTTTAGATGCTGTTGAAATGTGAGGCATTTTTTTTTTGCACTTAAGCCGTTTTGACCTGGGCACACAAATCGAGGCAACACTTTTATTTTATCGAATATATATATATATATATATATATATATATATATATATATTTTGATTAAAAGCTTGTTGTATTAGAAGGAAGTTTTTTTGGGCATTTGTAGACCTGAGAATAGGTGGCTCTCTTGTTCATGGGCCTACATATTCTTTGGTTGAATTGAAGATTTTAGAGGTGGTGGTTGTGGTGTTGTTTGTTGGTATCCATAAGCCAACATGCATATGATCGCTATGGCTTCTCTTCTTAGAGTGACTTGAACCTTGACTCTCTTTAGCTCTAGTTTTATCTGTTCTTTCCATGTGGACTCCCACTTAGCGTAACTACCTTGAATCATAGGTTCCAGCCCAAGATCACAAGTGGAATTTGGGATTTTTTCATTGACAATCTATTTTTTGAATTGCACTATTTGTGCCTTGATTAGGTAGTTTTAATTTAGAGGCATTCATTAACAGTTTGTGCATTGATGTCTATGATTTTTGGAGTTCCACACCTTCAAGTCTTAACGTTGACCCCATATTTTGGGTGGAGTTTCTTTGGGCAACATCTTCTTGGGAGCATTTTGGATGTGCGCACTGCTCTAACCATAGTGCGAGGAGAAGTAGAGGAGAACATTTTTTATGAAACCCTAGTAGTGATGTCTCTTCCCCTAGTTCATAGAGACAATGTGTTGAGGTCCTCCTCAAAGCTCATATTTGAGGAGCGCCTAAAGCAGCACCTAAATCACGATGTGGCTCGCATGGCTGCTAGTAATGCTCATCATTTACTCACAACATTATTTCCAAGACTCAGTGGTTTCCAAACCCATGCCTATCAAAAGGGTTCACATCTCCTAAAATTGAAGGCCCACATTAGCGACTCTAATCACAAAGCATTTGGTTGGTAGATTTTGGTTATGCAAAGTGATCATCAATTTTGCCAATGAATTGTGGAGCCCACACAATTTTTTCCAACACATGTTTTTGGGGAATTGCATCGATTTTATTTTGGAGCAAATTTTTATGAGGCCAATGGTTCATTGTCAACCACCTCAGCCATGGGTCCCATCAACCAAGTCATCAACACCTTAGTTTTTGGGATCTCCACTACTTTTCTTAGATTCCAAGTTGTATGTTGGCATCTTTGATTTATGCACATGACCGTGCATTTTTTGGCATGAATAGTGGATTTTTTCCACCATGGTTTTTCCATTACTTGGCGGTTTCACTTGATTTGAAGGTTGTTTGTGGATATTTGGCTCCACATGGGTAGTTTCACCTAAAGTTGGGCTTTTTTGTTTGAAAATGGTGGTTCTTGGCCATTCCTTTTTGGTTGCATGGTTTTGTACCTTGAATACCATTTTTGCCTTATATGGATGGTGTGTTTCCATTTTTTATATGGTGATTTGTGGATGGTGTGTTTCTATTTTTTCAAACATGCTCATATTGGCCACTAGATTTTTACTTTGCCATCGACTCTTTTACTAGTGACATTAGATCTTTTATCTTTGTCTTGTTTCTAATGACCAGCTATTCTTTTTTCGGTAGGGGTCATTTTTTTGGCTTTTTTTTTTTTTTTTTTTGCCTCAACAGTCTTTTTTCCCATCAAATTTGGGCTCATCACTTGCTAATGTTAGTGCCATGTTCACACTGCATCAACATTCTTGTCACCTCCTTGGGCTCTATTTGGACCTACCTATACATTTTTCTCATAACTGGGGCATACAAACTTTGTTTTCTGCAAACAAGATATCACCAGAAAGTTGGTTTTGAGTTTGTCATAGTGGTATAATTGGTTTTAAGTTTTGATGTTTTTGTGATGGCTTTTTTGGTTGTCAAAGTTAAGGGTACAATTTTATGCTCCTAGAGACATATCTTCAGCATCGGATCTCCGATTTGGTAATTATTTATATTGTTGGAAAGGTCTTTCTAAGCTCTTTCTAGTGATGCTGGTTGTTTTTCCAGATTATGCTCTAGGCACATTCTATTTAGTCTTTTGTATTTTTGCATTCTATTAGATATCTTGGTTGTTTCAGGTTTGGGGATCGATTTTGTTGCTTCAAATGATTTGTCATGACTTATATTATCTATTATATTAGTATTATGTCTCTTATGGTCTATTTAGAAATCTTTGTAAGTATTCTTGCAAATGCACTAAGATAAAGTACCATATTGCATATGTGTTTTCATTTAAGTTATTTTGCCTTGTTTTGCCTTTTGATTCAAGTAGTTTCATTTGCCACTCATATAGATTATTATTTTCTTGGGATTAACCATATCTTGTGCCTTATTGTACATGCACTACTCATGATTAAAGTGCCATGAGGGGGTTGATATTTTTCCTTTATTTTCCATCTTCCTTTGTCCAGTGAGTATCCCTTCTGTGACATTAGCCTCATGACATGTCTAAGATTGATCACCTCAGTACACACATATGTACTCTTTTGTGCATCTTGATCATGGTTCCTTGACATGCAGTTCTTTTGGCCCACTTTTCTAGTTGCTTGTCACCTCACCCTTGTCTGATTTAGGATGGGTTCTTCTGTTGTTTCTCATGCTTCCCTAGTTTGATTGATTAGTTCTTCAGGCTTTGGTGTTTCATGTCACTTGTATCTTTGAGTTTAGTTGTTTTCCTTTGTGTGCCTCCTAATTTGATGTAGATTACAATCTTCTCTACCTAGTTAGGTTCTATTTTAGTGGAGGTTCTTCAAGATCAACAATTACTTTTGATAGAGCTTTGTAACTTCTACAGGCTTCAGCGATGTTCTTCATGATCATCTTTTGTTCCTATCTTCTAGGACATCCCCTAGTTTGGAGGCTTCTTTAGTCCTTCATTAGTTTCTTTCAACATTATTTTCATCTCTTTTTGGAGTAGGGTTTTTCCTATGTGGTTTTCTCTATTTCTTATCTTTTTAGAGATTTGGTTGTGCTTGGGTACCTCATCAGGCCTTGTTGTCGAGACCCAAATCTAATTTTGGTAGTGGTTTCTTGGTTTTTAGCTACTTCCTAAGTTTATCTTAAGGTGTGTGTGTGGGGGGGGGTTAGAGTAAGTAGATATTTCCTAATTAACTCTAGTTTTCTTAAGCTAAACTTTAGACATCTAATAATTAATTCTTTTATTAATTATTATGATGCAACCTAGGTTAGACCTTTTAGGGTTTTGATCTCCTTTATAAGGACTATCTCTCATTGTAAACATTTATTGAGATTAATTCATTGTTGATAATAGCAATATCTTTTTGTTCATCAAGAATGTCTCATCCGTGGATTTGGCAATTTTGGCCTCCATAGTTTTTTGCTTCTCTCTATCTCTGTGATAAGTGTTTGCATGCAGGTGATTCTTGGGAGTTGTAGGGTTGATATTTCATCAACTTCAACACAAAATACCTAAGTTTTCTAACCAAATATTACAGAGTAACTATGACAAGCATATTTAAGTTTAGATTTAACAGTAACATAATAGGTTTTGACAACAATTGTGATGAAACCCACATCTTCAAATAATTGAACAAGGGACAAAGAAATTGTGCCAATATAAACACTTGGGAAGTTTTGAAAAAGTAAATGATACTACCAATTTGTGTATGTTCAAATAATTTCCATGGGTCTAGCACATTCAAAGACACATTGAAGCAAGATATACCTAAAGGACATAATTGAATATGCAATACCTTGGCCCGCACTTGATTCTCCTCACCTCACACAAAGTGTTTGCCCATAATAGATATTGGCTTTGTCATTGATGGGTTACCCATATCTCAAGGAACACATGTGGTGAGTATAAAATCTTGGGGTGATTTGGGTAGTCTACTAGGATCGATCCTTGCACCAAGATATTTAGCAGCAAAATAAATTGGCCTCTAAATCCTAAGGTGTCTAGTAAGGGTTTTGTTCATAACACCCCTCTTGCACTTGATATGGGATGGATGCCTCGTAGCCATAAGAGTACCTTAAACATACCCACCTAATGATTTTCTCATGGTCACAATCCCACAACTAATCTCACTAAATGAAGTCAAGTGTTATGCTCCCCAAGGCTTTCATCTTTGTCAAGAGGTTTGTAATTATAGTGGGTTAGATTAGTTGGTTTTTTCTTGTTTCCACTTTGGGTCATTCCTATTGGTATCTTTCAACCAATAAGAGACCCTCTAAAGGAGTAAATCTCACTAGGAGATTGAAAAAAATGGATTCACACTAAGGAGGTCAAGATTTTTATTCACCAAGAAGGTGAAGAGCATACTCTCCTATTGCCTAATGCTTCCCCCAAACTCACCAAGCAGATTAATTAAGAACACTAAAGAGTGGAATATGCCACCCACTTCTTTGATCCAATGACGAGTCAAGATTTTTGATTCACTGAGAAGGTGAATATCATACTCTCCTATCAATAAAGGAACCTCACTTATGGGTTTTAATGTGTCTATAGAAGGAAATACAACTATATTAAAGCACTTAAAATGAAATGAAGACATGCAAAAATCTTTTTTGTTTTTGTTTTTCTTGGGCAATCTTACAACAAATGTTAGTAGCCCTTTTTTTGTTACAGTTTTTCCTTTTTAGCAAAGCAAGCAAGCAAGTAGGCTCCTACAAAACAAACAAGATTAGGGAATAAAAATAAGTATAAAACTCAAAGTAACCTTGCAAAACCATTGTTAGAAGTCTGTAAGAAAACCAAAAAATTAGAAATGAAAAATTATAAAATGCAAAGTGAAACTTGAAAGTCAGATTGTGCAAATAAATAGACTAGATGATACTTTTGGTTGATAAAGTATCGTACAATACTTCCTAGTATAGTCAGACAATACTTCTGCCTAGTAAGACACTCTATATCAAACAATATGATGTTCTTCAAACAAGAGTATGTTAGAGTATCAAATAACAATACAATAGTATAACTTGAACAATATCATATGCTAATGCACAAAGTATCAAATGACAATGCACAAAGTATCATACAACATTTCTTTATGCAAAATAAAAATCCAAACTTGTAAGTGCAAAAGGTAACAAAAACTAGCAAAATGGAGCTAAACAAGAGTCCAACCCCACAGTGGATGCCAAAAAATGTACATAAATAATGCAAAGACACTTCTATAGACCATTATTATCAAGAATACCCATGATGGATAGTATCTTAAGAGGTAGCCTACAGGTTCCTATCTATGACATGAAAGAGGTATGAGATTGTGGCTCTCAAATGAACCTAGATTAAGCAACCCTTGCAAGTTGCACCATAGAATGGAAGATTCAAATAGTAGAGACAAGAGTGCCATTATCTAAGAATCAAGAGAGTGCAATGCTAATGCAAGTAAACTAGAATGATATGCAAGATAATATATCAAGATAACAAGTATGAAGAGTTACAAAACCACCTAGTTAAGCTATGTGAGCTAAGCTATCATAAAAGGAAACTAGACTAAATGCAAATAAGAGAATGCAAGTGCAACATGAGTGCAAGTGGAGAGCTCCAAGAGCTCTAAGAAAACCTGTTGCATAACAATAGCATGAGAGTTAAGAAATGAGAGAGTGAGAAGAGAGCCTCATTTTAAAGAGAAATGGACAATAGGGAATAAGAGGAAAAATCAAGGGTGGACAATGAATCCCATGGTGACTTTGTGCACAAGAATCTCAACTAAGCTAAATCAACAACATTGTTTAAGAGGCAAAAGGTGTGTGGAAGAGAATAAATATTCCACCCACCTTGGAATGCGTGTACCTATGTGAGACAAAAATTCCTAACAAGAATAATGTTTTTTATGTGCACACTTAGGATAAGTGGGACTCTGGAGATTTTACTTAATTAAAAAGAAACAAGTTCTTTCAATTGAATAGAAACGTAGGATAAAGTAGTCAAACCATATGTTATAATTAGATAAATAACAAAGTCATGATTTGATCAAAGATAAGTGATTAATAAATTATGAAAAATTGCTAGAAAGGGGGCTCATAGTCTAGATGGCCATTTTTGGGTGATTACACTATTGGAAATATGAGGTAGGCAATGTTACTGGGGGGGGGGGGGGGAGGGGGAGGGGGTGAATTAGCGACCAATAAAACTTCAACTTATTTTACCAATTAATCCTTCATAAAATATTCTGATCTAATTGAATGCATGAAACAATGAAAGTAGTAAAACATTCATAACACTTTGACACAAGATATGGTTTCCCAAAAACCTTTCGAATAGAAAGTAAAACTAGGGTGGGGATAATACCCACAAGCTTTAGTATTGTGGTATAAAGTTGGCCGATTAAGGCTTACAATTGATCACCTATGATGATCTTCCCTATTAGGAGCAATAAGGACTACTAGGTCCACCTTGTGAAATGATTTACAAAACATAAAATGAAGTATGCACTCGGTAAAGAGATTTGTCAAAGACTGTTAAGTCTACCCCATTAAAGGATTTGACTCATGCACATTTTAGGATGAACTAGTTGCCAATCTTAGATTTGCAACTTTGATTTACTGATTGAGATTCCTTTGAAATGTAAAGAGCACCCTTTTGTGATAGATAAATCTTTGCTATCCTTTATACTACTTGTAGCCTTCTTAATTCACACTTCTACTCTTTATATCCACTTCATCATTACTTCTTTCTTATTTAGATGTGATACAATATATTACATATATACCAATCAAAAACATAATTCATCAAAGTTAGCTACAACATAGATTTCCATCAAGATCACAAAGTCGGCCCACTACTGGCACTCAGATTCTGAAGACAAACTCGGTGAGGTTTTCATACTCGACAACAAATATCAATACTAGGCATCATCATGCTCTCGATAGATGTAGAAGCTTGGTTCATACTAATCACTTCCAAGTAGCTTGAACTCGATCAACATTTGTGACTTGGTGAACATTGTAAAACTTGACATATAAACTAAATCACTTGGATGACACTACATGGCTTGGTTAACACTAACATTGTGAGCTCAGTATAAACTAAATCACTTGGCTAACACTCCTTGGCTTAGTCAACACTAGATTCACATCATTGACACTATGAGCTTGATAGATAGTGGAGAACATGGTTGACACTATACAACTCGGTTAATACTGTGAAGCTAGGTTAGCACTATCATTGATGAACTTGGTAGATACTGCTCGATCTGAACTGAATGTAGATTTTGAAACTTGGTAGCAACTATAGAACTTAGTAGTAACTAGATTACTCAGTTAACACTACAAACTACTAGATAAGCTCAGTAGCAGCTTAACCAACTGACTAAGTGTGCGCCACTAATAAACAAACTTGACCTTAAAGTCAACAATCTCCCCCTTTGGCATTGGTGACAAAAATACTTATCAATCCAAAATTGGATACTCAAAATTTTCAGGTCAAAACATTATTTTTATCTCCATCCCGTGTCTTCAACTCAGTAACATACTCTATTTTTGAGATTTTTCAAAATTGCTTTTGTAAAAAATGTTTTTTGATTATTTGTACATGTATTTGTATAATATTATGCTGCTCCCCCATACATATATTACATATTATACTTTCACAATAATCTTTATATATTCATTCATCTTATATTATACTTCTCCTCAACACACACACACACACACACACACACACACACACACACACACACACACACACACACACACACACGCATGCACGCACGCACGCACACACACGCACACACGTGCACACACACACACACACACACACACACACACACACTTTTCTCCCCGTTTTTGACATAAATAACAAATATGTATACTACATGTTGATGCCAAAATGTGACAAGAAGTCAAAATGTACCTTCAAAATCAATACCATTGTCTTGTCCCAATTTTCCTGTAACACCTTGCTTGTATGAAATGCAATATGTACTTATGCTATTAACTCCATCATGTGATCAGCTATGGAGAAGTTATTGTCATGGATGAGTGTCTTGACATGTGCAATATGCTTATGTAATGTATCCATGTTTGGGAGAATGATGCCTCGGATGTCTACAATTGTGGACCTTATCCTGGATTCTTCCCTTAATAATTCCGTTTGCAAATTTGTTAGATATCCAATCTTTGAATAGTGAGTAGAACTATAGCTTGGGTCAAGTGACAACTGATGTGCACTTGCCTTCAAGTTTTCATCTATCTTAGATAATTTATCTTTGATTCCCTAGGTGAAGATAGATGTATCACATAACTTGCTGAATAATGAAGTTACATTATTTGCAGAGGTTTCCAATGAACTAAGAATAGTAGATAATTCTACTTGATTTATTGTAATTTTCTATGCTAGTTGCTCCAATACTTTGTTCTCAAATTTCCTTTTAGCTCTTTGTATCAAATTTTCTTGTCCATTCAAATCTTCATTGAATTTATGGACAACTTCTTCTAACTAAACCAAAATAGGTTGTGTACTATCAACCTCAATGCTTAGTGCATCTGCAAATATGTTCTTTACATCTTCAAGCACTTGGTTTTCCCTACTCTTCTCTTCTCTAAGCTTCTATTGCTTAGCTCTCTTTTGCAATAATTCATCCATGATGTTCATTTGATTAGGATTCAGAGTAGAGATATCCCAATTAAGAATAACTATATCCTCATCTAGATCAATATCTTCTTCTTTACCTTTATCTTTATTTGAAACTTTAGTACTTGGTTGAGGCTTGTTCTCAATTGTCCTTGTACTTGCTATATGCACATTTGGAATAGTAACAATAGTAGAAATAGAGGGGCTAGCAACAAAAATAGATATTGCACTAATAGTAGAAATACCTTGTTGTTGAATAGCCAAATCTGATGATGGTGTCACTTGTTGCTTGGTAGATCAAGTGTTGATCACTTCAGTCAATATAGAACAAGTGCAAAGATTAGCTAGGTGCTTGGTATTGTAGTGGTTACCACAACCAACTTGGCATAAGATTTCTTAGAGCTTGATGGCATTAAAGCTTTACTTAGAGAATGAGGAAATGAGGCCATCACTGCTACTGCAATCTTTTATGGGTCAGTTTCCTCAATACTTTGAATCTTAGGGAGATTCTCCTTTGTAGCTTCCTGTTCTTCCTCCTCATCATCTAGATTTACATCATCTTTTATTTCCACATCATCTTCATCATCTTTATCACTAACATGAACAATGAATTCACTCAGGTGATGTAGGTCATAAATGTTCTTCCATGTGGTAGTAGCTATCTTCACCATAGATTCTATGTCTTTCAACAACACAAGACATGAGTTGAATTTAAGAGTGAGATTTTCCTCATTTTTCTTCATGGATTCTTTCACCTCTTTGTCACTGAGACTCAACATGAGTTGCCTTAGAGTCTGTTCATATATATCTTTTGTAGTCTTCTTAGCATGTTCCCATCTTGGCTTGCTCATTTGGAATTTGTTGTACAAATTGATTAGGAGAGTATTTCCATTTACCCAATTTTTTCATCATCATGTCTTCAACTTGCTTTTTCTCATCTCCATTCTTGGTTTCATATCTAAGTGCTTTGAAGTTTTCTATTCTAGTTCCTCTTTCTATTTCATTTAACTTTTCTTGAAATGTACATGGAGGCTTTTTGAAAATAATTTCCTTGGCATACTCTTCACGTAACTTCAATTTCTTTCTAGATTTTGATGCTCTTCTTCTGAATACAACAGTATATGACTTAGCAGGTCTAGTTATGATAACCTTATCTTTCTTCCTTATAGGCTCTTCTTCAAACTTGGTTTCTTCTACTTCATCCCCTGCTTCATCTTCTTCCACATCATCTCCTTTTCCTTCAGTCAACAGGAGAGTAGAACTTGCTTGCCTAAGTTTTGCTATCCTCTTCTTTTCTTTATTAACTACTTGAGGAGGCTTAATTTCAAGTTCTATCCTTGCCTTGGGTTCTTCATAGGTACCAAAATATGTGGCCTTAAGATCCACAGGTTTATTCAACAGTGCCTCAATAATATCCTTGGTGTCATCAATGTTAACGTCATAGTTTAGAGGTTTAACCCACACAACTCTAGGTCTAACTGCTTGAATTCACACTTTGTCATAGTCTATCATGAAAAAAATATCATCCTTATAGTATTCTACAAGTTTCTTTAGTATTCTATATATGCTATTCATCTTTTCTTTGAATGAATCAAAATAGTTGTCCATGATACTAACAAAATTTTCACCCTTTTCCATACAACTGCGCCTTTAGAAGGGAAGAATTTTTGCACATAGAAGAATAAACAAGTTAAAAGTGAACCAAAATTACATGAATTATTTTTTTAAGTTTTGATGCTCTCCATGTTCTTGTTGAATTGATTCAACATTAGCTCGGCAAGGTCGAAGGTCATGTTGTTCTTCACTACCTTGAGAGCCATATCAATTGCCTCACATGACACACTGTTGAAATTATTAGAGTTGTAGATCTTATGAGTGATCACATGAATTCTAAACTTTAGTTTTATGTTAGTTACAATACTGATCTTTATTTTTTTTTCCATCCCACTCGGCAAGAGTCTTGTTTTCCCTACCTGACTTAGAATTTTGGTAGTCTTGGCTTTGTCCAACATTGGGAGCCCTGTGATTCTATGAATAATTTTCTTTGTGATTTGAATAGGCTACTCCAACCATAACTTCCCATTGTATACATGACTGAGGATAAACCTTATCCACTTTATTTGAAATTCTTGGGGCATATGCATAATGTGTGTTAAACCCTTGGTCTCCAAATGTTGATGCTTAGGTTTCAACACACCATTCACACATAACTTCTTCAGAGTCTCATCCATCTCTAGGGTTCCAAGTTCTTATATAAAATAAAATAAAAATGAATGGATATTGTGAATGAGTAATACCTTGGGTGAAATTTGTGACTGAGCTCCAATTGGGTGAAGTGCTTCTACAATTATCAAACTCAACTTGAAGTTTGGTGCCTTCCAATTGATTCCTCAAACCAACAACTCAAATCCTTTCCTAGTTTTGTTATTGGATGATGCCATGCTCGGTAGGGTTTATGAAAACACAAAAACCTTTAGCAAAAAACACACAAATTGCTTGGAAGCACAAACATCACTCTTTACAAATAGCTCTTGAAAATTCACGGTGAAAAATGAATTTGATTTCCTTCCTTTAAAATTTTTTTCACTTTTCAAATGCCATAAATGCTTGGTACATTCACTTATTCAATGACAAATTGTCTTCCACTTAGTTCAACCTTAATGCTTGATAGAGTCATTCATAGCTTGATGGTCTTATCATTACTTAATGTCCACACAATGTTATAGTGTATCCTGACCTTGCTCAGCATGGACTTGCAACCCGACCTAGCTCAGTAAGGTCTTGAATTTCTAAAATCACTCAATGATCCCTTTGCATCTTGAATGTTGATATGGATTTGTTCTTCTTACTAGCTAGAACAGATGTGAGATGTTTTCTCCAGAGTCTCAATTCTATTTATTTCCATATGGAATTCAAGTTGAGATTCTTGAGTCACCCAACTCTTGAGTGACATCTTCTTCATGACTTAGACTTGCATTCTTAGAAGATTTTGGAATCCATTGCTGCCTCATCTACTTTCTGATATTGTCAACCCTGGCTTTCTTTTCATCTTCAATTCTTCCAGTGTTCATATAGTTCTTGGCAAGGTGACCAAGTTCTGTATAGATAAAACATCTTCTAGTGGTGTCTCTTCCTCATGTGATGTTTTACATAATTTGCTCCAATGTGCCCAAATTCTCCATAGTAGTGGCATCTGCACCATGTGTTATAGTCCTCTCCAAATATTGCTTTTACAATTTGTTCTACTAGATTCAGTACCTAAGTTTTGCATTTAGAAGATTTGTGTCCTTGCTTCTTGCAATTGTGACATCTACCTTCAAACTTAGGCTTCTCCTTGCATTCACTTGACCATGCTTAATGCAATTGTAACACTTTCCATTGAATTTTTCTTTACCATTACTCCAACATTTGTTTGATGTATAACCTAACTTACCATAATGATTGCAAGTAGGCCTTTAATTATTTTGAGCTCCTTGCTTGGATGATTCACCTTCTTCTGTGTATCCTATTCCATCTTATCTTTTGTGTTTGTACTAATGTTTCTCATTCAACTGATTCATGTTTTCTTGATATTTCAACATTCTTTCATTGGTTTGCTTTCAATGTTTAGTTCATTTTGCAATCTTTCATTCACTGATCTTAGATTCATGATTTTTTCATTTGCATTAGTAAGCTGATCAATCAAGTCTACCTACTAAAGGGATAGATGCTGAATTTCATTTTTCTTTCCTTCTATCTCTTCTTTGGCTTTGTCTTTTTCTTCCATGACTTCACATAGTCTTAATGATTATATTTCTTGTTCTCTTTTCTACTTTCTAACTTCTTCTTGAAGATTCCAATTCTTTTCTAATAAGTCTTTGATTTCTTCATCAACTTCATCTGAATTTCTTTCTAGACAGATATCTTCAATTCTTTCTTTAGTGTAGAGATTGTCATTCATTTGTATTGCAAGATCTTTTCTTCTTTTCAATGATTGAGAGAATTTCTCCTTTTCTTTCTTTAGTTGACCAATTGCTAATTCCAAATCCAACTTTTCATTGTCAATAGCCTTATCTAGCCTATATACCTCCATTGCCTCTGATCTTTGCTCAAGCTGCTAAACTTCTTCTCTGAGAATCACAACGCTTTGATACCAATTGTTTGAAATATGAGGTAGGCAAGGTTACTGAGGGGGGGTGGAATTAGGAACCAATAAAACTTTAACTTATTTCACCAATTAATCCTTCATAAAATATTCTGATCTAATTGCATGCATGAAATAATGAAAGTAGTAAAACATTCATAACACTTTGACACAAGATATGGTTTCCCAAAAACCTTCCGAATAAAAAGTAAAATTGGGGTGGGGATGGTACCCACAAGCTTTAGTATTGTAGTATAAAGTTTATTGGTTAAGGCTTACTATTGATCACTTATGATGATTTGCCCTATTAGGAGCAATAACGACTACTAGTTCCACCTTCCACCTTCTAAAAAGATCTACAAAACATACAATGGAGTATGCACTCAGTAAAGAGATTTGTGAAAGACTGTTAAGTCTACCCTATTAAAAGATTTAATTGATGCACCTGTTAGGATGAACCAATGGCTGATCTCTAATCTGCAACTTTGATTTGCTGGTTGAGATTCCTTTGAAATGTAAAGATCACCTTGCTATGATAGATAAATATTTGCCGTCCCTTATACTACTTGTAGCCTTCTTTATTCACACTTTTTCTCTTTATATTTGCTTCATCATTACTTCTTTCTTATTTGGATGTGATATAATACATTACATATATACCAATCCAAAACACAATTCATCAAAGTTAGCTACAACATAGATTTCCATCAAGATCACAAAATCGGCCCAACTACTAGCACTCAAGTTTTGAAGACAAACTTAGTGAGGTTCTGATACTCAAAAACCCTTATTAACACTCAGCATCATCATGCTCTTAGTATACATAGAAGCTTAGTTCATACTAATCACTTCCAAGTAGCTTGAACTTGATCAACACTTGTGACTCAATGAAAATTACGAAACTCGACATATAAATTGAATCACTTGGTTGACACTGCATGGCTCGGTCAACACGAACACTATGAGCTCAGTATAAATTGAATTACTTGGTTGACACCCCTTGGCTTGGTCAACACTAAATTTAAATCACTAACATTGTGAGCTTAGTAGACACTGGAGAACATGGTTGACACTGTGCAACTCGATTAATACTATGAAGCTCAGTTAGTAGTGTCACTAATGAACTTGGTAGATATTTCTCGATATGAACTAAATGTAGATTCTAAAAATTAGTAGCAACTATAAAACTTGGTAGTAACTAGATTTCTCAGTTAACATTGCAAACTACTAGATAAGCTTAGTTACAACTTAACCAATTGACTAAGTGTGAGTCACTAATAAACAAACTTGAACTTAAAGTCAACAACTTCCTTGTCTTGTGCTTCTTTCTTTTTCTTCATACTTCCTTTTAGTATTGTCCTTATCTTGTCTGATTACTTCATGCTTGTCTTTTCCTAACCTTGAACTTTTACCTTTCATCAAGTTAACATCATTGTTCTCATTCTCAAGTAATTCCTTAATTTTAGTTTCTCTATGCATGAGTTTTTCAATATCGTTGTCTATGGTACTAAAATCTTCCTCGATAGTTATGATCTGACTATCATCATTTGAGTCAACCTTTGATATTAGATAGAGTTTATTATTTCAACATGTGACCATGTTTCTTCCATTGCTTCAATCATGTGATCATCATGATAGGTTTCTACTACATCCTTAGGTTCACTATGTGACATCAAGCATCTCTTATTTTCTGCAACCTTACTTCTTGTTTGAACTCCTTTGTTTTTATTGCCAATAATCTACTCTTCATTGTGGTTCAATCTCACATACCTTGGGGTCTTTTTCCTTGTCTCAAGTTTCTTAGCTTCTTCATCCTCTCCACTTGAGTTGGCCTCATCATATACACTTATTGTCATGCTTGGACTTCTATTCTATACTTTGTTGTGGTTGTTATTGAGAAGCAATATCCTTATGATACTCATTTTCATTGCATGTTGTCATGTTCTCAATACTTCCATCTACCTTAGCATTTGTTCTCTCTATCAACTTCTTCAATCTCTTGTTATAATAATTATTAGATATATTTTTGGTTAAGTATCTAGGGAGTATACCTTGATTAGACCTTAATTAAAATTTATCTATATCCTTGAATCTCTCTTTATATAATATTTTCTACCAAAAATCTTGAAATACTTGACAGTAGGGACATACCCATACTAGAGTTCATAAGGTGTCTTTCAAGTTCCATATCTAATTTTTGTGTAGTTAAGTTTGTAGACTATAATGTTTATAGATTCTCTCCAAAATACATGTAGACCATTCCATTCAATAATCATGGTTCTTGATGCCTCTATTATTGTTTAGCTCATGCTCTCTACAATACCATTTTGTTGTGGAGTTCTAGGTATCGACAATTGTCTCTTGATTCCATGCAATTCAAAAAATGAGTTGAAATAATTTTATGTGAACTCTCTAGCTCTATCTGATCTCAAATTTTTAATCTTCATACTTGTCTCAATTTCAACCAATTCCTTGAAGGCCATAAAATTGTCAAAAATCTTCACATTTATCCTTCAAAAATGTTACCATACTATCTTTGAGTAATCATCCATTATAGCATGAAATATCTAGCTCCTAAAAGAATTCTTGTCTTAGTAATACCACACAAATAAATATGAACAAGGTCATGTAATTCCTTTGAGTTCTCTTTCTTACAGTAAAAAGTAGATCTAAATTGTTTTACCAATTGACATTCCTTGCAAAATCTATTAGTAGACTTCTTTTTCAAAGGAAAATTTCTAATGGTATAAGTTGGACATATAGAAATTATGTGTTTTAAATTCACATGATACAATCCTTTATGCCATAACCAAATTTCATCTATTTGAGCAATCAAACAAGTCCTTTGTCGACTATACAAAATAAATATATATTACCCATTGTCTTGAATCTAATAGCAACCTCATTTCCATGATCTTTCAAAATGTTACACATATCATCTTTGAAATGTAATCCATATCCTTTATACACCAGCTGATGAATACTTAAAAGATAATGTTTCAAACCTTCTGCATACAAGACATCATCAATATTACTTTGTCCATACAAAGTAATAGATATTATACCTTTGATCTTACCATTAGATTTATCTCCCCATTTCAGTTTGTCACCTTCATACTTCTCATAGCTTCATAATTTGTTCTTGTTTCTAGTCATGTTCTGAGAGTATCCATTCCCAAACACCTATTTTTCTTCCTACACAATTTGAGTGACCAAAGTTTTTCCCTTAAAAACATAACTAGTAGATCTAGAAGTCATTACAATGTATAGGATCTTCATCTTCCTTTATGAAAATGAATGTGAACTCATCATCATCATTGTCAACTTCATCAAACACCCTCATCATCAAGAGCATAATGATACCTTTCCTTAAGATTACCCTCATATTTGTACTTAGATATTCTATTAGGACATCTAGATGAAAAATATCCTACCTTACAACATGGAAAACATTTAAAAGGCATATTTCCTTTATACTTACTAGTAGTAGGAGTTGTATTGCATTCTTTTTGCAAACTTTGCTTCTAGATCTTCAATATCTCTATCTTCCTCTTCTAAATCATGTATCTCCATTTCCCATCTTTTCATCCTTCATGTAGCTCTTTTATATGATATGATCTTGGCATATCCTTTCTAGTCACTATGCCTTTGAATGTTATATCACTCTTAGGCAGTACACCTCCTAATGTACTAATCTCTAAGGTTGTAATCATTCCAAAAACCTTCTCGCTTCTCATATTTGTCAATATCCTTATTTCTTCAATAATTTCAACCTTTTTGTCATAGGTAGGAGGTAATGATCTCAAAATTTTTATAACAACTTCATCTTCATCAAGTATTCCTCCAACCCATTTGATAGCACACACCATCTCATTGATTTTTAGTATATAAGATGTGATGTTTTTATCTTCACTCATATTCATGGCTTCATACCTTCCCTTTTGACACTACAACTTGTCCATCTTTTTCTTGGTGACCCCTTAATGAATAATATCTAGCTTCTCCCATATCTAATAATTAGTTGTCTCAATTCCATGACATTAGTCATCTCTACATTAGTCAATGCACTAAAAAATGTTTTCTTTTCTCTAATTTTCACCCTAGCATCATTGATCTCTTCAAAAGTTGTAGGATTTTGAGGAGGGTTGTAAAAATTATTTGTAATATTCTAATAGTCTTCATCAATTCCCTAATATTTCAAATCATTGGGCTCTTCCTCAATCAATAGTTAGTTCCATCAAATACAGGGTTCCCCTTCCTATATGTTTCCATCTTTGAATCTCCTTCAAGTTGGTAGGTTTCCTCAAAGGGACTAGGCCCATACCAATTATTAGAAATACAAATAATTAACTAAAAGGGGGGGTGAATTAGTTACTCCCAAAATACTTCAACTTTAAACCCCTTTAAACCCTTAAAACATGAAACTATTATAAACATAAACCTTATTATTGATTTGTAAAAAGAAAAGCATGTAAATAGAAAATAGTAAACATCAATCACCGCATAACACAAATATTTTTAATGTGGAAACATAAATAGGGTAAAAAATATGTTGATGTTGATACTCACAATAAGAGTAATCACACCTTGTTAGATGTATGTGTTATTCCAATATAAGGAAGGCAGTTGCATTTAGGCATACTATCTAGAGTTTACTATTCAATTTAGCCTTGGGAACCCACTCTAAGGAAGTTACAGTGACTTACACTCATAATTTAGACTACAATTTGTTACATTCATGAACTATATAATAATATCTCTCTATGTTTAGTTCACTTCTATTGTGATTTCACAATGCATGCTACATTTCTCATAGAAATGGGGACCCCCTAGTAGAAATTCTTGTCTCCCAGATCCCTTGTCTGGGGCATGGGACATTTTGGGACTCCCTTAGGAATTTGGGTCTAGTCTTTTTCTCTAATTGATGAGTTCAGAATCTTAGAACCAAGAATTTTGAGAGTTTAAGGGACTTTTAGTGCAAAAGGGTGCACTAGCGCACCTAGCGCACATGTGTAGGTGCACACCTGCCTGGGCCTATATAAGCCCAGGTGCCCCCTCCCCTCTCCTCATTATTCTTAAGACACCTTTGTCCATACAAAAGCCCCTAAAAACCTAACCAAATTAATAAAAAACATCTAAGGTAATGGTGTGCAGATGTGCACCTTGTCAAGGTGTGCATCTGCGTACCATTTTAAACACACACAGTAACTTAGGCAACCCTATATAGGTGCACATGTGCAAATTCTTATTGTAGATTGCTAATGGACTTGAGTCCCCCTTTTTGCACTTGCATAAAGTGCATGTGCGCACCTCACCATGGTGGGCACATGCGCAGGTGTGCAACTGCACCAAAAGAGCCTTGGAATACCTTTTCAACACATCTTTCGCACCTATCAAGGTACACAAGGTGTGCTATTTTGCATTCTAGGGCTATGAGGGGGGATTGAGCTAGTTTTTCAACTTTTTTGTGCCTTAGGCTAGGTTTTTTGATAATTAGGGTTTGTGTTTAGGTTGAATTGCAACTCTCTAGACTAATATCTTTCTTATGTGTAGATAAAATGGCATCCTTATCATCCTCACTCATAGAAAATATGGCTCCCAAACTAGTAGTTTTCAAATACCAAGGTACACCAAAGAAATCTCACTTTCAAGATGGAAATGTAGAAACTCAAGACACCAAGCTAGGACATATCAATTGAAACACATTCCTCACCATCTGCAACAAGCCTAAAGAGAGATCCACGATAGTGTCAGTGCTTATTGGATCAGGGTTAGTCAATGTGGCATCATATCCTATATCTATGCAGTCTTCTGCACTCATTATGACATTGGCATACCACTATGTTACTAAGGAAAAGGTTGTCAAGAGTGTCATAGGTGAGATAGTTTCGAACCTTTGACCTTGGAATATTGAGAAAGTCTTCCATTTTCCTAGAGCTGATTTGTACTTATAGATATCCAATGAGGGAGCAAAAAGATGGTACCAAGAGAATGAGAAAGAGGCCTAAGAGATAATTCAATCATCATTTCTAATTGGCAAAACACTAGTGAGCCGCAGAATTGGAAAAGTAGACATGAGTCGGGGTTATATGAAGGATGACATTATATATGCCATAGTGCTTTTGAGTAGAGTCATGGGCTTACCAACAACTAGACATCTTAATATCTAGATGGTTCACTTCATTGAAACCATTAGGATGACCAAGATACCTATTGATTGGGTCATGATTGTTAGATTAGGTGAAAAACTAATCTCCCAAGAACACCTGTCACATGAATGAAGCAAAGAACAAAGGCAAGGAAAAATCAAGGAGGCCAAAAAGCCAGATCCATCTTATGGACATGCAAAGAGCAATATCACATATAATCCAATAAGTGAATGAATTTAAAATACAAAGAGGTGAATCCTTATAAAGGAATCACGAAACCCGAAAAGGGAAACTAAAGCCTAAAAAAGCTAGGGTTGCACAATATAATTAATAAAATATTAATTATATGCACCTACAAGATAGCTTAAGAAAACTAGAGTAATTGGCAACTTAATTAATTAAATCAAAGTGATTTAATTAATAAGTTAGAACAAATAATTACTCTAACACCCCCCTTAAGCGAAGCTTGGGAGGAAGCTAACCTAGCACAGTTATGAAAGAGAATTGGGTCCCGGCAACAAGGCCAGATCAGGTACCCAATCACAACAAAATCTCTATAAAGAGGAGAAATAGAGAAAACCACATGGGAAAAACCCTACTCCAAAAAGAGATAGAAAAGAATGTTCCAGAAGAAGGAACAAAGAGATTAGAAGAGAATCATTGAAGCATGAAGAACCGCAAAACTCTATCAAAATGCTGATCTGTAGAACCTCCATGGAAATAGAAGGCACGAATCGAGTGTGTCTATATGGTAGATGATCCATCTCACCGAAATGCATAGGTAGCCAGCCACTGCAATCGCCTAGTATGTAGGATCAGGTACTAAATACATAGCTCACACCAACGAACCATCAACCAAAGAAGCATAGAACAACAATATAACCTCCCCTTAAGGCGGGTGAGGTGACAGGCAGTTGAAAAGGTGGGCCAAAAAAAATCTCCTACAACACAGGAACCAGACACATCGAGAGTGAGGTACAGACAACAATAAAGGCACGTGTCATTGACACTGCATGAGGCAAAAGAGAGAGAGGGCCTATAAGCGGCAAACAACTATCCCCCCCTTGGCACTTTATATAATAGTGCAAGTACAATGAATCACAATGATGAAAAGGATCCCGAAACGCAAGAGTGGCACTTTATCTCAGTGCGTTGCATAAAAATGCTTACAATGAATATCAACAATGATCAAAAAAGACATAAGGCTGAAACAACATAAGGTAGAGCCCAAAACGAAGCAACTGAAGCAACAAAATCGATCTCCGGACCTGAAACAATCAGGATATCCACCAGAATGATAAAACACAAAAGATTGAATAGGATGTTCCTAGAATAGAATATGGAACCACAACTAGCATCACTGGAAAGAGCATAGAAAGAGCTTTCCAACGATATAAAGAAGTCCAAAATCAGAGATCGGAAGCTCAAGATACGCCTCCCGGAGTGCAAAATAGAACATCCGACTTTGACTGCCAAAATAGGCAACCAAACTGCATCAAAACCCAAAAACACCTATACTAGCATCTCTGTCTCGGAACTAGCTTTTCGGTGCATTTTTGGATTGAAAAAATACGATCGTATGCTCAAGTTACGGAGAAAAAACCTCCAGGGCCTTTGAAAATGCAAAAAATTATTTTTTTTTAATAAAAAAAATAATAAAAAAACAAAAAACCTCCACCACCACCGCACCGCTAGCGGAGCGGAGGCTGGGTGGTTGGAGGGCAGAGCGGAGGCCACCACGGGCGGGGCTGCGGCGGGGCCGCGGCGGGAACCACGGGCGGGGCTACGGCGGGAATCGCCGACAGAGCCTCTGCGGCCCGCCAGCGGTGACTGCTAGCGGCTCCGCTACGATTTCTTAATCGCGGCAGCTTAAAACAGCCGCAAATAAAATTTTTTTGCAATTTTTTTTTTTGCCTTGTACTACGTGCAGGGGGCCGTACGGCCCTGTCGGACAAAATTTTTTTGCCTCCCAGACCAACGGTGTCCAAAATGGACAAATTTTATATGGATTCTGACTGCAAACGGCCTTCCGGATTCAATGGAAGTGTCCGTTTGAGCCCAAAGTGCCCCAATTTTTTTATTTTTTGCAATAAGTGCAAAAAATTTATCCGTACGGCCTCCCACTACTCTGAGAAACACAGCTTCTGAAATGCTTCAACAAACCACGAACAGCGAGCAGCAAGCTTGCTCTGATACCATGTTAGATTAGGTGAAAAACTAATCTCCCAAGAACACCTGCATGCATAAACCTGTCACATGAATGAAGCAAAGAATAGAGGCAAGGAAAAATCAAGGAGGCGAAAAAGCCAGATCCATCTTATGGACATGCAAAGAGCAATATCACATATAATCCAATAAGTGAATGAATTTAAAATACAAAGAGGTGAATCCTTATAAAGGAATCACGAAACCCGAAAAGGGAAACTAAAGCCTAAAAAAGCTAGGGTTGCACAATATAATTAATAAAATATTAACTATATGCACCTACAAGATAGCTTAAGAAAACTAGAGTAATTGGCAACTTAATTAATTAAATCAAAGTGATTTAATTAATAAGTTAGAACAAATAATTACTCTAACAATGATAACTTGGATGAGCAACTAGTGGGAGTCAAGACCGACCCCAAGTTCTATATGACATCATATTTGGTGTACTTATTGGTGACAAGGATAACTAACTACCCAGGACTTTACAAAAAGGGAAGCATGCAAGATGCAAATGCTTGGCACTATGTGGTGTATCCTTGGTGAAGAAGAAGCTCTTTGATTAGAGCAAGGAATACAAGATAGTGAATGATGGTTTTATATTTGTGATCATTCAATTTATTGAGGGTGATTATGCTAAAAGAATGTCAGTAGAGGCAACATCAAGGATCATAGAAATTGGTGCCTACTACATTTAATTAAAAACATTCACATACCTAAGGGTAGAAGGAACATAGGTGAACCCAAAGAAACTCCCAAGATATCTATCATATACGATCATTTTGTTGGAGATTGCCAGACAACTCACATCTGCATATGGCAGAGTGAGAAAATAGTACAAGAAAACATGGGCATGGCCAATAACCATAGGTGCATTTGAGGTCAAGAAAAAACAAGATATAATAACCTTCGATTAAGAATGGGATCAATATCCCTTGGAAGAGTAAAAATCCTCTCACCCATATTTTGATAATATTGAGATGGTACAACATCTGGCAAGAAGGCCGTTCATGCATAAAGATGCACTGGAGGATCATTAGATGAATGCCATAGATGACTATGATGTCCAAATAAGGGAATATTGTAGAATAAATCTATACTTAATAGAAAAGGTACTCAAGATGAAGATCCCTCTCAAGGCTATCAAAAAATACACAGAAGATGTCTTAGATCCACTGTACAACAAGGACAAGATATATGATAGGCCTATAATGAATGCAGAGATTGACAAGGATGAAAATGTAGATATCAAGAACAAAGCCCAACACATTGTCCAATCAACAAGGGAATGGATCAAGAAACCATTCAAACTTGATCTAGTTCCATAGGCTGTTATCCTGCAAGCCACAACACGACCTATGAAAGGAAAATGTGTAAAGATCATAGTGCCAACTTTCTCGGCTCAATCTCAAGTGAGACCAAAAATGGTTTATAGAAATGAGAAATAAATTGAGTATTTTGAGGCAAATAGGGGAGTTAAAAGGAGGAGAGCTCTAAAAAAAGCCAAGAAGCAAGTGGCTCAGGTACAACTACCTCAACAACCATAGTAAAACCCAACACAACTAGAGCCTCAAGATGAGAAAGTAGCTCAAGTCCAAGAGACTGAGCAAGTGCCTCCTCTAGGAGAGGAACAAGAATTAGAAGAGAAAGAATAGAGGGTGCCACCCACTGGTCAAGAGGAAGAAACCTCCCCCTTCACTCCTAAGAAGGCCATGATTGAGTCCACTGTGGGAATGACATGAACAAGAAAGTTGAAGAAAAAGAATACTCCTCCCCCACAGGTTCTAGAGATCATCCCTAAAGCTAATGCAGACGAAGAAGAGGATGACTAGATGGATAATGCTCCCTTGAGTTAGAGGACTTTCTTAGCTAGGTCTATGGAAGAAGGGAGGAGAAGAAGCTCCACCATGATGTCACCATCCATCCCCAAGCAACCTATTTAGGTTACAACTTTAGAAGATGACAAACAATAGTGGATTGAAGACTAGGAGGGGCAAGAAATAAATGTCTTTAACATTTTTGATTTCAACTTTATACAGGTAGGAACCGAGATGGTGGGTGAAAAAACACGAGACACATCCACAAACCAACCCTTAGTAGAGGATTGGAATCGATTGCTACCTCTACCTCAAGGATCTTTGGGCCTAATATCCCTACCATATTAGGATTTTCCATTTTGGACAAAGGCTCAGTCACCCCACTTCCTTTCACCATACAAATAGAAGAACAAGTAGTAGAGGAGGAAGAGCTCAAACAAATGCCAGCCGATGATGTATCCCAGGAGGGTCAAATACCAAAAGAACCTGAACAAACTCCTCATGATAAAAAGGCTAGAACCCTAGCTACAATAGACATAAAGACTCCAAGAATAAATCTTTCCCAAAAGGAGAAGATGCTAGAAAGGAATGATAAGGGGAAGCATCCTCTAGTACAAACCCCCTCTTTAGTCAAATATGTGTCTCCAATGGGCACTACACCTACTTGGATGAAGAGGGAGGTAATTATTTGATTAAAAAGGCAATTAAATGTAATTGTTGAGGAGGGAATGGATGAACTAGTAAAAGCCATCAAGAAGCCTGAGCTACCTATAGGTAATGCATGACCGTTGGCCTTCATTATGAAGAACCAAGATTAGGACTTGCTTACACACATATCCATCCCTCCTCCACATGTTGATACATAAGATTTGACTCCTAGTGATTACCAAATCAAGGAGGTCTTGTTACGAAAGCCTACAATAGACACCACCAAAGTTTTAATCACAATAGGCATAAAATAAGTATTCAAACACATGGACATAAATAAGTTAGAATTGGTAATGCTATGGAAGAAAAACAAGATTATGAGAGGTTATCTACATGGAATAGTGGGCTTGATAGGTCCAGATCATCTAGAGATCACTCTTGTTGCAATATTAGAGAGGAAGGAAAAGGAGACAATTCATATGGATCCATTTTTTGGAGCATGTTAGCAATGGCGTGACAATTTTGAACATAAATGTGTACAAATAATACAAGGTAATTTGAACTTTTTGAATTACATTTAGTCAAGTACAAATAAACTAGTGTCCATAGGGAACCAGGATTTTGGGTTAATGGATGAGGTACATACCTAGGCTAAAGACCTGCAAATTTTGACAATAATAAAGGGTCAAAGGTATTGTACACTCATGAAGGTGTATACATCAGAAGAGCTTGAAAAGCTTAAATATTGGATTGAGAAGATAATTTCTAGCAATAAGGTCATGGAGGAACTTCATGAAGAGATTCAAAGGTTGAGGGACCAGACACAAGAGAAGATTTTGAAAGTAGAGAAGTTATAAGATGATGTTGCCCTTGAAACTTTTGAAGATGTGTAGAAAATAAAGCTCAAGTCAGTGCAATCAGTTATCCAAAAATTTTGAATAAATTTCAAGGATGCTTCATTTGATGAAGATATTAGACAAGCATTTAAGACTGAAGAGGTATTGTTGGAATTGGACACTAAACTAGAGGATTTTGTGAAGACCCAAATGGAGGTTAGTAACTACTGACAGATAGTTAAAGATAAGTATAAAGAATTGAATTTTTCAAAAGCTTCCCAAGTAGTAGATATTATAGAGAAATTCAAGAGAAAACATCCATACATCACTCTAGTATAAAGGGGTACAAAACCCAGAAGCTAGAAATTCAGTTTTGACACTTGGGAAAATTTTGGATTTTTTTGAACTTGTCATCAAGGTATGTAGGTGTGCTATTTACAAAGGTGCACCGACAATTTTGAAGAAGTAATAGTGTGCCGATATTTAACTGCCAATTGTAAATTTAGAGCTTTCCATGCACCAAAAATGCATTCTGATGACAATTCAACTCCCAGTAACACCCAGAGAATGTCAAGCTTCCATTTTTAGAGTGTCTGGTGACTCTCAGATCCTCTTGCAGCTTCCTTCTTCTTAACTACTTTTTTTTCTTTGTTTTAAGTCATGTAAAGGCTCATACACCCATTAATTAATAAAAAAAAGGGTGGAGTCCTATTTAGTACCATTTAGAGAGTTAGTTTGTATATAATTAGATTTGTTTTATTAGTTTTAAGCATATTTTTGCATAAAGAGATCTCTCACTCTCAATACAAATTGAGTAGACAATTTCTTATAAATTCAAGAATGTAATATGTATTCGAGGCCATTATTTTGATGCAATAATATATGCTATTGGTGATTTCATTGTAAGTGTAGTTATTCTTGCCAGAGTGTGTTATTTTTGTGAATTCTTGTTCATGAATAATAATGGAACCAATGGTTTTGTTGTGTTGATTTGATCATGGAATCTTTTAGTTTTAGTGTTTGCCGCGTATTGACAAATTTTGCTGATGTACCGAGTTGGAGAAGAGATCACCCTATTGTTCCTACATAGCTTCTTGTCTTGCATTAGCACACTTTCTATGGCCTTGTGATTTGATGAGAAGTGAAAAATCTTTCAATTTTTACTAAATTCCCATAGATGATTGTATTAGTGGATTTGAGGAAGTGCTGCTCCTATTTTCACTAGTTTCATACCCGATCTTTTTGACAATTTAACTCAGATTTGTTGTTACCATGGTTTATATCTGTTAGGAATTTCCCTTTCCAGTTATTTGCTTTCATCTCTCGTTACCTTATCTTTTTTATTTTCTTTATTAAACACTTGGTTAGATTAGGAATTCATATAGTTGCATTCATTATAAAACAAAAAATACCCAAAATATATCTCTTTTGTGGTTACTTTTGAAACAACAGGTTATAGATCTTATCTGAATTGGTTGGACTAGCAAAGGCCTCCTCATGAACAAACACATTTATCTTCAATTGAGCAGATTTTAGTAGGTCAAAAGATCACCTAGAACCTTAGAGTTGATCCCAAATTAGCTTTTCAAAAGAGGAGTTTGAAAGGATTCCTCTCGTTAAGCATTGTGCAAAATGACAACTCAACAAGTTCCATCAAAGTATAGTCAGATCCCTAGCTTAAATTTTATTTGCTACCATCAAACAAGTGATTCAACCTTCCACAGATCTGCAAAAAAACTCTAAAAACTATCCCTAGTGTTTGCAACAAAAATATCCCTTGCACAACACATAGTTTCAAACCCTCAATCATCATATTTATCAAGAGTTAGGTCTACAAAACCTAATCTTCAAACATTCATCTCTTAGCACCAAAATAAACCATGTGGATCTTTGTGTACTTTCTAAACATATCTTAGATCCATCTCAAACACCTCAAGATCATAACCATAACTCTAAAATATTTTACCAATCTTACACAAGTTGTTTTGCAATCTTCTTTTAGAATGTTAGCCTAGAACATAAACATCTTCTTCAAATTCATTGTACTTGGTCACCTTGATCAATTTAATTTTTCAAGTCATCAGACATACAATCCTAGATCATCCTAAGACATCGTTAATCTTAGAGAAATGATCAAATATACTACATTCATTATATTTCTAGCATCTTATGATAAACCTTAAAGAACATTTTCACCCCCACTAAAATACTTATAATTGCCTCGTGGATAATTAGAATCACAAACCCTTTGAATGTTAGATACATTGAAATGTCCTTGACATAATCTCAACTATGCAACAATAAACCTTCTCATTTTTTCTTGTGTGAACTCAAACTCTACAACTTTTTCACATTGTCAAAAAGTGGAATAACCACTCTTAATCCATGACACCATAACTTAATCAAATCACCATATCACTATTTAAAACTTGACACATACTATGTAGAAAACATAGACATCAACATCAATCCATGAGGTGAACAAATCTTAATCTTTAATAACCTTCTTATACCACTTATCTAAATATTCCCAATTATTAATGAAGCTAAACAACAACAAAATTACTATATGATAGATATGTAGACTATATCAATAGACATCCAAACTTCATGAAAAGAATCATTAAAATCAAATAAGAGATATGTAGAAATCAATGACAATATATCCAATTTTCCAACATAAAGTTAGTTTTACTTCAATTTATTTTGTAATTAAAGCTTTTATAGTATGATTATAGGTCAACCTTTTATTCCTAAACTGTGTGTGCAATTCAAGCCATATGGAGGTGTTCAACATAACTAAAAGTCAGGACCACAAGTTTATGTTCATTAATTGCCAAAATAATCGAGTTTCAAAAATAAAATTACATCCCTTTCTTTTATCATTATTTTTTATCATTCTCTCTTTCCATTGTTATCTAGAGGTCTTATACAAGATTTGAGTACTTTGTTAGATCAAACCTGATTGTCAATTAACAATTTTTGTATGCATTTTCAAGTATGCACCATTTCCTTTTTTAATCAGGGTACACACACATCCTTTGGATTTTTGTTTAAAGTCAGTATAGTTTATCTCCATAATATTTTCTTATTGTGGTTGTTTTTACAAATTAGGATTCATGTTTCATATTGTGTCTATGAATGGTTTATGCAATATCTCTAAAGTTATTTTTGTCATTTTTAAACCCTAGTATTCCTTTTGTTTCTGAGTTATTTTTTGATAAACACGCACACAATTTAATTTTGTTGTTCTTTTGTACATTTTTAGGTCAAGACCTCACCGGTAAAAGTCATACATCCTGAATGATTATTATATGAAGACCCACATTTTAAGCCCTCACTCTATATGAACAAAATTATAAGTATCATTCTCCAGCATAATAGATATAAAATATCCATAGATAATCAACACTTTTAATACTATTTGCAAGTTGATGTTTGTTCAAACTCCCATACGTGTTGGGATTTAATGTTTTGATTGCATTTGTTAGCTTAACACTCAAATTTGACTTACAACCTTAATGGTTTGAAAGCCCCTAATGTGGTCAAAGATTTTAGTTCTAATTGCACTGATAATTATAAAATTTTGAATATCATTTTATACAATCATAAATTTTATCTTTAATTACATTCAAAATACATGGTCTGTTGGTAATATGGTTAGATTGATGTCTCAATGGTGGTCATTTATGGCAACATAAATTCAACATTTTATTCATGCATTTAGATATAGAAAATTGTCTAAGTGTTAGATAGTTTGTAGCAACACAGTGAACATATGTTAAGTGTATAGATGACTCATTAAGAGTTAGCTCTTGTGCAGTTAAGGAAAGCTTCATGAAAATATCATGATGGCATATGCCAGTGCATAGATATGTATGGATAGTACAACATGAGTTGTAATTTAAATACTAGTGGGGGTATTTAGCAGTGGAGAACATAACATAGTAGAGAATTGGATTATACGACCTTAGGAATTATTTTGGTTATGAAATAATTACTAAGTTATGATGAGCCAACTATGTGGACATTATTATGTCAAGCATGTGAACACATGAAGGCTGACTAAGCATAGTTTTGTAAATATGTGAGGTATAAGTAAAGATCTTATCTTGCGAAAATAAGTGTGTTATCTATGACAGAAAAGCAAGTGTTAAGTGATATGTGAAATATTCTAAGAATGATTTGAAAGATATGTGAGCCTTATGTGATGTGAATTCTGATGTATGATCAAAACAAGTGTGAAGTATAGTAGCCAACAAGTATTGTATGTATATCTATTCTTGTGAAGAACCAAATTGTATTATTGCATGTTAGGGTAGTGGGCTCTTCTTGGATACATTGTATTTGTTCTACCAACTCCTAACAAGGTTGAAGCAAGTCCTAATAGGGTTGAGGCTTCTAACAAGGCATAGTCTCCTAACAGGGACTTGAGACACTATATGTACTTCATAGACTCCTAACATGATCCTATTGTTTAGTGAATCATCTAGTGGGTATCATTCCCATCGGGGTTTTCTCTTGGCTAGGGTTTCCCTAGTTAACAAATAATGGTGTAATGTTTTATCTATGTGCTTGATTATATTTACTATTCAACATTGTTGGTTTACTTTCATATGAAAGTTATAAAGTAATTAACAATATTCAATTGTGGGCAAAAGTGTGTAGAATACTGATTCACCCCCCTCTTAATATTATCTATTTCTAACAATTGGTATTAGAGTACAGTTACTTTGAAGAGGCTTAACAACTCAAGTAAGATCCTTGAAGATATGGAACAGTTGAAGAAAAACCTTGAAGAAGCTCTTGAGAAGATTGACCTTCTTACTAAAGAAAGAGATAACCTGAAAGATAGGTATGAAGATGCAAAAGTTTACATTGGCAAGTTAAAAGACAAGATTGATAATTTAGAATTTGGCAAGGAACCAATTTTATAGACTAGTGATAATGATGAAGTAGGAGATCTTTAGAAAAAAGAGAGATCTTGAAACATGAATTGAAAATAGTTGAGCTTAAGTTGAGTCTTAAGAAAAATGGTGGCAATAGTGAACCAGGACTGAAAATTGAGAATGTAGATCTTAGATCTCGGTTAAGTCAAGTTATATCTAAATTAGATGCTATCAAGATTGAACATGTTGAGTTAGAGAAGTACAAAATTATTGTGAAAGGAGAATTGACACAAGCTAAGCAATAGTTAGAGAAACTTTATTCTAGTAGTGAAAAGATAGATCAACATTTATTTCATTAGAGACCTTCTTATGACAAGACAAGACTTGGATATATGATTGGTGAGAAATCACCCAAGAAAGTTGAAATCATGAGAGAACTAGATCTAGTTATTGAATCTCCTAAGGAATTAGATCTGAGTAAGGTAGAATCAAGTATATCTACTGAAGTATCAAAGGAAGTTGAGTTAATTGATTTGTCAGCTAAACCTGATGAACCTAAGAAAATAAAGCAAGTTGATAAACCTAAGCAAGATGAGCCATCGAATGAAATAAGACGTGAGTTTAGAGGTAGATGCTTCATATGTAATGAAGTCGGACACATGAAAAGAGATTATACAGGTAAGCCTTTTAAACCCATTACTAATTTCTATTGTTATAATTGTCATGGTTATGGACATAAAGCAGTAGAATGTAAGAAACCTAAGTTTGATGGTAATAATGCAAATACTAGTATGTCTATGAATACTAACCCTATAGGTAATGAAAGAGGAAGATCATAGAATAGATCTAATGATGGAGATAAAGCTAATGGAGAAAAGAACTAGTTTGTGTGTTACAAGTGTAACAACCCTGGACACATTGCAAGAAATTGCATAGCACTTGAGAATTAGAATGGAACTAATTAGATGAGAAATACACCTGTATGTCAGTTATGTAATAAATTTAGACACATAGCAAGATATTACAAAATGGAGATAAGGGACATTAACAGAAATACAAATAACATAACGAACAACAACATAAATGACAGAAGGAATGACAATGGTAGTAACAACCATCAAAAGGAAGCAATTAAGGAACATGTTGATGAATTCAAGGAAGCATTTATGATAGCTAAAGATCCAAAAAGCTCTTATATAGCTTTGGAGGAACAATTTTTTGATACACTTGATTGGACATTGAACTCACAAATTGTTTGTGACTCATCCTACCTGAATTAAGAAGCTCTAGTAGTAGCAGAGCATTAATTGGTTAGAATTGATGTTAGAGAGAGAGATTTGGAAGTTGCACAATTAACAGGAGGTTAAGGACATAGAGATAAGGCTATGGTCAAGTGCGCAAGTCTTGATATGTTTGCAGTGAGCAGGAATTAATAAATCAAGCTTATTGGTATACAGAGACAACATTTGAATCTGTGGTAGATGCACATTTTATGTGTAGTGTGATTTGAAAAGATTTAAGGATCTTACACAAGATTGTATGTAACATTTGTTCATGCAAAGTGTCTTGAGAAAATTGAAGAGTGATTTGACAATGAATTGAAGTGTGAAGTAAAGTTTGAGAAGTAGAAAGTTACAACAACCCTAAATCATGATTTTAAGGTATTTATGCAAAGCTTGAATCTAGTTTCTTTAGTATTTCAGCATTTACAGTTCTAATGGCAAGTTAGAATGTGTATGATGTAAGTGAAAGACTGGGGTATGGGTTTAAGAAGCATCCGTGTGTATCTTTATTTGATGATCCGGTGAGCGCATTTTCACAAGTTCTAAAAAATGTGTTACATGTCGAAGATATAAGAAGCTACATTCATTTTAATATTGTGAGCATAGGTGATGATGAAATTCACGAGGACTTGGGTAAGATGTGTAACCGTGACCTATCCTCGAAGTCTAAGGATGCACACCTAGAGAATTTGGATTTGGTAAAGTATATATTTTACACAAAATTTGATAATCAAGACTGGACCCAAATTATTTTGAGTAGGGTACATGATGATATGTTTTGGTTAGGAAATGAAAAGATTGTAATTGATACTGACCTAATTCACAAAGTCACATGATTGAGCAATGAAGGATGTAATCCTATAAATGAGAAGAATGTCAGGAAAATGGTTGAGACAAACCTAAAGACGAAGTTCAATAGAAGAAACATGAAGGCTGAACCTATTAAGGATAGAGGAGTAAAATTGTTAACCAAGATATTAGGGTACAAGTTGAACCATGGATCAAGGGTTAACTTAGTACTAGTTGGATTTCTTCATGCAACATATCTAATGGTAGTTGAAGGAAGAAAGGTTAACTAATGTAAGATTATTAGAATGCAATTGTTGGATAACATTGCAAGGTTGAAGAAAACTAAGAATGCAATATTCAGATTTGAGTCTTTGTTGACTCATATATTCTTTTATTCTATAAGGAAGTTTCCTGAACTGATAAATTGGGATAATAATGAGTGGGTAATGAAGATGCTGACCTAATGCTATAGATCCAAGCTAGAGAATGTTAGAGATGATGACATTGACAGAATGATGAAAAGTTTCCAATAAAAAATGAAACTAAAGTATAGAATACCTCCCTTTATGGTAGACAAGTACAAGGAAGATTTATACTTTATGGTGGAGACAAACAACACCTACATGGAAGAAGTGATTCCCAGAGTCAAATTCATTGAGCCTATGGGTTATGAGATGAGCAAAGAGCTCATAGAAGGTTATGCAAAGATCATACTTGAATCTAAGCAGGACATAGAGTGCCCTAGATGGGGAGCCTATGAGGAGAGATCAAGAATAGTTCAGTCTGAACTATATAGCAAAGAAAGTAGGAAAAAGGGTGAAAGGAGATAGATTCCATTCTTAAGGAATTTGGCATGACAATACAAGAATTCAATGAGATTAAAGGAATTGTGCTAGAAATGAAAGCCACTGGTCAAACTGAGGTGTTGGCAACAACTTCCATTGTTATGGTAGGACCTTCAGAAGGAGTAACAATGGCACAACCTTGTGCACAAGCTCCTATTGCACCTTATGCAATAGTTGTGCAAATGAAACTAGTGAGAGCAAGACATGAACATACTAGGAGGTAGCTAGAGGTGGAAGCACCTACTACATAGAGAAAATTAGGAAGATTGGTAAAGGTTAAGAAAAGACCTGCACCACAAACCAAGAAAAAGGTTAAGAAAATTGCCAACAGACTAGGAAAGAGGAAGAAAAAAATGAAGATAAGAAATTTAGAAAGCTCTAAAGATGAAGTTGAAGATAAACCTGTTGAACAAGATGCATAGGAAGCAAGAACAATAGTATGAAAGAAAGCTTGGAAACCCAAGGTAGAGAATCTGAATATGCAAATAGTAAATGATGATAATTTTGTATAGTTAAATAAATATTACACTATGTATAGTAATATGGATAGAAAGCAATTAGAGAATGCTACGATAAGAAATATGATATTGAAGAAGAAGAAATTTGAGAATATACAAAATAAGATTCTTGAAGACCTATACAATAGGTTGATTAATAGGAAGAAGAGATTTTTGGAAGAGGATATGAATATGAGGATCACAACAATAAATAAACTATGCGATGTTGGATCCAAAGAGGAACTAGAAAGAGTTTTGAAGGGTATTGAGCCCTTGCCCAGGAACAAAAGAAGAGCAAGTCTTTTGATGGGAGGAAATTATGAGGAAGTTAAACAAGAAATAGAGGAGGCTATAGTAAAATATATGTCCTCAATACCTTAGGTGAGTGTGCAGACAAAGACTAATAGTCTAGTGTATGTATAGGCATATACACCCTCCAGTGAAAAGGAAGAAGAAGAGGAGACATAATAGACACTTTCACCACCTCACATTGTTATGGTTACTAAATCCATACAAGTAGATACTACATACATAACTATGGATATAAAGGAGAATCCTTTTGCAAGATATGGAGCAACTATTGTTGGTAATATCATTGCCTACTCTAGGTCTAATGATGAGGAAGATGAAAAGAAGAAAGAGGCAGAGGCAATGAGGAAGGAAAGGATACAAAGAGAATAGATCAAGAAGAAACAAGAAGAAGAAGAGAAAAGAAAAGAGGTAGAAGAAAAGAAAAGGAAAGAAGAAGAAGAGGAGGAAAAGAGAAGAAGAGAAGAAGAGGAAAGCTAAAGAGGATGCAAAGAAGGATGCTAAGGAAAAGAAGAGAGCGGAGGGAGAGAAGAAAAAGGTAGTTACACTTATTCCTACTATAGCTTTAGTAGTAACAACAATAATAGTATCTATTCCATCTGATGATGAAGATGAGAAAGGCCTGATGAGCACTTTGAGTAAGTTATTTGAGAAGAATAAATCTATAAAGTTTTTGGAGAAGACATTAACTAAAGTCTTGGATAGGATGTAGAGGACAGTTACTACAACTATAGCTATTCTAGACTTGCAGTCAAAGGTCATGGAGTTGGTGAAAACCTTTGATAAGGAATTCACAACCCTAGCAGAAGTCGCTTCAGTGCAAGCTTAAGTTACTCATGATGTAACTCTATTTAACGCAGTTTGTACTAATGTGTGCAATAATCTAAAGGCACTTGATAGAAAAACCAGGGGACTAAGAAAGCATAAAGATGAGGGAAAAAGATTGTATGGAAAATGTGCGCAATCATACAAGTACCTTGCAAACTACGAGAGTCAGATAAAAGGTAAGACAAGTGAGCTTGAAACATTCATTGGCAAGTTACAACTCCCAGAATCTAGAATTGAGGACTATGGAGTAGAAGTGGAGCAAATTCATGGTATGATCAAAGAAATGGAATCTAAGAAAGAGAAAGTAGCAAGGAGATTCTCTAATATTAGAGAAATTTTGTCATCTAAGATCAGTATTTTGTAGAGACAACTTGAGGAACATCTTACAGCTAAGGCTTCCTATGAAAAGTTTGCCTACACTAATTTGAGTGCAGTTGAAGTGGCATACTATGCACTTTACACACTAATCAGTATCTCACAGACAGTAAAGGAGAAATGGAAGAAAGAGATAGAATGACTAAAGGCTGTATATGTAGATTGTTTTTCCAGATTAATAGGTTGATTAGTAGTAAGACACCCAATTTTTTGTATATAGGTTTTGGCACCTTTGTCATTGATGTCAAAAGGGGAGAGTATTATGTAGAAGGAAAATTGTATAGATGTATATGTATATGTAAGGGGGAACTTATGCATGTATAAATGTAAGGAGTGATAAGGAATGTAATGATCCATCAAAACATGAATAAAATTGTTATGTTTTGAAGGCAAATTTGTAGTTACTTTATTTCTGTTTTTGTTATGTATGACATCATTTTGGGACTTAGCCAATTTTCCCAAATGTTTCCATCAATATCAAAGAGGTAGATTGTTGGAAATATGGTAAAATTGATGTCTTAATGGTTGTCATTTATGGAAACATACATTCAATATTTCATTTATGCATTTCAATATAGAAAATTATCTATGTGTTAGATAGTTTGTAGCAGCACAGTGAACATATGTTAAGTTTATGGATGACTCGTTGAGAGTTATCTCTTGCACAATTAAGGATAGCTTCATGATAGTTCATGATGACATATGCCAGTGTGTAGCTATGTATGGAAAGTATGACACAAGTTATGATTTAAATACCAGTGTGGGCATTTAGCAGTATATAACAAAGCATAACAAAGAATTGGATTGTACGAGCTTAGGAATTATTTTGGTTATGAAATAATTACTAAGTTATGATGAGCTGACTATGTCTACATTGTTATGTCAAGTGTGTGAATACATGAAGGCCAACTGAGCATAGTTTTGTAAATATACGAGGTATAAGTAAAGATCTTATCTTGTGAAGATAAGTGTGCTATCTATGATAGACAAGCAAGCGTTAAGTGATATGCGAAGTATTGTGTGAATGATCTAAAAGATATGCAAGCCTTATGTGATGTGAATTCTGATGTATGATTAGAACAAGTGCAAAGTACAATAGACATCAAGTATTGTATGTATATCTATTCTTGTGAAGAATTGAATTATATTATTGCAGGTTAGGGTACTGGGCTCTTCTTGCATACAATGTATTCGTTCTACCAACTCCTAACAGGGTTGAAGCAATGCCGAACAAGCTTGAGGCTTCTAACAAGGCCTAGTCTCCTAAAAGGGATTTGAGACACTATATGTACTTCCTCCTAATAGGGTTAATATCCTTAATAGGATCCTATTGTTTAGTGAATCATCTAGTGGGTATCATCCCCACTGAGGTTTTCCCTTGGCCAAGGTTTCCCTAGTTAACAAATAATGGTGTTATGTGTTTTTGATTAGATAAACAAGTTTTATAGGGACCTTGAAACCCAAGAGTTAGAACATAAACAAGGCTGATAATAAGTGTTAAAAGCCCAGCCAAAAAAGAACAAGTCTAAAGGCTGATAATAAGAATTAGGCCTAGCTAAAAAAAAAAGGCCAAAGGAAAGGCCACACTGTTTTTTGAAAAAAAAAGAGAGGCAAAGCTTAGGACAAAAATCCAAACAAAAAAGGAACAACTAGAAACAAAAGGATAGAAAAGAGCTAATCCTCATTCTTTCTTTCTAGCTCCTGCATGACCTAGGCAACCTCGTAGGCCATTTGGTTCTCCTCTGCCTCCTGTTGATGAGTCTTGTGTACATCCTGGTCTAGAAAAGTGTAAGTGATACCCATGGCAGTTTCATCATCAGATCTAGCTTTTCCCTTGTCTTTTCCTTCCTCATCCCCCAACATTCCTCTATCTTTTAGCAAACCAATTAAAGACAAGATATTGTCATTTATCGAGTTGAGCAGTGAGATCATTTGGCTCAACAGATTATGGTTGTAACTTTCTAGGTTGAGAATCTTCCCTTCCACCAAGCTAATTCTATCATCCTAGTCTGTCCCTTTCTCAAGACCCGTTAGGTTCACGGCTCCTTCCATTTGACCCACCTCCTTAACCTCCTTGAACTCATGAAAAAGCCACTTGATTGACCTAAAGTTGTCAATCATGCTATTGTAGGAATTGTTCAAAAGGTTCATCCCAATTTTCCTGGAATTATTAGAGATTTCCATAATCACAGGGTTAATTAGCTCTTCAAGCCGTGGCTCCTTTGGTTCTCCACCAGAATTTGGGGATTCATCACTTCTCTAAAAATACCCATTTTCATTGTCCTCACATTAAAATTCCTCCAGGCTTTCCTCCTATCTTTGGCTAGCACTTCCCCCCCCCCCCCCCATCTTTAATATTGTCCTTTTTCTTCTCATCTAGATGGGCTTGAGGATGGACAGGGGAGAGAGGCAACGAAGACATTTCTAGTTCTCGCTGCATCCTCTCATCCTCCAATCTCACCCGCTTGCATTTCTTCCCACCCTGGTCCTCCTTTTTTTCCTCCTACTTCTCTTTATCCTCATCTTTAGTCTCCATGTCCTCCTCTTCATCACTATAGTCCTTCTCCTCATTCCCAAGCATCTTCTGACCATGACCCCTAGGGATTTTTCTACTAGGGGTAATGGGAGAGAGCGACTTCTTTTCATTTGGCGTAACTTTTTTAACAGAGAAAGTTAACCTCCCTTCCTCAGAGCTAATGCTCTGAATATCATCCGAGTTAGAGGAGTAGCTTGAGCTACCATTTTCCTCTTTCCTAGCTTGTGAGGGGATGTTACTTATTGTCTGAGCCTTAAAGTGCTCATAGATAAGCAATAACAACCCCTCATGCAAAGCGAGGTTAACAATGGGCTTCTTTTTGAAGCTAGACACCGCCTTGCTCATGGAAGTCAACAAATAGAAAGGAAATGAAACTTTACTATCATGCCAAAAATGATTCAAAAGAACAAAATGGTGGGTTCAAACATGATCAAACCTAGGGTCAAGAGTAATGTACTTGATGATGGTGCACATAACATACCTCCATAGTTTCATTATGGAATGCGAATCATAGAATGTATCACTCTTTTTTAGGGCATTCAACTCCTTAGTGTTCTCAACGAAGTCCTTCACTACATTGGCCGAGAGCTTTTTGTCCCTAAAGAACTTAAAACCCTCCATTGAAATCTCAATTACAGTCAAAATCACCTCCTCCATTATCAAAAATGAAACCCCATTCACCTTGACTCTATCGTCTTTCCATGAGCTGACCATGCTGTCGGTCACATCTTGATCAAAACCATGTAGCTTCATGATATATCTTCCAATCCCACCCTGTTCTAGCTTCTCCCACACTTTGTCCCTACTTCTCCATTTTTCCATCTTTCCCACCAGTTCTTTTCTACACCTTTCACCCACCATTTCAGCACTTTGCACTCCCACAATTCTCATAAGCATAGCACACTATAAATTCACTATCTGATGGGGTCCTATGTGTTTAAGAAAAAATCTAAAAAAATTAACCTTACAGTAGCATAGGTTGCATATGCAAAAAATGACCCATAAAGCATGTCAAATAAACTATAATAAATTCCACCTCTTGCACTTTCTAGTACATTCTTATTGAATCGTACCCTTTCCCCAAAAACCATTCCTAGTCATAATTGCAAATTGATCTCCTCCGTACTCCCTTGGATCTTATCCAACTTGATCAGGCTCTTAACATCCACTAGAAAACTCTTTCATTGTTGCCAAGTCATCTTTTGGTCAGATTCGACACCTTTATTTGCAAACCAATCTACCACCGGGTTTGCTTCTAGGAAAACGTGAGTGGCATGGACTCTAATAAATTTAGCAAGAGTCTCATGTGTCTCTTTAATTAGATTTGAAATCAACCATGAATAATGAGAATTTCCATTAATACATTTAATAATGTTATTCAAATCCCCTTCAAGCTAGAGATTAGTAACTCCAACTTCAAAAGCTAGTTTCACCAAATGGCAAGCAGCACTTGATTCCACAAAGTGATTAGTTTGGAAGCCCAACGGGAGAGAGAAGGCTGCTACTCTCTCACCAAATTCATTCCTTATTATGCCTCCACTTCTCGAGGAGCCAAGATTTCCCTTGGAGGCCCCATCAAAGTTGGCTTTATGCCATCCTTCTGGGGGGAGAAGCCACTTGGCTTCTTGTCTTTTTAACATTCTATTTTTTTTCCTTCTCAATTTTTCTACTTCCTGCTTTGATATCTCCCCCCCTTCCTTACTAGGTAGTTTTCCTTTATATTTTTATAAATATTCTTCCCTAGCACTATGGATGGCTCCTCTCTGTCTTTGAAAATTCTATCATTCATCTCCTTCCATATGCTCCAATAGTAGCGAGGTAAGATCCAGGTACTTAATTCCTACAAAAGAAACAAATTGAACAAATTTTTCCATTGGCTAAAAAAATCCAGGAGATTATGCACCAACTAATCCCTAAGTCTTGGGTAAGGAAATCCCAAACGTCCCTTGAGTAGGAACAGTGAATGAAAAAATGGTTGCCTATTTTCAGTTGGTTCTTACATAAAATACATTTGCTTGGCATAATTTGTCCTCTTTTTATAAGGTTATCCTAAGTGAGGATTTTATTCTGTAGGGCTAGCCAATAAAATATATTGATTTTTGGTATGAGGCTAGGGAGCCAAGCTCTTGACCATGGAGGCTTCTCTTTTAAGCTCCAAAGAGCCATATAACCTAAATCAACAGATTAGTTTCCATTGGAATTGTCCCCCTAGATCATTTCATCCCTCTTGTTGTTGAGAGCCATAGAATTTAACATTAACATGGTTGGATTTAGATCTTTAGAGATAATAGACAGATCTTTCCAACCCTAGTCATTCCTATAGTTACTGAATTTCAGCCCAAAATGTTGAATTCAGTGATTCATCCAAACTTTGTAGATAGGATTATTCATAAGGGGACCCTAAATAAGCCAACTATCAAACCAGAACTAGATATCCTCCCCATTCCCCAATTTCCAAGATACTTTTGCCTTAGCCAGGTCCTTGGCTTTCAAAAAACCATTCCAAATAGCATATCCTCTAGGATATCCTCACTAAAAAGGGTGAACTGAATTGAAGGCCTCTTAATATACTTGTTGACCAAAATGTCTCTCCATTCCCCAGTGTTGTTGAAGATACGCCATAATTGCTTTGCCAAAAGAGCCTCATTTAGAAGTGTAAGCTTCCTTATACCAAAGCCTCCATATTTCTTAGGGAGACAAACTTTGTCCTAGGCAACAAGATGATATCTTTTTTTCCTTTCTACACCAGTCCATAAGAAATCCCTCTGTATTTTCTCCATCCTCTCAACAAATTTCACTGGAATCACAAAAAGAGTCAAAGCGTACACATGCAAGTTCTAAGGGGTGGATTTAACCAGTTGGCATTTGCCAGCTTGGCTAAGAGTGACACCTTTCTAGCCTACTAACTTTTTGCCAAACCTGTCCATAATACCATTCTAGAAGGAGTTAGGAGGAATCGTTCGTAAAGTAAGCCCAAAGTAAGTAGAGGGAAACTTTCCCACTCCACAACCTAGAATCTTAGAAATTTTTCTTTGTCTATCCTTTGGGGTATTAATAAAGTATAAAGAGCTCTTATCCCAGTTAATAAGCTAACCTGACCCTTTGGAGTAGATATCCAGGACTTCCTTCATAGCTTTTGCCTCCTTAACTGAAGCCTCCCCCCCCATGATAGTATCATCAACAAAATGCTGATGTGGGAAAGGATCACTTTTAGAGGAAGGTTTTATCCCTTTGGTTCTACATTCCCTCTTCTTTCTCTCAATAAGCCTTCCTATACATTTAGCTAAGATAATGAAGAGAATAGGAGAGAGAAGATCCCCTTGACGAAGACCTCTAGAGGGTTTGAAAAAATTTGAAGGAGCTCCATTAACCGACACATCAAGAGAGGAAGTAGAAACAAGTTGAGATATCAACTTACAAACTTTTAAATCAAACCCAAAAGCCTTGAGCACCATATCAAGAAAAGACCAATCAAATCGGTCATAAGATTTAGAGAGGTCCAGTTTAAGCAACATCCTTCCCGTTTGCCAGCTTCCATAGAGTGAATCACTTCATGCACCATCATGATTGAGTCTAAAATCTATCTACCCGAGACAAAGCCCATTTGTTGCTACAATATGATCAAAGGGAGGAGCTTGAGCAACCTAGAAGTAAGAACCTTCAAAGTAATCTTGTAAAAGGAATTGCATAAACTAATAGGTCTAAACTTGTCCAAAGAGTTAGCCCCAGGCACTTTGGGAATGAGAACCAAGAAAGTGGAATTAATCTCCTTAAGAATGCCCCTAGCTCCAAAGAATTCCTGAACAACCTTCACCACATCTTCCATCACCACCTGCCAATACATTTGAAAAAAGAAGGTTGGAAATCCATCTAGTCCTAGAGATTTATTAGTAGGCAAAGAAAAGAGAGCTTCACGAACTTCAAAAGTAGTAGGAATAGCTCAGAGCATTAAATTATGGTGAGGTTGGATGATCTAAGGAATGCAAGCAACCATGTCTTCCTGGTCCACCTTAGACATCAAATGGTCCCAAGACAAGAGAGAGGAGAAGGATACTGCTTTAGCTAATATATCATTCTCCTTAGTCAACAAATCTTGCCCTTTCTTGATACCAACAATTCTATTATTAGCTCTATGCTTGAGAGTGGTTAGATGAAAGAACTTCAAATTCTGATCTCAATCTTTAAGCTAGTTAATCCTAGATCTTTGTCTCCAAAACTTCTCCTCTTTGCTGATAATATTATGTAAGTATGAAAGAATAGACAACTCAACCTCTCTATTAAGCTCATCATACCCATCCTACTGAATAGAGGCTTGAATAGAAATAAGTTTATCAGACAAGTTATCTTTCTCAAGAAAGATATGGCCAAAATCAGATTGTTCCAAACTTTAACCATCCTCTTAACATTACTCAATTTCCTAGAAACTCTAAACATAGCAGTGCCTTCCACATCTATTCTCCACCAATTTTTAACTTTATCCAAAAGATTAGGATGAGTGGTCCACATTTTTTCAAATCTAAAAGGGGGGTTCCTTCTAGGTCCTATAGGAACAACCGAGAGGGAGATAGGAGAATGGTCAGAATCCACTCTAGGAAAAAGAGCTAACCTACAAGAGGAAGATTGTAGCAAATTAGGAGAGATTAAAGCTCTATCCAATTTGACTTGGATACAATCCTACCCAATACGTTTGTTTGACCAAGTAAAGGCACCTCCCATTAGATCCAAATCCAAAAGAGTCAAATCATTGATGAAGCTAGAGAGGTCTTGTTTACTTTCCCAATCCAGAGTCAGACCACCCATATTCTCCTCATCCACAAGAGGGGTATTGAAATCTCCCATTATGATACCTTTCTTTAAATTACTACTCTACACCAGCTCTCCTACTTTAGTCTAGTAATTCTTTCTTTCTCTTTTATTGTTAGGAGCATATAAATTCAGCAAAAACCAATTTTCATTGGATTGAATATGATAAACTTTACAGAAAAGAATATTACCTTCATTAAAAACTGATTCAACTCTAAAATGCTTATTATTAAACAGAGTCAGTAGACCACCAGAAGCACCCTCTGAATTCGAAGTCTCCCCACTCATCATGTTACTAAACTTAATTTCCCCCAAAAAATCCTTTTTCATCTTAGTTTCTTGGATCATCATAATATCAGGTCTCTAATCTTTGATCAAATGCCTAATAATTTCTTGTTTGTGGGCTCCATTTAGGCCCCTAATATTCCATTAAATAATATTCATTTTTCATTCTTGGAACATTCCTGAAGAGTTCTCTGGTGCCCATTCACCAAACATCTTCTGGTCTCCTCCTCTCTAGTTTGCTTCTCTGTTATTCTACCTCTTCTAGCCATTATTCCCACATCCGATTTATAGCTACTTCTGGTCTCCATCGGAGAGGCCAAGGAGGGTTCTCTAACATATTTCTTCCTAGGCTTAGGGGAAAGAAAAACTTATCTTTCCAATTCAATGTCCAATGACCTAAATACAATAAGAGCATTCTTTGGAGTACTTGGAAGATCCTCCCAATCATCAAGAACCTTCTCCAAAACATCATTCTCCACTACTCTTTCATCTCCTACTCTAGAGGAAACAAGATTATCCTCTGGACCTTGATAGATAATTATATCCTTCTTTACTCTATCCTTGTCTTCTTCCTTGGAGGCAAAAACACCCCCCCTTCAGACTCTTCAGGGATCCCTTCCGAATCAGCCTCCAACATAATTTGATGTGAAGCTTCCTTGCATTCAATTACTACATGATTAACCTATTGCAATTCTGCTATCCATTCCACAACTTGAGATTCCACTATCTCTTGAATGACATCTTGAATTTCATTTGAGTCATTTTCCTTTAGCAGTTCCTTTAGATTGATGGATCCATCAACATTTAAAGATTTCTAGGCTAGCTCCAAAATCTTAGATTAGGTAACATCCTTCTTATCTTTGGTCTGAGATATTGTAGCAGAAGATGATAGCTTTTGATTTCCATCCTTCTTAACTTCTACAGCTTTTTGACTAACCATTTTAGAACCATCCTTCTCGCCTAAGATGGTGGTCTTCTTCTTCCAAACTTTCTTGTCCCTATTGAGATAAGAAGAACAGAGAATCTTCTTCTTATCTATCTTTGCTTTCAGACATTGAAAAGCCTTATGTCCAGTCTTTAAACAATGAAAGCATCCAAAAAGTACACTCTCATAGTCCAACTACTGAATATGAGTACTAAGTTTAGACTTTAAACACACCACTTCTAGCATATCATCCCCTTCCCTAACTCCTATACAGATCCTTGCATAGGTTAGTCTGCTCTTAGAAGCAGTGATAGGATCTATAGATAAAAGTTCTCCAAAAGAACTGACCACACCCAAAAAAACATCCTCATTCCAGAATTCCAACAGTAGCTCAGGGAGTCTAACCCATACTGGAGCTTGCTAAAAAAAGGATTCATTTGAGTCCAATTTTGAAGACCATTTCTGCAACACCAGTGTTGCCCGTCCTATACTCCAGGGCCCTTCACACAGAATATTAGTCATGTCCTCATTATAGGTGAAGTCAAAAGAGAGAAACCCCTTTGCCATCATGGTAACATTGACTTAACCTTTTAGATGCCATTTCTTCATGGTGAAGGACCACAACACATCAATGTTTGGTCTCTGACTGATAAACTTCCCAACTAGCATGGAGGCCATCGAAGCAATACTATGATCAACTAATTCATTTGGAATAACAATCATGCATGACCCCTATTCTAGACTAGAAATAATCTTAACCGAAGGGAAAGATGACTTACCAAGGGGTTGACACTGAAGAGAAAAGCCCATTTTGCTGGAAGATTCCCTGGCCTGTCCACCTTGGGTTGCATTTTTGGCTTGTCCTGGACTCTGTCAAAAACACATGGGTCCCCATCCCCATTTTTCACCTCTCCACACTTTGCCTGAAACCCCTCCTTCTAATCTATTTTTCGATTTCCTCCTCCCCAAGGATTCCTGCCCAAGACTAGATTTGAAATTTGAATGGGTGCTTCCCGTCCACTCCCCTGTCCGCTCCCTCTCTCCATGTTATGAGAAGAATTATAATACAAAGGTAAAGTTACTAATGGTTTTATGTGTTATCTATGTGCACGATTATATTTACTATTCAACATTGTTGGTTTACTTTCATATGCAAGTTATAAAGTAATTAACACTATTTAGTTGTGGGCAAAAGTTTGTAGAATACTGATTCACCTCCCCTCTTTGTATTATCTATTTCTAACATGGTCATATTATGTGTTTCTAGGAATTTAAGTGTTGACACCACCATTTATTACATAAATAATACCTTGTGTATTCGAATGTTTTATTTTTGATTTCACCTCACACCTACATTTGTAAAATTGTAATCAAAACATTAAGTTCTGGTTACACCTCACCTTACACTCAATTTCATAAAGTGTAATTTATTATTAAAGTTACTAATACACATTGTGTTATATTTACAACTAGGTATTTCAATAAAAAAAAAATTATCACTTACACATTACATTGGACAGTGTAAAGGAGTTCTTAGTGCAATTACCACTTTTAGTCTTGGTTGCAAGTTAAAATCCCACACCATCATGTGTAGTTAGAACTTCTACTCTTGACTGCATACTTTGTTTACTTGCACTACAATTTCAATCAAGACTTTTGTCCCCATTGCAACACCACAAATATATTTGCATTGTATAATCATAACTTTTCATGCAATTAAATTTTATATCCCTAGAATCTAATGCGATCATGTATTTTACTCCTAATTACACCCAAATACTATACATTTTATCCTCATTTTACAATGCATCATTTAAACCCCAAATTGAAATTGTGGTGCCACAATTTTTTTTGTTCATCCTTGCTAGCCTTGTGTACAAACACAATTTATATATATTCTAATAAACTACTTGGTTAAATAGGGACATCGATTATAATTTAATATTGCATTTCATCATTAGAAGGGGGAATTACACCATCTCATCTAGTTTACATTATTATATTCATTGGCCTGCTTTTTTCACCTAAATAGTATCAAAACTCAAAAATTGTGTTTGTATACAAGGTTAGCAAGGATGAACAAAAAAAACTTATGTGGCACCATGATTTCAACTCGGGGTTTAAATGATGCATTCTAAAATGAGGATATAATGTATAGCATTTGGGTATAATTATGCACATGTGCATGTCCATGCACATGCACAAGCACATGCACACATGCACATGCACATGGACATGGACACATACATGTGCATATGCATGTGACATGCACATGCACATGGACATGAACATGCACATGTGCATGCACATACACATACACATACACATACACATACACATACACATACACATACACATACACATACACATACACATACACATACACATACACATATATACAAACACATACACATATACATACATACATACATACATATATATATATATATATATACATATACATATACATATACACACACATATGTGTGTGTGTGTCTATATATATATATGTACACACATGTCTGCATGTGCATGTGTGCATGTCCTTATATACATACATAAATACATATATACATATACATATACATGTACATATACATATACATATACATATACATATACATATACATATACATATACATATACATATACATATACATATACATATACATATACATACATACATACATACATACATACATATACATATATATATATATATATATATATATATATATATATATATATATATATATATATATATATATATATATATATATATATATATATATATATATATATATATATATATATATATATATATATATATATAAATATAAAATCACATGCACATGGACATGGATACACACATTTGCATATGCATGTGACATGGACATGCCCATGTGCATGTGCATGTGTGCGCACACACACACACACAAACATAGACTTACACATACACATACACATACACATACACATACACATACACATACACATACACATACACATATATACAAACATGTACACATATAAAAATATATATACATATACATATACACACACACACACACACACACGTGTGTGTGTGTGTCTATATATATTTACACACACACACATATGTACACATATATATGTACATATATGTACACATGTACACACACACACACATAATGGGATGGCAAAGTGATTATGAGTAAACTAATATATATTGGCTATGTTGTGACTTATATAGTAAAAATATCATATCTTGGTATATGAGCATTTATTAATAAAAAAATATTATGCATTGAATTAAAAGACATTAGATAAATTGAATATGTAAATTACAAACAATAACTAAAAGATGGGATGAATAAACAATAAAGTTAATGGTAAAATCCATTATTAAGACAAAACCTATTATTATTCCCTTACATGGACTTCAGACACCCCACACGTCATGAACCTTATCCTTGGTGACTTGGGTGATATATAAGCACTGAGTTCAACATTAAATAGACCCCTTTGGTAGGCAAAGAGAAGAGAATAACATTGGAAAGGTCAACCTCTTATTGGTCTTATCAATCAATACATGAAAAAAAAGGATATCTAAAAAGGGTGTTCACCTATTGGCTTGACTCATCATTACATATAAAAAAAAGTTCAAAACATTAATCAAAGAATCACATTTCCAAGTTGGAAAACAAATATCCACCTTAATGAAAAATACCCACACATTAATAACCCCACAGTGGGAGGAAGGGATAAACTGCCAAACAATGGTATATTGTAAGCAAGACACATAGCTACGACAATGCCCTATATATATATATATATATAAATAAATAAATAAATAAATAAATAAATAAATAAATAAATAAATAAATAAATAAATAAATTTAAAAAAAAAAAAAAAAAAAAAAAAAAAAAATATATATATATATATATATATATATATATATGTCATTAGCCATGTGGTATAAGACTTGAACATATAATTGAATGAATAATGTTCACTATCTAATATTGTAGATATGATCTAATAAAAATTATGAGGAATAAGAGAATATAACAATATGATGAATATTATACATTAATAATAATCATATTAGTTCCAAATATAATTCCCAATATTAATATTAGGAATAAATCATAATAATATAATTAATATAAAAAATATGGTTAATTCTCATATTGTTACGGGAAGGTTTAACCTTCTAACATTATCATGCAAATTATTATTAAAAGGTAATTATTAAAAGGGATTATCCCTAATACTATTCTTATTTGATTTGATCTAATGGGTATTTATCCCAATAGAGGGTGGGAGTTAAGGTTCTATTAATATTTGTGAAATAGACTTGGACCTATAAACTTTGATAACTGAAATGACTATTATGAATATTACAATTGATTTAAAGATATCAATCATGACTAACTTGAAAAGGGGACATTACAACTGCTATTAGAGCTATGATCCTGCCATGTTGCAGGGTAAATAAAATTATAAACATTTTGATCATTAAATATCAGACTATTGAATACATGTAATAATGAATGATTAAACATATGTTGAATACATATAAGTAATATCTGTTGATATGGGAGAGGCAGAGTAAATCCTTTTGATATAGATGAATTCCAAGATGGGTAAGGACTTGGTTTCCAATACCTTGAGGAAATATTCCAAGATGGGTACAAACATGTAGTCCCAATGCCTAGAGGGAGCCTACCTGTTGATGTGTGTCTAGTGCCCTACAAAATTAAAATTCCCATCCTCCTAAGGAAGGCATGTAAGAAGCAAGGAACACTTGAACTTAATGTTTTAATTGTTAAATCTACTAAGGGTTATCCATTATCCTCTTAAAATAATTTCATTTTAAATGCATATTGATGTACATTAATATTTGGGTGATTCACCAACTCTGGCATCATAAGAAATATCCATCAACCATTAAACACCAATCAATTGATAACTCAATCATTAATCATGAAATAATAATATCACCAAATGTGAATTAATCCACACTCAAATTCAATCATAGCATTCACACTCATTGAACTATCCTTCAACTTTAGGACATCATTGGAACTTGGAAATCAAACAAGTTATGGTTGAGATCTTACCATTATTGCAATTGCTTCAGGACAAACAATTTTGAGAGGGTAGTACTTTAATAGTTCCCCTCTAATGATGAAACATAATTTTAATTATTATTGATGTCCCTATTTAAGTAAGTAGTTGATTAGAATGTGTGTCTGTGTACATATGTATATATACATATATAAATATATATATACATACACACACATATACATATACATATGTATTTATAATATATATATACATATATACACATAGATATATACATATATACATGGATATACATATATGTGTATATACATATGTATATGTATATATGTATATGCATATATATATATATATGTATATGTATGTATATATATGTGTATATATATATATATGTGTATATGTGTATATATGTATATACATACATACATATATATATATACATACATATATATATATATACATACATATATATATATACATACATATATATATATACATACATATATATATATACATACATATATATATATATATATACATATACATATATATATACATATATACATATACATATACATATACACACATACACACACACACACACATATATATGCACATAAATACATATATGTGTATATATAATTCAATCATTAATAATGAAATAATAATATCACCAAATGCAAATTAATCCATACCCAAATTCAATCATAGCATTCACACTCATTGAACTATCCTTCAACTTTGGAATTATCATTGAAACTTGGAAATTGAACAAGTTATGGTTGAGATCTTACCAATATTTCAATTGCTCTAGGACACACAATTATGAGAGGGTAGTACTATAATAGCCCCACTCTAATGATGAAACATAATTTTAATTATTATTGATGTCCCTATTTAAGTAGTTGATTAGAATATGTGTGTGTATGTGTGTATATATATATATGTGTGTATTTGTGTATATGTATATACATATACATATGTATATACACATATATACATATGTGTATATGTGTGTATATATATGTATATATAGTATATATATACATCTATACACATATTGTATATATGTGTATATATTTATATACTATATATACACATATTGTATATATGTGTATATATGTATATACTATATATACACATATAAAATATGTGTATATATAGTATATACATATATACATATATATACATATGTGTGTATATATGTATATATATACATATATACACATATATACATATGTGTGTATATATGTATATATATACATATACATATATATGCATATATACACATACACATATACATATATGCATATGTGTATATATTTAAATATACATATATACACATATGCATATATATATATACATATACATATATGTATATGCATATGTGTATACATGTATATGTCTATATATGTGTATACATATATATGTATATATACACATATACACATATGCATATACATATACATATATGCATATACATACAAATATACACACACACATATATAGATATGTATGTGTATATATACAAATACACACACACACACACGTAGATATGTATGTGTATATACACACACATACATGTATACACATATATAAGTGTATATATATATGCATGTATGAATATGCACACACACACACACAAATATATAAGTATGTGTGTGTGTGTTTATGTATGTATGTATGGTGTAGGAGCACCTAGTCTAAGGCTTAGTCTATGTTTTCCTTCTTGGTTTGGGATAGGCTTGTACTGACTCTAGCCAAATCAGCAAGGTGAGTAAGTTAGGTAGTTGTTTGTAGTGTGCTTCTAAGTTTTAATTTGAGTCAAAAGGGCATAGGTCTAGTACCTTGAAAGGTGTGGAAAAGACGTGTCTTGAACCCACTTGGTCATCTATGGTGTGATTTCAAGCTATTATATGGATAAGGACTCATAGGATGTCATTGGGGAGTTGGGAAGTGAAAAGATGTAAAAGATGTCAAGTTGTAAAATATTTTTGAAAGTTGTCAAGCAGACACAATGGCTTAAAAGCATGCATATTGGTGCCTTAGGGAAAAAATTGTGTTTTGACATCCTTTTTGACTCAATTTAGATTGGTCAAAAGTTCCCAACATGATGGGGAGAAAAGTTGCTCATGAAACCCAAAAGTTGTCAAGTTTGTGTAGTTTTTTGAAAAGTTGCTTGACAACTTTTTGGGCAAAAAGATGTAAAGTGCTAGAATGAGCTTGGTGGTCATGCCAACCACTTGAAACCTCTTTGGGAGTCTATATATCCATCATTCAAATACATCCCAAGGTTTGGGCATTTTAATAAGCCAAATTGAGTAATTGAATGCATGTTTTTCTAGACAACTTTTCTGCATTTACATTACTTGTATGGACAAATGGATTGAACAGGTCAATATGGTCTTGGATTTCTATTATTTTTTCTTGTACAATACTTTTATATTTAAGTTTTTTAGATTTCAAGTTTCCATATACTAGGGTTTTGAAAATATTTTCTAATTAGGTAGAGTGTTGTTCTAGTTTTGGGTTTTTGAGCAAAAATGGCTCTCCCATGAATTCATGCTGTGAGTTCTTCATGGTTTCAAGGGAAATGGTATTAGAGCCTATTTATATAATGTATATTAGTTCTGGGGCCTTGAGAAGCATGACAATCAATTTTAAGGTGATGGCCTAGGCAAGTCTGTTCACTTGGTTAGGAGATCACAGATCAAGAAGGAAAGTTTTGGGGTTTGAAAGTGTTTGGATACTTCAAACCAATTGGTGTAGAAGGAGGAGGAATGAGTAAGGTAAAATCATACCAAGGGAAAATTCTCTAGGATGAGTTTTTGAGGGTGAAATAACATACCCTATTCAGGCTAGTCAACATTATCTTGAAACCCTTAAAAGTAGGCTAAAAAGTTACTTTTGGGTGTATAGACACTTCATGGTTCTAAGACCCATAAAATCTTTATGTTTTCCCAAAAGTGTATATGAATATCCAATTTTTTTTTCCACCTCCTTTGGTTCAATTTGGAGATAAAGTCCAAAAATTCAATTTGGAGAGCAAATCCTGATAGTCCTATTTTGAGCAATTTTGACTTATAGGTAAGGAACATGGTTTCAAATTGCAATATTGGTATCCAAAAGGTCAAGGGGAGTCTAATACCATTGATAAAAGTCATCACACTACATGGATGGAGGTTTGGTCAAGAAACCATAGGAGCTAGGTCAACAATGAGGTGTGAAGAAGCATTTGTGTAATGAAATAACTTTAACTATTAGTGTAACTAGGTTGGAGTGTGATTGGAGGATAGGATAAAGGTCCTCTAGGGATTAGGGCATCAAGGAACCCTAATAGGCTAGTAGTAAGCCTAAGTGAATCCTTAAAAGGTATGGATTTGAAAGCAACTAGACCTAGTATTACATTAGAGTGGTATCAGAGCCAAAAGCTTGGGATTTGTGGGTAGATGTTTCAACCTTCAGAATCAGTTGGAGATTCCAATATGGTGACCAATTCATGATTGGTCAAAGAGATGGGTGAACAAAAGGAGAAGAAAAATATTCTTAAGGAAGCTTTGGAAGCAATGAAGACCAAGTTGGAACAAGTTGCTGAGCTAAGAAGAGGGAACATGAAGGTAAAATATTTAGTAGTTGTAAATAGATGGTTGATGAAGAAGATCTTATCCATAAACCTAAACCTCCTATCAATGAAGAACCATTCCTAAAAGCCATTAAATCACTAGGTGGCAAGGCCTTGGAAGGAGTTCCTTTATTCAATGGGAAAATGGACCTTGAGTTGGTAATGGAATGGGTGGAAGGAATGGAGAATCACTTTGAATGTGAAGGTGTGAGTGAAGCACAAAAGGTCAAAGTAGCCAAGTCTAGGCTAATGGGATCAGCCTTAACATGGTGGAAGTACCTCTAGGAAGAAAGGGAAAAAGTGGGGAAGAAACCTATTGCAAATTGGAATGTTATGGTAGCCAAAATAAAGGAGAAGTACCTAACTAAAAGATTATGAGGTTCAACTTCATAAGAAGAGGAAAATTTTGAAGCAAAAAGACATGGATGTAGCAACCTACACTGAAGAATTCTAAAAGTTGCTCTTAAGATCAAGAGTGCAAGAATATGAAGCCATCAAGGTAGCTAGGTTTCTAGGAGGCTTGAAATGGAGTATTCAAGAAGAAATCAATTTGTGGACTCCTACAACAGTCCATAAATTATTCCAACTTGCTTTGAAAGTGGAAGAAAAGAATAAAAAGATGACAAACTCAAACTTTAGAGGAAGAGGTAACGACAGATATGGAAGAGGTAGAAGCTATGGTGGAATAGGATCTAACTATAGGTCACAAGGAGATAGTAAAGCAATTGAACACCAAGAGGGAATTTGAGGAAGAGGAGTTTTGAGCATGGGTAGAGGTTCTAACACAAGTTGGAGAGGGAGAAGCAATAACCAAGGATGAGGCTCTCATTGTGCCACCATTAAGTGTTATCATTATCATCAACTAGGATATCCTACCTATAGGTGCTCTAAAAAAGGCTCAACTTCTCAAGGAGCCACAAAAAGAGTCAATTATGTGCAAGAGGAATCTGGAAACAACAAAAAAGGGGAGAATTTGATGATTAGAAGAACATTGATTAAGGTATGCCTAGAATTAAAGAAAGGGGAGAATTTGATGATGAGAAGAACATTGATTAAAGAACCAATCAAAGAGGAGCCAGGTCAGAGGAGAGCACTTTTTAGGATCAGATGTAAGATCATGGGAAATGTACTTAAAGTTATCATTGATTTAGGTTCAATTGATAAAATAATCAATGAAGAGGCAGTCTACAAGTTGAAGTTAAAGAGGATCCATCATTCAAATCCATATAAGGTAAAATGGCTCAATAAGGGTCAACATATACTAGTTGGAAAACAAGCATTTGTGGAGTTCACTATAGGATGATATAAGGATAGAGTAATATGTGACATTCTTCCCATGGATGCATGCCACCTTCTACTTGGAAGGCCATAAAAATTTGATAATCAAGCCTTACATAATGAGACTAAGAATTCATATTCATTCAAGAAGGATGGAATAACTTTCAAGATCCAATCCTTGCTAGAAGAGGGAGAGTTGAAGACTTCAGGACTAAGTGTTCTCATGGTTGGTAAGAAGGAGTTCTTGCAAATTCTAGTGGAAGGAGATGGAGTTGGTTTTGCACTAGTTTTAAAACCAAAAGATGGAAATGCTACCAAGAAGATAGAAATACCAAATGAAGTCCAAGAGTTACTTGAGGAATACAAGGCCATTGTTAGTAATGGGAAACCTGCCACCTTGCCTCCAAAAAGACTTTTTAGTCACCAAATAGACTTTATCCTACAAGCTACCCTACCAAATAAAGCTTCCTATATGATGACTCCAAAACAAAATGAGGAGATTTCCAAACAAATCCAAGAGCTTCTCAACCAAGGCCTAATGAGGAAGAGCATTAGCCCATGTGCAGTCCCTACTATTTTAGCACCTAAGAAGGGGGGGACTTGGAGGATTTTTATGTATTCTAGAGCCATAAATAGGATCACCATTAGGTATAGGTTTCTAATACCTAGAATTGCAGACCTAATGTATTGTTTAGGGGAAGATAGGTATTTCACTAAGATAGACTTGAAAAGTGGTTATAATCAAATTAGGATAAATGAAGGGGATTAATGGAAGAAAAATTTCAAGACTAATCAAGGTATATATGAATGGTTTAGGATGTCATTTGTTTTATCCAATGATCCATCCACATTTATGAGACTGATGAATGAGGTGTTGGTATATTACATTGGTAAGTTTGTTGTTGTCTATTTAGATGGCATCTTAATTTTTAAACAAAACTAAAGAGGAACATATTAGTCATCTGTAGATTATTTTTATGAAGTTGCATGATGAGAAACTAATGATCAATTTAGAGAAGTACAAATTTATGAAGCATGAGTTAATATATCTAGGCTTTTTTCTATCTCAAGGTAACCTCAAAATGGACCAAGAGAAGGTATATGCCATCTTAAGTTGTCCTCCTCCTAAGATTACATCAGATGTAAGGATTTTCCATGGATTAGCTTAGTACTATGGGAAATTTATTAGACATTTTAGTGGCATATGTGCTCCTATGTTGGACACAATCAAGGGGGGCATGAAGACAAAGTTCATTTGGACACCTCAAGTAGATCAAGGCTTTGAAACTCTTAAGAAGAAGATAACAGAGCTGCCTACACTAGTACTTCCTAGTTTTGATAAAATTTTCCAAGTGGAGTGTGATGCTAGTAATGTAGCCATTAGAGCTTTCCTAAGCCAGGAAGGGAGACCAACAACTTTTCATAGTGAGAAACTTAATGATGTAAAGAAAAAGTACTCCTCTTATGACCTAGAGTTGTCTGCTCTAGTTCAAGCTCTTAGTAAGTGGAGGCACTATCTGATCCCTAAGGAATTTTTTGTGTATTCAGACAACCAAGCCCTCAACTTCTTGAATTATCAAGACAAGCTAAGCAAAAAGTATATGAAGTGAGTGAAATATTTGTAGGCCTATACTTTTACAATCAAGCAGAAGAAGGGAGTTTAAAATAAAGTAGTTGATGCTTTGAGTAGAAGAATTCTCATAGTCCAAGAGATTCAACTCCAACATATAGGTATAGATAGTTTCAAAGATCTCTATGTTGATGGTGAAGACTTTTCTCACATTTATAAGGTATGCAAAGAGTTTAAAAACAATTTTAATGGTGAATTTGTTCATTATACATTGCAAAATGACCTATTGTTTAAAGGAAGTCAACTTTGTGTTCCTAAAGGATCAATGAGGGATAATTTTATCCAAGAGAAGCATAATGGGGCACTTAGTGGTTATTTTGGAGTCAACAAGACTTAAGAGTTAGTCACTAGGTTCTATTTTTGGCCTAAGATGACTAGGTACATTAAGTAGTATGTTGAGAGTTGCATAGTATGCCAAAACGCCACGGGGACATCCTCAAATGCTAGTCTTTACCAACCACTTCCAATCCATAGTAGACCATGGGAATTCATAAGCATGTATTTTGTAGTTGGTTTACCAAAAACAAGGCAAGGATTTGATAACATTTATGTGATTGTGTATAGGTTTAGTAAGATGGCTCTCTTTGTGCCTTGCAAGACTATCCATGATGCTTGTCAGATAACTATTTTTTTTCAAAAAAGTAGTTAGGATTCATGGGCTACCAATGAGTATTGTGTCAGATAGGGACAAAAAATTCATTAGTCACTTATAAAAAACCCTATGGAGGAGATTGGGAACTAACTTATCTTTTGGAACTGCCTACCATCCCTAGACTGATGGTTAAACAAAGGTTACAAATAAGAGTCTTGGAAACCTCCTAAGGTGTCTTACTATGGAGTATGGATAGAATTGGGATCATCTCATTGGACAAGATAAATATGCCTATAATGATATAGTAAATAGGTCCACAAATAAGAGTCCCTTTGAGATAGTCTATTATTTACATCTAGAGAAGTGTTGGGATTGAGAAACTTGAAAGATGGAAGCCCAAGCAATAACCATGCTAAAGATTTAGCACAATAAATGAGAGGGATCCATGAAAATGTCAGGAAGACATTGGCTAAAAATGCTAGTAGGGGTAAGAAAAAAGTGGATACCTTAAGAAGGGATTTATAGTTTCAGATTGGGGATTTTGTGATGGTCCACCTGAACAAACAAAGATTGCAAAATGAGACACCACTCAAGATGCAAATGAGAAGGCTAGGATTGTGTAGGATACTTTCCATGCATGGAGAAAATGGATATAAGATTGACCTGCCTATAGACCTAGGATTGTCACCAATTTTTATGTTGCAGATTTAATTGCTTATAAAGGACCTAACCCACATGCTGATCAGAATGTCTAAGAGGTCCTACAGAATGTTGAAAGCCTTCAATTTAGTTCTCCTCCACCTCTAAAAGAAGCCAAAGTATTGGATTCTAGAATCTATAAGAAGACTAGGACCAATGCTTACTTGGAATATCTTGACTATGGTTGGGAAAAGGTGATGCTAATGCCACTTGGGTGCAAGAGTTAGATTATAAAAGGTTGGGCATTGATCCCAACCTCCTCAATCCAAGGATGGATTAGTTTCTTTTTTTTTGGGGGAGTATGGTACAGGCAAACCTAGTCCAAGGCTTAGTCTAGATTTTCCTTTTTTGTTTTGGATGGGCTTATATAGACTCTAGCCAAGTCAGCAAGGTGAGTAAGTTAGGATTTGTTAGCTAGTTGTTTGTGGTGTGTTTTTGAGTTTTATATTGAGTCAAAAGGGCATAGGTCTAGGACCTTGAAAAGTGTGGGAAAGATGTGTCTTTAAACCACTTGGTCATCTATAGTGTGATTTCAAGCTATTATATGGATAAGGACTCATAGGATGTCATGGGGGAGTTAGGAAGTGAAAAGATGTAAAAGATGTCAAGTTGTGCAACATTTGTGAAAGTTGTCAAGAAGACACAATCACTTAAAAGCATGCATATTGGTGCCTTAGGTACAAACTCATCTTTTGAAATCATATTTGACTCAATCTAGATAGGTCAAGAGGTCTCAACATGATGGGAGAAAAGTTGCTCATGAAACCCAAAAGTTGTCAAGTTTGTGCAACTTTTTAAAAAGTTGCTTAACAACTTTTTGGGAAAAAAGATGCAAAGCACAAGAATGAGCCTGATGGTTATGCCAATCAACTAAAACCTCTTTGGGAGTCTATATATCCATCATATAAACATATCCCAAGGGTTGGGAATTGTAATAAGCCAAATTGAGTAATTGAATGCACATCTAGACAATTTTTTTGCATTTGCATTACTTGTTAATGCTTGAAAAGGTCAATCTGGTGTTGGATTTATGTCATTTATGCTTGCATAATACTTTTCTCTTTAATTTTTTAGATTTCAAGTTCCCATCTACTAGAGTTTTGAAAATGTTTTCTAATTAGGCAGAGTGATGTTCCAGTTTTGGGTTTTTGAGCAAAAATGGCTCTCCCATGAATTCATGCCGTGAGTTCTTCATGGTTTGAAGGGACATGGTTGTAGAGCCTATGTGAATAATGTATATTAGTTTGGGGCCCTGAGAAGCATGGCAGTCAATTTTAAGGTGATGCCCTAGGCAAGTCTATGCACTTGGTTAGGAGATCATAGATCAAGAAGAAAAGTTTTGGGGTTTGAAAGTGTTTGGATAATTCAAACTAGTTGGTGTAGAAGGAGGAGGAATGAGTAAGGTAAAATCATACCAAGAGAAAATTTTCTAGGATGATTTTTGCAAGGTGAAATAACATACCCTATTCAGGCCAGTCAACATTGTCTTGAAACCCTTAAAAGTAGGCTAAAAGTTGCTTTTTGGGTGTACAAACACTCTAAGGTTTTGAGACCCACAAAAGCTTTAAGTTTTCCCAAATGGTATCTAAATATCCAATTTGTTTTCCACCTCCTTTGGAGAAATTTGGAGATAAAGTTCAACAAATTAGTTTGGAGGGCTAATCCTAATAGCCCCGTTTTGAGCAGTTTTGACTTATAGGTAAGGAACTTGGTTTCAACTTGTAAGATTGGTGTCCAGAGGGTCAAGGGGAGTCCAAGACCATTGATAAAAGTCTTCACACTACATGGATGGAGGCTTTGGTCAAGAAACCATAGGAGCAAGGTCAACAATAAGGTGTGAAGAAGCATTTGTGTAATAAAATAACCCTAAATATTGGTGTAACTAGGTTGGAGTGTGATTGGAGGATGGGATAAAGGTCATCTAGGGATCACAACATCAAGGAAACCTAATAGGCTAGTAGTAAGCCTGACTAAATCCTTAAAAGGTAAGGATTTGAAAGCAACCAAACCTAGTATTACATCAATGTATGTATGTATGTGTATATATATACAAATATACATACATACATACATACATACACGTATATATATATATATATATTGCTAGAGAATTGAGTGGGGTGGAGGAGGCAAGGGGGGAGGGAGGTGAATCAGTTATGCATAGTCCCTTTAAACAACTCTAGTACAAAAATACATTCATAAAGATCACAAAATTTCACTCCGTGTATCCATTCAACATCACAATTAATTAATTCATTTACTTTACTCAAAACCGTTCATTCCATGTTCTATGTTAACCGACCGACAGTAATAAAACTTATTGATATCTCAATTATCAATCATGAAATGATAATATCACCAAACATTAATTAATCCACACCCAAATTCAATCATGGCATTCACGCTCATTGAACTATCCCTCAACTTTAGGATTATCATTGAAACTTGGAAATCGAACAAGTTATGTTTGAGATCTTACCAATATCACAATTGCTTCAAGACAAGCAATTTTGGGAGGGTAGGACTATAAAAGACCCCCTCTAATGATGAAACATAATATTAAATTACTATTGATGTCCCTATTTAACTAAGTAGTTGATATATATATATATATATATATATATATATATATATATATATGATGAATACATATAAATGATTTTTGTTGATATGGGAGAGGAAAAGTAAATCCTTTTGATATAGGTGAATTCCAAGATGGGTAAGAACATGATATATATATATATATATATATATATATATATATCTGATGAATACATATAAATGATTTCTGTTGATATGGGAGAGGCAAAGTAAATCCTTTTGATATAGGTGAATTCCAAGATGGGTAAGGAAATGATTTCCAATACCTTGAGGACATATTCAAAGATGGGTACAAACATCCAGTCCTAATGCCTAGAGGGACCCTACTCGTAGATGAGTGTCTGGTGCCCTACAAAATTAAAATTTCCATCCTCCTAAGGAAGGCATGTAAGAAGAAATGAACACTTGAACTTAATGCGTTAATTTTTAAATCTACTAAGGGTTATCCATTATCCTCTTAAATTTTTTTCATTTTAAATGCATATATTAATGTTTGGGTGATTCACCAACTTTGACATTATAAGAAATATCCATCAACCATCACACACCAATCAGTTGATAACTCAATCATTAATCATGAAATAATAATATCACCAAATGTGAATTAATCCACACCCAAATTCAATCATAGCATTCACACTCATTGAACTATCCTTCAACTTTGGGATTACCATTGAAACTTCAAAATTGAACAAGTAACAATTGAGATCTTACCAATATTATGACTACACAAGGACAACCAATTCTAAGATGGTAGTACTGTAATAGCCCCCCTCTAATGATGAAACATAATATTAAATTATTATTGATGTCCCAATTTAAGTTAGTCGTTGATTAGAATGTGTTTGTGTGTATGCACACACACACACACATATACATATATACATAAATACACTTATATATATATATATATATATATAAAGTGTGTATGTATGTATGTATGTACACACACACACACACATAACTGAGTGGGGTGGAGGGGGCTAGAGGGGGGGGTTGAATCAGTTATCCATAGTCCCTCTAAAAAACTTTAGTACCAAAAACATTCATAAACATCATAAACTTTCACTCGATGTATCCATTTGACATCACAATTAACTCATTCATTCACTTTACTCAAAACTATTCATTCCATGTTCTATATTAACACTTTGACAACAATAAAACTTATTGATAACTAATCATTAAGTCCATGAAATAATAATATCACCAAATGTGAATTAGTCCACATCCAAATTCAATCATGGTATTCACACTTATTTAACTATCCTTCAACTTTGGGATTATCATTGAAACTTGGAAATTGAACAAGTTATGGTTGAGATCTTACCAATATCGCAATTGCTTTAGGACAAGCAATTTTGGGAGGGTAGGACTATAAAATCCCCCCTCTAATGATGAAACATAACATTAAATTATTATTGATGTCCTTGTTCAACTAAATAGTTGATTAGGATATATATTATAATTATATATATGTGCATGTGTATATATACACACATATCTACACATGTGTGTGTGTGTGTGTGCTCTTGTGTGTTTATATACATATACATATACATATATATACATATACATAAATATATATATATATATATATACACATATACATAAATATATATACACACATATATATATACACACATATATACATATACATATACATATACATATACATATACATATACATATACATATACATATACATATACATATACATATACATATACATATACATACATATACACATACATACATACATACATATATATACACACACATAAAAATATACATACATATGTGTGTGTGTGTGTAGTTGTGGTCTCACAACGCACGCCCCATTTCTCTTAGAAATGGGGACCCCCTAGTAAATGTTTTGTCTACCAGACTTGTAGTTCAGTGTCTGGGTCATTTGTTGGGCTCCAAGAGTCTAGGTCAAGCCCCAATAACTAACTAGGAAGTTGAGAGAAATAGAGTCTGGAGAAAAGTGAATCTTTGAAATTCAATGTGCTTAAGTGTGCACTAGTGCAAATGCGCACAATGCACAAGTGCACACTCCATCTCCTTTCGAAGGTGTGCACATGTGCACCTCTAGAGGGTGCACACCTAAAAAGATGCATAATAGGGCTTGAGGTCTAGATAAGGCCCTAACCCCCTTCTCCTTCTTCATTTTCTTTTTCTCCCTCTGTTGACCACACCCCCACAACTTTCAACATGCGCAACTCCACTTGATCTCCTTTGCTACTGTACACACAAAAAAGGTTAGAAGCACCATGAAGGTGCACACATGCTGACATCTAAATCAAAAACCTAAGACACCAATACTATAGGAAGGTGCACAGGTGCACACTTTCCCTCACTTAAACATCAAAATAATCAAATGCACTAATGCAAAAAACCTAAGGCATTAGAGGTGCACACATGTGTACCTTTGTGCTTTTAAAATCTAAGTTAAAACAATCAAAATAGCTTAAACTCCCCCTCACTTTGCATATGCATTGTGCATGTGCAAAACTTCGCACATGCGTATGTACACACCTTACCTAGGTTCGCAGGTGCGCAATTGTGAACAAAAGGCCAAATAGGGGCTAAATAAGTGCACCTATAAGGGTGTGCTAAAGTGCACATTAGGGCATTTTGCAGGGATATGCCTATTTTCATTACATTTTGGCTGGTTTTGTCTTATTTTGGGGTCAATTAGGGTTTGTTTTAGGTTAAATTTTAACTTTATGACTAATGTTTTCTTTTCTTGTGCAAATAAGATGACATCATCATCCTCTTCAATGATAGAAAAGATAGCTCCGAAACTAGTAGCATTCAAGTACCAAGGGGCACCCAAAAGTCAAGATTTCAAGATGGACATGCCGAGATCAAAGATACAAAACTCTAGAATATAGACTGGAATGTGTTCCTCACAATTTGCAACAAGCCTAAAGAGAGGTCTACTATGGTATCAACACTTATGTGCTTAGGCCTTGTGAAGGTAGCATCTCACCTAACATCAGTCTAGTCCTTAGAGCTCAATGACCCTTACAGAACATTATGCATATGAAGAGAAGGTTCTCGATAGTGCCACAGGAGAGATAGTCCTGGACCTCTGACCCTAGAACACTAAGAAAGTATTCCATCTCCTAAGGGAAGATCAATATTTAAAGATAACATACAATAGAGTAGAACAATGGTACAAGGAAAATCTCAAAGAAGCACATGAAATAGTGCAATCTTCCTTCCTTATTGATAGAACACTAGTGGCTTACTAAGTAGGAAAAGTTGATATTACAAGGGGTATAAGAAGGATGACATTGGATATGCAATTGTTCTTTTGAGCAGCGCTATGGGACTTCCTGTAGTAGGACACCTTCAAACCTGGATGGTCCACTTTATATAAACCATCACAATGAAAAAGATGCCAATTGACTAGGCCACCATCCTAAGTGATAACTTGGATGAGCAACTTGTAGTTGTCAAAGCTAATCCATGTTTCTACATGACATCATACATGGTTACTTACTAGTGGTTCAAACCACATATTACCTAGGACTTTACAAAAAGGGAAGCATGCAAGATGCTAATGCTTGGCCCTATGTTTTATATCCACAATTAGTGAAGAAGAAGGTCCCACAAAAAAGTGTGGAATATAGGGTGGTGAATGATGGGTTCATCTTTGCAATCATCACCCAAAAGAATATTAGTAGAAGCATCAACCAAGATCATAGAGATTGGAACTTATTACATTCAGTTGAAAAAAATCACCTATCTTAGGGTAGCCAGTACTCTAGAAAACCCAAAGAAGCTCCCAAGATATCCATAAGATAGGCTCATTCTTTTGGAGATTGCATGCCAACTCACGTCTACATATGACAGAGTGAGGAGGCAACAAAAGAAGACATGGGCTTGGCCCATCAAAATTGGTGCTTTTGAGGTTAAACAAAAGCAAGATATTGTCAGCTTCAATTTTGAGTGGGATCAATATCCCTTGGAAGAGTACAACTCCCCTTGCCCCTACTTTGAAAACATTGGGATGGTAGAATACCTTGTAGGGAAAGAGTTCATACATGATGATGCATTAGAAGACCCTGGATGAATGCATTAGATGACTACTATGTTCATATAAGGGACTATTATAGGATGACTCTTTTATCCAACAAAAAAGGGGGTGAAGATGAAGATTCCTCTTAAAGCTATGGAAAAGGATACCAAAGATATCATGGATCCTTTATATAACAGGGAAAATATCTATGATTGGCCAATAATGAATGTAAAAATAGGGAGAGATGAGAATGTAGATATAAATCATTAGGCTAGGCATATAGTCCAATTGACAAAGGAATGGATCAAGAAACCTTTTAGAATGGATCCAATTCCTTAAGCTATTCCCCTATAAGCCACAACAATTCCAATCAAAGGAAAAGTTGCATTAGTCATAGTGTCAACCTTCCCTACTCAATCCCCAATAAGGCCAGAAATAGTACACTAACATGAGAGGGATTTTGAGTACTTTAGGGCTGATTAGGGCACCAATAAGAGGAAAATATTTCCTTCCAAGGCTAGGTAAGAAACTCAAGCCCAAGTGCCTCAACAATAAAAAATACAACTTGAACAAGCAAAGCCTCAAGTAGAGCCTAAAGCTCAAGAACCCACACAGGAGCCACAAGCACCTCCACAACCATAATAGGTAGAGGAAGAGCTAGTAGAGGAGTAGAGAGTACCACTAGTGGAAAAAAGAGAGGAAGAAGGCTCCCCCTCAACTCCCAAAAAGAAAAGGGTTGAATCAACTGTGGCAGGAACATGAAGAAGGAGATTAAAGAATAAAAACACTCCATTTGCACAAGTGCAAGAGATAATCCTAGAAGTAGAGGTAGAAGAAGAAGAAGGGGATAAAATTGAATTTTTCTCCTTAAGCCAAAGAATTCTCTTGGCTAGGGCCATAGAGGAAGAGAGGAGAATAAGCTCCATAGTGACACCTCCATTTTCTCCAAGGGAGCCTATCAAGGTATCAACATCAAAAAATGAGCAACAATAATGGATAGATGATATGGAAGGGAAAGAAACTCATGTCTTCAACCTCTCTAACTTTGAATTCATGCCAGTGGGCACTAAGATGGTGGAGAGAAAATAAGAGATACTCCCATGAGTGAAACCTTAGGAGAGGACTGGAATTAGATGCCACCTCTACCTCAAGGACCTTTGGGCATTCCACCACCACCATCTCAAGAATTGGCATTTTTGGATAAGGGATCAATGACTCCACTTCCTTAGGCTACAGAATAAGAAGAACAAGCAATAGAAGAAGGGGAGCCCCAATGCCTTCATGCCGATGAAGTATCTAAGGAAGGGAAAATACTTAAAGAGCCTCAAAAAACTCCTTAGAATAAAGAGGCTAGAACCTTATCCCAACCAGATACAAAAACTCAAACTATAGATCTTTCTTAATCAGAAAAGACTCCGGAGAGGACTGATAAGGGGAAGGAGCCTGGAGTAGAAACAACCTCTTCAACAAAATACAAGTCTCCCATGGGCACCACACTGACATGGCTATAGAGGGAGGTCATGTTTCACCAAAAAAGGCAGTTGAACCTAACAATTGAGGAGGGAATGAAGGAATTAGTGAAAGTAATCAAGAAACCTAAGCCACCTACGGGTGATGCTTGAACATTAGCCTTCATAATGAAGAACCGAGATTAGGACTTGCTTGCAAATATAGCTGACACCAAATAATTGACTCCTAAAGCCTACCAAATAAAGGAGGTTATGTTGGGAAGACTCACAATTGACACAACCAAAGTGATGATTAGTATAGGTATGAAAGAGGTGTTCAAGCATATGGACCAAGATGAATATGAGTTGAAAGCATTGCAAAAGAAAAATGAGATATTAAGAGGCTATCTGCATGAATTTATGGGCCCACTTGACATGGAAAATCTAAAGATCACTCTTGTGACAACATTAGAGAGAAGAGGAGCATGGGTGACACAATTAGATCCATTTTTTGAAGCATGTCAGCAATGGCGTGACAATTTTGAAGAAAAAAGTGTGTAGATCATACAAAGAAATTTATGTCTGTTACATCACATCTAGTCGAGTGTCGATAAGTTGGTATCCATAGTGAACCAAGATTTTGGGTTAATGGATGAAGTTTATACCTAGGTAAATGACCTACAGACTTTGAAATCAATCAAAGGTCAAAGGTATCAAACATTAATGGAGGTATATGTGAATGAGGATCTTGATAAGTTAGATGATTGGATAGAGAAAATATCGGTAGGTAATAAGGTTATAGAGGGATTGCACATAGAAATCTAGTGGATTAAAGACAAGGCTCAAGAGAAGTTTTTGGAAGGAGAGAGGTACTATAATGCTGCCAACTTTGAGATTTTTAAGGATGAGTCAAATACAAAGTGTTTTGCAGTGCAATCAGTTGTTCAATAGTTTAGAAGTACATTTGAAGATGCTTCATTAGAAGATGACATCATATGCGCCTTCAAGACTGAAGAAGCACTGTTGGAATATGACACCAAGCTTGAGGATTTTGAAAAAACAAGGATTGAAGTGAGTAATTACTAACAAGTAGTGAAGAATAAGTATGAGGGTCTTGATTTTCTAGAGGCTACCCAAGTGGTGGAAATAATAAAGAAATTTAATAGAAAGTATCAAAATATCATTTTGGTATAAAGGGGAAGAAAACTGAGATGCTGGAAATCTAGTTTTGAAACTTAGAGGAAGTTTGGATTTTTGGAACCTGTCACCAAGGTGTGCTTTTCAAAAAGGTGCATTGATAGTTTTGAGTAAGTAGCAGTGCATTGACAGTTAACTACCAGTTCCTAATTTAGAGCATTCCATGCATCGGAAACACATTTTGATGATAATTCAATTCGTAGAAATGCCTAGAGAAGGCTGAGCTTCCAAAGACTCCTAGATCATCTTGTAGCTACATTATTCTTATCTTCTCATTCTTTTATTCATATGTTTCAAGTAAAGGCTCATGTACCCATTAATGAATATAAACAGGGGTAGAGACCTACTTAGCACCTTTCAGAGAGTTAGTTTGTATATAATTAGATTTGTTTTATTATTTTTTAGTATGTGTTTGTATTTTAAGAAGTTTCACTCCTAACACAAAGGGAGGAGATGATTTCTTAGAAATACATGGATGTAATATGTACTCCAAGCTGCTATTTTGATGCAATAATATATGCTATTGGTGCCCTCATTCTGAGCGTAGTTATTCTTGCCAAAGTGTGTTATTTTTTTGTGAGTACATGTTCATGAATAATAATGAAGCCAATGGCTTTACTATGTTGTTATGATTGTGCGACCTTTTAGTTCTGGTGTTTGCCTCATATTAACAAATTCTACTGATGTTACAAATTGGAGAAAAGATCACCTATTGTTCTTGCACAGTGTCTTGTCTTGTACGAGCATACTTTCCATGGCCTTGCAATTTGATGAAACATGAAACATCTTTCAATTATTGTTGAGTTCCCATCGATGATTGCATCAGTGGAATTGAGGAAGTGCTGCTCCTTATTTCATTGGTTTCCTACTTGATCTTTTTGAAGATTTAATTCATAGACCTATTGTTATTATGGTTTATGTCTGTTAGGAATTTCCCTTTCAAGTTATTTTCTTTAATCTCTCATTACTTATCTTTTTTATTTTATTTTCTAACACTTGGTTAAAATAGGAATTCATATAGTTGCATCGATAAATTGTATTCATCATAAAACAAAAAATACCAAAAAATATATCTCTTTTGTGGTTACTTTTTCAAACAATAGCAGATCAAATAGATTATCCAAAATTTTTTAGAACGAACAAAGGCCTCCTCATGAACATGCACATTTACCTTCAACTGAGCGAATTTTAGTAGGTTGCAAGATCGCCCAGAACCTCGGAGTTGATCCTCGATTATCTTTTCAAGAGAGGAGTTCAGAAGGATTTTTGCCATTCAACATCGTGCAAAATGACAACTCAACATATATCAATACATACATACATACATACATACATATATATATATATATGTATATATATATATGTATGTATGTATATATATATATGTATATATATATATGCATGTATATATATATGTATGTATGTGTATATATATATATATGTATATATATATACACATACATACATATATATATACATGCATATATATATATACATACATACATATATATATACATACATATATATATACATACATTTATATACATACATATACATACACACACACACACACACACACACACACACACACACACACACACACACATACACACACACACACACACACACACACATATACATACATACATTTATATACATACATATACTATATATATATACATACATAGATATATACATACACACACATAATGCGATGACTAAGTGATTATGAGTACGCTAATATGTATTGGTTAAGTTGTAATTATATAGTTAAAATAATATTATCTTAATAAATAAATATCTATTAATAAAAAATAGTATGTATTGAATTAAAAGACATTAGGTAAATTGAATATGTACAATACAAACAATATCTAAAGGATGTGACAAATAAACTATGAAGTTAATGGTAATAATCCATGATTACACTAAAACCTATAATAATTCCCTAATGTGGGGTCCATACTTCAAACACCCCCACATCAGAATTATTATCCACGATGATTAGGGTGATACATAAGTGCTTGGCTTGACATTAAATAGTCGCACCCCGCGCCCACTCAAACAAAGAAAAAGAAAAAAGGAAAAAAAGGAAAAAAAGAGAGAATAAAATTAAATTGGAAAGGTTGAGCCCTTATTAGTTTGACCTATCAATATATGAAACAAAAACTAAAAGAAAGAGAAAGATATTTGAAAAGGGTGCCCCCCTATTGGCTCAACCCATTATCACATAGAAAAAATAGTTCAAAACATTAATAAAAGCTGATATAATCTCATTTCCAAGGTGACAAACAAATATCCACCTTAATGAATAATACCTACACATGAATACCTTCGTGGTGGGAGGTAGGGATAAACTGCCAAATAATGGAACATCGTAATTGGGGAATGTAACCATGACAATGTCTTATATCTTATATATAGTTTTTAAAATAATGATATAAGCCATATAATATAAGGCTTTAACATATAATTCAATGATCAATTTTCACACTCTAATATTGTAAATATGATCATTAGGAGATATAATGAAAAATATTAGGAAAATTAGTATATAACAATATGCTTAATATTATACATTGATAATAATCATATTAATTCAAAATATAGATCCTAATATCACTATTAGGAATAATAGAATTAAATAAATAATACTATAATTAATATTAGAAATGTGGTTAATTCTTATATTGTTAGGGGTAAGGCTTAAGCTTCTCACATTATTACAAATAATTATTAAGATGGATTATCCCCAATAATATTCTTGTTTGATTTGTGATCCAAATGTTACAACATTACCAAGGATGTATAAATCCAATCTAATAGGTCTTTATCCTAATGGGGGGTGGGGGAAGGGGGGTTCAATATTTCATTAATCTTTGTGAAATGGACTTGGACCTTTAAACTCTAAGGGAGACCATGGATGGTGTCTATGAAACTTAGATAACATCTATATCCTCTAGTCCTAAATCTAAATAATAATATCATTTGATAACTAAAATGACTATTACAAATCTTAAAATTGATTTAAAGACATCAATCATGATTGATCTAGAAAGGGGACATTACAAATGAATTCATTAACTAACCACCTTCACACTAAACCATTCAATAAAAGAGAAAGAGGGGCTTCCAAAAATAACTCTCAATATAACTCAGCTTAGATTAGGAAAAACTAAGTAAGATAATAAACTCAAATTATATCAACTAAATACACAAGCAAGTCCTCTTTCATGCAATGCTAATTAACTTTAAGATGTGCAATGTGAATATAAATTGAACCAATTAATTTAATGACAAGAGTAAAATAGATCTAGGAACTAAATGTATGCAATCAACCCAATTAAGTTATGGAAATAGGTCTACAAAAAGAGATAAAAGAAAATATGGATAGCTTACCTTGAAATATACAAGATAAGATGCATTTTATCTCTAAAAATCATGGATCTAAAACTATGACTATAATTCTAACCACAGATTTATGATTAGGACAAAAAACCCACAAACCTTGATTTCTTCATACCTCCAAGTAGGTCAACCTAAAGGAAAATGTCTAGATGGTTTACAAGAGTTGGACACACTCCTAGGAAACTATAGAAAACTTGATCTAGCTTCACTCAAAGGCTCTTGGCAAGTAGCTTTCAATTTTGCAGTTGCAATTTTGATATCTTGCTCTTGCACACAAGAAAATTTGGTTTTATTTGGTGGGGGAGGGCTTACCTTGGTCAATGCCTGGATTAAGGAATCAATATTGAAATGAAATGAAATGTAAAGAATGAAAGGAATCAAGACAAATATAAATATTTACCTTACTTGATAAAACCCTTGTTAATAAGGATTTTGCAATGCTTGTATGTTGTAGATGTTGAATTTGCAATGAAGGATGTAGGAAATATCCACAAATGCAATGGATCTACCAAAACCATATCATAGAGAAATGAATGTAAATGTGTACCAAACAAGAAGAAGATGAATGCTAAAATGTATATCTCCTCCCTTATGGCCAACAAAATGCTCGATAGTGAAGAGGAATTGCTCACAAAGGATACTTGAATCTTAAATGATTGAAATGCCTCAGATAATATTCTATCTTGAGTGTCCTTGCACATGAAATGTATGATGGATTTTTAAAAATGATGTTCCTAGACTTATTTTAATATTATTTTTGGGCACAAATATAAAGTAAGTCAATGGGGTCACCCAATTTTCAAATTTGAGTCCCTGAGATAAGATTGGCCCTAGGCCCCAAAGTCCCTAAGTAATAGGTTGACCTCGGTCATCTTATTATATATTAGGTAAAATTGGGTCAACCTATTATAGGGTTATCCCAAGAAGAGGTAACCTATAGGCTTAAAAAATTACACAAATTGAAATGGAAGAAATGAGACCGAGTGGGAGAAAGAGATGATTGAGAACAAATCCACCCATGGTCTATAATGTAACTAAAGAATGAGAGCTAAATGGTCTTAAATAATTGGTGCTTTCATTTTAAGATGGTACATTTATCCCCCACTTTAGTGGAAGTATGAGTTACTTCATACTCATGGTAAACTAGTAGATCAAAAGGAAGAGTTGATCTCATTGTGACTAAGGAGACAAATAAACCACCAAGCCCCCAACAAACTCAAGTCTTCATCATATCCAAAATTATAACAAGAGAGATGTCACTGACAAGAGAAACAAAGAAAAAGTTTAGTCAACTCACCTAATAATATCTTTATTGATTATTGTAAACTAAATGAAAAGGCACATTGCAACAAAGATGGTGTTGAGTGGTCTTTCAAGTATGCGTGGCATACTAGTCAACCTATCAAAGATGAATTGAATGTTCTATCAAGTGTTTGTGGTATGTAGTCAATCTATTAAAAATATTCATCCTCAAGGGAACTACATGTCCTAAAAGTATAATAAAAAATGACCCAAGCATAAGGATGTATGTGTCCTTAAGGGATCATAAACAAGATCAAGCTTCCCAGACTATCAATGTCCAAAGAAGGATATAAAACAACAATTAGACCTCCCAAACTATTACTAATGCAAAGAGGGATCAAAATAAAGGATCATGCATCCTAAACTAATATTATTCCAAAGAAGAATTCAAAAGAAACAAAAAGGATCAAGCCCTCTGAACTATTGATAGTTTGATAGAGGGATCCAAGAACATCTACAAGGATCAAGCCTCTGTAACTATTAATAGTTTGAATACCATCAAAGTGTATGTGTGTGTGTGTGTGTGTATGTAAAAGTGATTGGAGCATATGGCCCCACATTAAAAATTTGGAAACACCTTAATGCGAGCCATATGTTTAACATATGTGTAAATTCATCCACTAGAAACATTTCCACTATGAAATGCCCCCAAGTGAGAACAATTCAAGGGAAATAAATACATGACAGAAAGAGAGAGCACGAAAGGGGTCTACTAAATTTAGGGCCAATATGATCATATGATAATATATAATAGTATATCAAGTATGAAATGCCATCATTCCCCAAAGGAAGTATAACTATAACACTATAGAGGAAAAACATGTAAGAGTTATGAAGACGAGTCTTTTTCAATTGACAACATAGAGACCAAAAAGAATCGGTGCTACCATGTCACAAGAATCCAAGTAGACTACACAAGGGTGCATATATGAGAAACAATACATATATACAACACAACATGCAACACCATATAAAACAAGAGAGATACAAATAGATGAATGTGTATAATATGTTCCATTAATTTATCATCATCTGACAACATAGCAATACAAGTCATCTAAAGAAATCTAGACAAAACATATATTAAAGAGCACAATATGAGGAAAACACAACACAAACACACAAAGGCTACCATGCTAGAGGAGTCCACTTCAAGCATGTTGCTTGCCCCTCCATCTTGATCTGTATCATTAGAGAAAGGTGGACAACTCATAAGAGGAACAACATCTAAAGAAGTTCAAAACATTAATAAAATGTGATATAATCACATTTCCAAGGTGGAAAACTAATATCCACTTTAATGAAAAATACCCACACATTAATGCCTCCATAGTGAGAAGTAGGGATAAACCACCAAACAATGGTAAACCATAATTGGGGCACGTAGCCATGACAATTGCCTATATCTTATATATACTTTTTAGTTAATTTCATCAGTCATGTAATTTAAGCCTTAAAAATACAATTGAATGGGCAATGTTCACTATCTAATATTATGAATATGATTGTTAGGATATATAATAAAAATTTATAGGAATTATAGAATATAACAATATGATTAATATTATACATTGATAATAATCATATTAGTTCAAAATATAATTCCCAATATCAATATTAGGAATAGTATACTTAATTAAATAATAATAATATAATTAATATTAGAAATATAGTTAGTTCTCACATTGTTAGGGGAAGGTTTAATCTTCTAATATTATCACAAATAATTATTAAAATGGATTATCCCTAATACTATTCTTATTTGATTTGTGATCAAAAGCATACAATGTCACCTAGGAGGAGCTTGCATAAATCAATTCTAATGGGTCTTTATCCCAATAAAGGGTGGGTATAACACCTCGCTAGGGAATCCAAGAAAAAATAATCTATAATATTACAAAGTTTTCTAAACTATTTTTTTTGAAATATTAAAACAATCAAGAGATAACAAAGCAAAAACAATAATCCATTACACATCACATACATAATAAATACAACAATAGTTCCATATCTCAAGGGTTCCATAATGTTGAATCACACATAAGTTTTATTAAGTTTAAGTCTAATAAATAAAAACTTTCCATGTCATAGAATAACCATATGTGCAAAACCACATAATCATGGAAACTAGGCTAAACTAATATGACAATAAGCTACATCCTCCCCCCTAGGATTAGGATTACTCCTTGAAGCCTACAAGAAAGATAAAACTCAAGAAATCAATGTGTGGGTGCCATTGGACTGTTCTCTACTATAAGAGGGTGAGACTCAACTGTAAACATTTTCTAAGATCTACCTGCATCTCCAACTGTGGGCTCTAAAACTGTGGGTTTGTAATCTAATTAGTGTGGTTCCTGTTGGGAAAAATTAATCAATTTATGTCCATGTGTTAGAAATATATGATACTAAGAGTGGGGTGGGGTGGGGGAGTGAATCAATATTTTCAATCTTTTTCCCACAACTGAATATTATTAATTAATTTAATACATGCATAAGAAAGTAAACCAATAATGCTGAATAGTATAAACAACCATACATAAAAGAGAGCTCATAACACCATATTTTGTTAACTAGGGAAACCCTGGCCAAGGGAAAACCCCAATCCACTAGATGATTCACTATATAAAGGATTTGATTAAAGATATTGACCCTGTTAGGAGTCTATGAAGAATGTATAGTGTCTTGAGTCCCTGTTAGGAGACTAGGCCTTATTAGAAGCCTCAACCTTGTTAGGAATTGGTAGATCATATACAAATATGTACAAGAAGAGCCCACTGCCCTAACATGCAACTATACAATAATTTCTTCAAGAGAATAGATATACATACAATACTAGATCACTTGTTGTACTTCACAATTCTTCTGATTATCAAGTTCTTCATACAAGGGGTGACTACGCATCTATCAATTCACATCATATTGATCACACTTATATTCAGATCACATATTATTGTATCACATTCACAATCTCTCGTATTAACTTCACAATTGAAGCTATTTACTTATATCAATAATATCAATAATTTCTTCCTTAGTCGGCTCACATATCATCCTTAGAGTTGGCTCATCAAGATTTAGGAATCAAAGTAATTTTGCAAGTCGTACAAGTCAATTTGCTGACATGCTTTGTTCTGTACTATGGGGTATCTGTATTAGTATTTCTTCCATAACTTGAACTTGGTTGGTCATACGGGCATGCGCACTGGTATGCATTATCAGGATGATGTCATGCATCTATGGTTAACTAAATAAGAGAATATTCCAATGGAATATTTTGCTATCAAAAAATCTTGTCATGTTGATGTAACACTATCTAATACTTAGACAATTTTCCTTCACAAATAAACATGACCAAAATGCAAAACAAATGTTACCATAAATGACAACCACATATCTCACCTCATTTGATTGATTGATCTATTGCCAACAATCTCCCCCTTTGGAATTGATGGCAATGTTTTGGGAAAATTGTTTAAGTCCCAAAAATGCTGTCATACCAATCAAAGTAAATAACCATAACACAATAAAAACATTGTATTCATGTTTGAGAAAAAAAAGATTACATCCCTTATAACTCCAATTATGAAGTTTTCTTAAAGAAAAACTTGCAAAAGAAGGTTCCAATAAAAAACTATTAAAATGTAGTAGATGCATCAAAATTGGAAAAACAATTACTGAAGTTAGTCTTCAATTGCGCAAGGTGTTTCTTCCACTATCTTTCAGTGCATCAGACACACTGATTAGCACACATAGAGCATATGCGGCTAACTCTGTTGCATTCAAAATTGTAGCCACAAAATTGTCATATGAGGTCTTTGCTACCAAACATTCCTCCAATAGATTTTCTAGCAATGTAATTTGTGGGGATAAGTGATCTCTCAAAAGTGTAAATCTTTTTAGATCTTTCTCCTTTTCTGCTTGTAAATCCCTGATGCTATCATGAATTGCTTTTATTGTATGCTCAATGGTTTCAAACTTTTGATTCTATTTTAGAAAGTTATCAATGAGCATTTGAAGCTCAGTTACCTTCTCTTTGATTCGCTCATCAAAACTGTGAAGATGAAGGTATGCCATGTTGCATTTAGCATATATCTACTTCCCTTCTTCCATACTTTGTCTCAATGCCTTAATGCATACATTTAACATTTCTATATCATCTCTAATGTTTGTACACATGGTATTAAGAAGTTTACCATCGTGCTCAATTTGTGCTTGAATTGTAGCCACATTGGTGAGTGTTGTAAACTCATTATTAAAGGTTTTGCACAAAATTGCTGCTCTTTGTTGGATATCTACAAGTGTGTCAATAGGTCTTACTATCTTTTCCAATCTATCCAAAACTGAACTTAAATTATTCTCAATAGACTTGATAGATTTCTTCTTTTCAAGAAATTTACTTAAAGAAGATAGAAGATTTTGTGCCTCATCTTCTTCATCTGATTGTACTGCTGCTGCCGTGACTTTTGTTGCTTGGGTAGGTGGTGTAGAGAGTGTTATTGTTGATATTGCTAAAGGCACCATTAAAGTAGCTGCTTCAATGCTAGATTCAATTTCCTTTGCATCTTCTTCCTTAGGCTCTTGATCTTTTTCTTCATCAAATGAGCTATTGTAGCTAACAATATTGCCAACAATGTTGAAACCAAAATCTTTAAATAGGTCATCAATTTTATCCACCGTCACATTGGTGTCATCCACTGTACATAGATTCACTACCAATGGTAATATGTGGTGAATCACTTGAAATTGGTGTTTTTATTGGTTGCTCAAAACTGTGAGGTGGACTGACTATAGTAGGACTTGTTTCCTCTATCTGAGCACTCTTCTAAGACTCCTTAGACATAGGGCTTGCCTTCTCTAGCTTCTCACTTTCCTTTGGCATGGTAGATATATATGTGACTATTTATTTTTGAGTTTCCACATTTATTTCTTCATAATTTCCTCCCATGAGGAGAATGGATATCTTCTTATTCCTCAATAATGGTGCTATTCCTTTTAGAATTTCTATTATTTCTTCCTCAGTATTTACAGTACACAAATTTTTCACCATATTTATCCTTATTTTCTTATCTTCCTCAATAACTTTTCTTTTTCTGTTTAAAAGTCTATTGTACAAGTCTTTAGGTATTTGACCTCTTATGCTATCAAACTTTTTATCTTTTATGATCATATTTCTACCTACAATATTTTCTAGCTATATTCTATCCATATTATTATACAAGTCATAGTACTTATTCAATTGTACAAAATTATTGTCATTAATAATTTTCATGTTAAGATTCTCTACTTTGGGTTACCATGCTTTTCTTCCTACTAAAGTCTTTGCTTCTTGATCAGCTAACTCTACTAGTTTGTCACTAGCTTCTTCTTCAGATGTAGATGAACTAATTTGCAAGGTTCTTCTCTTCTTGCATGGTCCACTTGTAGTTTTCTTGACTCTTTTCTTAGGAGGGGTTTTGATTTCTCAAGCCTTGTGGACTTCCTTGGTGTTGATGCTTCTTCTATCTTCTTTGGATACTTTTGAGGTTGCTACTATGCAACTGCTACATATGGTACTGTAGGTGCTTGCACACTTTTTTGTGTAACTATGACCTCTTTAGTAGGTCCTGCCATTGCAATAGGTGTGGGGGTCAATAGCTCAGATTGACCACTGGCCTTCATTTCTAATGCTATCCCTTTTACCTCTTCAAATTATTTTCTTGACATTCTTGATTCCTTCAAGATAGAATCAATCAATTTTTCTACCTTCTTCTTAGAGTCCTTGATTATTAGACTTGTTTTGACTTCTCTCATCTTCTCAATATATGTGCCCCATCTAGAACATTTAGAATCAAATTTTGAGTGTCAGATTATTTGTGCATATCCTTCAATTAGTTCTTCACTCATTTTGTAACCCATAGGTTCAATGAACTTAACTCGAGGAACTATTGCCTCCATAAATGTGAAATCTATTTCTACCATGAAGCATAGTTCATCCTTATACTTTTCTTCTAGCACTGGAGGTATCTGTATGTGTGGAATGTGGCCTCAATTGTAACACACACACTTCAACATGGTCCTGTATGTGAATTCATCATGAGATGAATATGAGATTGTTCACTCAAAATAGATCCAACAAGGTGACCTGTTGCCTTCTATCTAGAAGGATTTTTCCTGTTTAATATCCTTAGATTTGAGGTGTAGGCAACTAGACCCTCTAAGAACGAATGATTTAAGAATGTAACTAGTCTATATGAGAATGCAATGTAGTCTAAATGTGTTATGCAATTAAGCTAAGAACATGTAAATAAAATTAACTAAATGAATGCATATTAATTCTAGATGATATTAATCTAAGAAAATGAGAATTTTATGACAATAAGCAATGAGTGCACAATCCAACATCAATTTGATAGCAATTCAATTCAACCTCCTTAATGAGGAATTGGGGGTTGCTTAAATAGAATTCTTGAAATCCTTCAATGGTTAAGATCAACTCAGATCGACGGTCAAGATTGAAGCACAATTTCAGTCATAGTGGAAGATTCCAAATTTAGATGGAGTTAACTACCTCAGATCCTGAGTGCAAGAAATAGTTAACTTAGATAGACTTCAGTGTGAGAGCAAGTGATTTGGATCACTTCTAATTTGATCAGTAGTTAACTAGGACTTTCCATTTTGAATTGAAGAGTAGAATTAGGAAGGATATTTAATTTAATAAAATGAGATATGACCTCATAAATACCTTTTTTTTTTAATTAAATAATTTCATTTAATTAATTAGAATAGGCATATTTATTAAATTAAATAAATTTGATTCCTTAGTTCATTAGCCTTAGGTGATAATTTTATTTTAATAAAGTATAAATACTTTAGATTAAATTAAATTTAAATCAAATAGCTTCAATGTGACTAATATGAGTAAATACTATAGGAATTAAATAATAAATATGATGAATGTAGATTAGGGTTTTCTGCATATGACACTTAAGTCAAGTAGTGAATGTTAAAATAAGAATTTACCTCATGAAATAAGACTTTAGCATTGATTAGATAAACCATAATTGGTATAATGGCAATGAGCCAATTTTGGGCATTTTGCCCCTCTTTGAATGAATCTGTGAGGAGCACGTTCAATTCAAAGAAAATTAGAAAGTATAATACATAGATCAAGAAATGAGATTGGTTCCGAAATTGATTCCATGGAGATGAATTGATAAGCTTTTAAGGACCACCTCCAGAACGAAGCTTAATCCCAAGGAATCCAAGTAGAGCACCTAGATACCTATATTGATAAGCATTTTAAATATTATCTCCAGAATGGAGCTTAACCTTTAAGGATCCAAATAGAACATCTAGATACCTGAGATTTGATAGCATTTAAAAGATTATCTCCAGAACAGAGCTTAATATTTAAGGATCTAGATAGAACACCTAGATACCTGAGATTGATAACATTTAAAATATTATCTCCAGAATAGAGCTTAATCTTTAAGGATCCAAATAGAACACCTAGATACTTGAAATTGATAGCATTTAAAAGATTATCTCCAAAATAGAGGTTAATCTTTAAGGATCTAGATAGAACACCTAGATACTTGAGATTGATAGCATTTAAGAGATTATCTCCAAAACAAAGCTTAATCTTTAAGGATCTAGATAGAACACTAGATACCTGAGATTGGTAAGAGATCAATATCAAATTATGAGTCATAGAATCATCCCCAGAACGAGGCTTGATCCTTAGGAATCGAGGTTTACATTGTCTCGATCCCTATAATTAACCGATGACAAGAAGAAATAGATGAAAAAGATGCTAGAAAGAGGGAAACAAGATGCCCCTAGTGATGAGATGCCCCAAGTGATGAGGAGATAAGATGGGAATAAGATGCCCCAAGCAATAAGACTTATAATGAGTTGAGGTTTAGTTTAATGATGTAATCATCCTGCCCCCTCAGGAGCAAAATTGAAAGATGACACACTAGAAATAAGATGTAAAGCAATAGATAAAGAGGTATAGAGGTGTTGTGGTGCCCACAACACATGCCCCATTCCTTACTATGAATGGGGACCCCCTAGTTTTTTTGACTTCCAGACTCACAGTTCGAGAGTCGGGAGAAGAAAGTTTTGTTAGAGTTAGAATTTTAGAGTCAAAATTCAGAAAAATTACAAAAAAATTAGAAATTGAAAAAAACCCAAAAAATTGGAAAAATTGAAAAAACACAAAAAAATAAAAATAAAAAAAAATTGAAAAAGTTATTTAAAAGAGAGATAGAGAGAGCACGCCCCCCAAAGGGTGCTGCATGTGCCGCGACACCACAAAGGGCCGTGCGCGCACTGCGATACCACAGAGGGCACTGCACGCACTGTGGCACCATAAAGGGCTGCATGCTACAACACCACAAAGGGCCACGTGCGCGCACCAAAGGGTGCCGTGTGCCGTGGCACCACAAAGGGTGCCACGTGCACCGCGACACCACAAAGGGTCGTGTGCAAGCCAAAGCGTCTCACGCTATGCCACCATTCATGCACATGCACTAAATTGCACCATGCATGCCATCTCATGCCATGCACCACACCCACACCTTGCCACAATGCACTTTAATGCACACACCACCAAGCTCATTCTGTGCATGCGCTGCCCCTCCCATTCACCTCCGGTTTTGTTTGAGTAACTAGTATTTTGCACATTTTTTTTGTTCTGGTGTCATTAGGGTGTGTCTTAATTAAACATTTTCATCTCTCTAGACTAATCTGTACTTCTTTGTGTAGGTAAAAAAGGTATCCTTAACTTGTCAGGATCATAACTTTTGACTCGAAGCTCAAAATTCAAAATCGTTTACACCATTGGAAAGAAGAACTGAAGATCTAATTGCAGTCCCTAAAACAAGGAGCCTTTAGTTGCCTAATTTTAAGGATCGATGAAGTTTTTTAATTGAAATTTTGAGCAGAGGACCTCCAAAAAAGCCTTGAAAAATTTGTGAAAAAATATGAAAATGTTTCAAATATTTGATCATCTGGATCACTTGGTTTCTCACCAGGAAGGATAGGGCAGTTGGAGAGAAGACAAAGGTCGAAGATATAGAGGTTGGACACATGAAGTAGAACAGGTTCCTCATCTTATGCAGCTATTAATAAAAAGATTCAATGCAGGTGCCTTGGGATTTTAGATTGAAGAAGCATAAGGAGTTCAAGTTTATGAAAGTGATTGGCTATAAAGAGGGTATAAATCATCAAAAAGGGGCAAAGTGTGTACATAAAAAGTGATCTAAAACCACATTTGAAAAAAACCCATAAACTATTTTCAAAATTGAGAACTTTGATTTTTTGGCGAATTGAGCTTCCAAGGTGCGCAGGTCTGCAACTCTGCATTTTCATGTTGCTCCACAAGTCCACAACTTTGCATTTTCATGTAGCTCTATAGGTCCATAGCTCCACAATTCAGAGGTGCACTGACAGTTAATTGCCAGTTCCAAAAATAACACCTTCCATGCATCAGGAGCACATTCTAACGGTAGTTTAACTCCGACACATGCCTAGTGAAGGACCAGCTTCTATTTTTGGCACCTCCATGCACTTCCACTTTGACTGAATGCTTCCTCCTACTTTCTCTCTCATGATTTCTCTATTTTTGACATGCAAAGGGCTCATGCATCCAATAAATGAATAAAATATGGATGGAGTCCCTCTAAGCACCAAATTAATGGTTAGTTTGTATATATTTAGTTTGTTTTAATGTTTTAAAAGCATTTTATTGCATGAAGATATCTCTCACTCTCAAAAAAAATTGAGGAGATGATTTCTTATAAATACCCTATTGTAAAATGTAACAAGGGCCGCTATTATTATATAATAAAATTATGCTTTTGGTGCTAGCATTCAGAGTGTAGTTATTCTTGCCTGAATGTGTCATTGTTTTGTGGATTTTATTCATGAGATTGTGATTGAGCCAAAGGTTTATTGCATTGTTTTTGGTTGTGCAATCTTTTAGTTCTGGTGTTTTCTATAGATATATGAATTCCATTGATGTAACGAGCTTGAGAAGAGATCACCTGATTGTGTCTATATAGCTTTTTGTCTCGCATGAGCACACTTTCCATGGCCTTGCAATTTGATGAAGAGTGAAACATCATTTGATTTGTTAAAGATTCTCACCGACAATTGCATCAGTGAATTCTAGGAAGCACCGCTCCTATTTTCATTGGTTTCCTACTAATTTCTTCGAAGGTTTAACTCGCAACGTGTTGTGTTGTGTAGCTTATGTCCATTTAGGAATTTCAATTTCAAGTCATTTCAATTTAATATTATTTTCTTTTAGTTTCATTGTTTGTTTTACTAACCCCGTATTAGAATAGGACCTCATAGTAGCTGCATTGTTAGAGTTGCATTCATTGAAAAATAGAAAATACAAAAATATTGTTCTCTTTTGGTGTGATATTTTGAGATAGTGAATAGATTTACTTCAACTTAGAGATAAAAGAGTTTTTAGAACTAGCAAAGGCATCCTCATGAACACTCACATTTATCTTCTACTGAGAAAATTTTGGTATGTCGCAAGACAAATACTGAACCTTGGAGCAGATCCTTAAAAAGATTTTCTTTTCAAGAGAGGAATGATGTAATGGATTCCTACCATTGACCTCATGCAAAATGAATGGCCAACAGAAGTGGTGCTAGAAGGAGGGCCCCTTTTGACTCTTGGAAAGGAAGAAAATTTGTCAAGTTTCAAATTTTTTGCACTGCTACAATAATCTAAGCTTTGTAAACGTTTAGAAAATTTCCTAAGTTTTTGACAAATTTAGGTCCACAGCTCCATAGCTCTACAAGTACACAGGTCCGTAGGTTCACAGATATGTAGGTCTGTAGGTCCACAACTACATAGGCCATAGATCCACAACTCCACAAGTGTGCAGGTGCACAAAATTCTATGGTGCATTATTTTGAGAAAGTGTTTAGAGGTGTGCTTCTCTAGAATAAACACAAGTTCCTACAACTTAGTCACTTTCACAAGCATCACAATGATAAAGGGATATCAAGAACTCCACCCATTCACATTACACATTCCATCATCATTGTTCGCTCTATATTCTACTTCACACATTCCCATCACTATTCACCATGTCTTTCTTCAATGCCCAAATTTCACCTTTGAACCTAATTGGACCATTACATGACTTGCCCAAAAAACCTAAAAAGTTTTGCCCACAGTTCATCTATGGAGAATCACAAACAACAAAAGATCATCTTAAAATTTTCAAGGAGATTTATAATCGAAACCAGATTCAACATATGGATGTGGTATGCCACCTTTTTCCTTACACTTTGGGGGAAATGACATTTAATTGGTACCTAAATCTACCACTAGCATCAATAAGGGATTGGAACTCTTTTAAGGGAAAGTTTCTAGAACAATTCAAGATCTATATTGATCCAGCTATCTTATATCACCAGTTCATCTTGATTAAGAGGGATCCCCATGAGACTATTTCACAGTTTAATCATCACTTCTATAGGATGTATCAAAGAATGGAATTTCCTTACATTATACCATAAGAGGCTGCCATCCAGATCCATTTTGGAACAATGGATTCATTAACTTTTATTTTTCTAAGAAGGCTCCCACCCAGAGACATTGATACCATTGAAAAGGTCTTCAAAGAGGCTGTTACATTTATGAATCAAGTAACTACTGCTCCAACACCAATAATTACATATTCGAGATATGAGTCTCAAAAGACCACTTTCTTTGACCAAAAGGCAACTGCATCCACTGAAGCAAAAAATAATATGGTTAGAGAGTTTAAGGCCATGAAGGAGATGATGTCTCTTTTATCCAATGAACTCATCCAAATAAAGTTGAATTCTTCAAGAGACCAAGGCAATCATCCAAGACAACTTGCTACCCAAAGTAATTATTCTCAAAATCAGAGCGAAAATTTTGGCCTTTACAGTAATATCAACAATGAAAATAATGGTATTAGAGGTATGAGACTAAGTGAAAATAGATATGGGTACAATGATGTTTTAGATCAGCCTCCCCAAATCATGGAGAAACAACCTTTGCAATTTAGTGCAATGGTGTTTGAATCATATGATAAATCTATAGGAGGACTAAATGATGAAGATGATCAAGAGGAGTTTGTGTTGCCATTCAATGAAGAAATTCTTCCAAGTGTTGATGTCTCAATAATTGTGGATATGCCAAGCAATTTTAAGGGAGCAAAAAATTTTGAAGTTCCAAAACTCCACTAAGTTGCAAAAGGTGATGAAAATGTAGAGGATCTTGAGGTTGGTGAGATTTTTGATTCAAAAAGTCATCAAGGAGAAGATATCAATTCTTCCTATTGTGATATTGATTCCCCATTGAATAATGATAAGATACCTCTATCAAAACAAGTTTTTTCATTAAAAGAGATGGATAGACTGCTTAATTTGGTCTCAAGCTTGATTGAGGAAATGTCTATTTGTGTGTATTCCACACACATATCAAACCATGCAATAACTAAATCATGTAGAATCCATCCATTTGGGTTCCATTCAGAAGAAAGTTGTCTTGATTTCTTGTTAGCTTGGGAGATCGCAATGGAGGGAAAGTATGATTTTGAATATGCTTCTTTGGGATATGAGGTAGAGAACATCTTGATTGATGATAGTAATGAATCTTGTATTCCGAAATGAATACTGATGATTGAGTTTTCTAGTCCAAAGGAACCTAAAGCGGAGCCTAAAGTGTTTCCATATGCACGTGAAGTTATGTACCATGAGATAAGACCACCAGAAGGAGAAATTACAATGTGTGAGTGTACCCCTTTGGTGGGGGACTCGCTGGATCAGGTGCTATCTTTCCATTATCCCTCTTAATTTGATGATTTTCAATTTGAATATGATGCTAAAGGTAAGAGAACTTGTTTGTGGATTAATCATGGTCATAAATAGTTACCACAACTTCTGATTTTGTGTGATTTGTGCCTGGAATTTGAACCACGATTGTCCAAACTTTATTTTTCTGAGTACAAAGATGAGTCGACATTTCTAAGAACTATATGGGGTGGTTCATTACTATTGCACATAATGAGAAATCTACTGAAAACTACCCACATTCTTATTATTCAAGTTTTTCTATAGATAAGTTTTTTTGTTTTGTTTTTGTTTTTCTTATTCTTTTAAAAAAAAATTCTTTCTAGTTAGGTGTTAGTTTGCTTTGAGTTGAGTCTTTTTGTTTGGGTTTCCTTTCTATTTTCTTTTTTTCTAGTTGTGTTAGTCTTGGGGGAAAGGTGTACTTGAGGTTTTCTCTTAAGATTTCACTAACTACTCTTTGGTTCTGGTTTTAGGAAGAGGTATTTCTTTTTCAAAACATTTGGACAATTGTGTGTCTTATACCAACCAAGCAACCCACATTCTTGTAGAAATAGGAGACTTTTAGTCTAGAAATTAGAAGCCTAGACCAAAAAGTTCTCAACACTTTGAAAATTTAAAATTTGATTATTTTCGGTGATGTTAAATTGAAGTCAAAGATGATGAGGGATGATCCAAATTACAACTAGTTCAAATAGGAGGGGTCTCCTTGAAAGGTTACTAAGATCAATGATTTGGCATAAGAGTTTTTTTGAAAGTTCTAAAAGAGGAACGCAAGGGATGTTCACAAGAGATTGAATCTGAGAAATGACACCGATGTTATAACTACACAGTCTAAGTGTAGTTAGGATACATATTTTTTTTTAAAAAAAAAAGAAGAGAGAAAAAGAAGAAGAAGAAGAAGAAGAAGAAGAAGAAGAAGAAGAGAGAAAAATATGGTGATAAGTCTGAAGGATTCTAAGATCTAAAAAGGCAAAAGATACGTTTTCAAAATAAAGTATCTTGTATTCAAAGTATTGTTTCATCAAAAGTAACGTGATGAATGATATGGAGTGATTATGCAAAAGGCTAGAAATTAAAAGAATGTGGCATCCCGCCAAGAGCCCTTGAACTGATTCTCCCATCTGGTCAAGCAATTGATTGATAAAAAGCCTTTGTGGAGATTCTGAATGAATGAGCCAAGAGTGGAAGATTGTTTCCAGTTGTCAGAAAACTTTGATGGGCTACATCCTGAGATGTCAAAGGGAATGAATACACAGATCACACACTGAGTTTGAAGGTTTCAACTTTTGAGATTTTGATTGCAAAGTCATCTGAAATACGCTCAAGGTGTTCGAAGTTTGGTTGGTGTTTGACACACATAAGAGGAATGTTTGCTGATGAAGAAATACCTTAGTCATTTCTTCCTTTTTTTAGGACTATTTGTTGTGGAGTCCATAACACACACCCCATTCCTTACTATGAATGGGGACCCCCTACTTTTTTTTGACTCCTAGACTCATAGTTCAAGAGTTGAGAGAAGAAAGTTTTGTTAGAGTTCGAATTTTAGAGTCAAAATTCAGAAAAATTACAAAAAAATTAGAAATTGAAAAAAACCCAAAAAATTGGAAAAATAAAAAAAACATGAAAAAATAAAAATTAAATTTTTTTTTTGAAAAATTTATTTAAAGAAAGAAAAGAAAAGAAAAGAGAGAGAGAACACGCCCCCCAAAGGGTGCCACACATGCTGCAACATCACAAAGGGCTGTGCATGTGCACCAAAGGGCACCACACACTGTGGCACCACAAAGGGCATCACGCATGCCAAGGCACCACAAAGGGCCGTGTGTACCGTAGCACCACAAAGGGTTGTGCGTGCATGCCCACAAAGGGTGCTGCGTGCATCGTGACACCACAAAGGGTTGTGTGCGCATTGAAGCATCTTGCATCGTGCCACCATTCGTGCTAATGCACTATATTGCACCATGGGCACCATCTCGCGTTGTGCACCATGCCCACACCTCGCTACAACACACTTGGACACACATGCACCACTAAGCTCATTCTGCACATGCGTCGCCCCTCCCATTCACCTTCAACTTTATTTGAGTAACTAGCATTTTGGGTTTTTTTGTTTTGGTTTCATTAGGGTGTGTCTTAATTTAGAATTTTTATCTCTTCGGACTAATCTGTGCTTCTTTGTGTAGGTAAAAAATGTATCTTTAACTTGTCAGGGTCATAACTTTTGACTCGGAGCTCATAATTCAAGATTATTTACACTGTTGGAAAGAAGAACTGACGATTTAATTTCAATCCCTAAAATAGTGAGCCTGAAGCTGCCCAATTTTAGAGAGCGACAAAGGTTTTGACTTGAAATTTTGAGCAGAGGACCTCCAAAAAAGCTTTTAAAAATGCCTAGAAAAATTTGTGAAAAAATATGAAAATGTTTCAAATATTTGATCATCTGGATCACTTGGTTTCTCGCCAGGAAGGATAGGGTAGTTGGAGAGAAGAAAAAGTTTGAAGATATAGAGGTTGGACACATAAAGAAGAACAAGTTCCTCATCTTATGCAGCTATTAATGACAAGATTCAATGCAGGTGCTTTAGAATTTTAGATTGAAGAAGCATAAGGAGTTCAAGTTTATGAAAGTGATTGGCTATAAAGAGGGTATAAATCATCAAAAAGGGGCAAAGTGTGTACACAAAAGTGATCTAAAACCACATTTGAGAAAAACCCAGAAACCATTTTCAAAATTGAGAACTTTGATTTTTTGGCGAATTGAGCTTCTGAGGTGCATAGGTCCGTAGGTCTGCAGCTCCACATTTTCATGTAGCTCTACAACTTTGCATTTTAATGTAGCTCCGTAGGTCCATAGGTCTACAAGTATGCAACTCCGCAGCTTTGCAATTCAGAGGTGCGTTGACAGTTAATTGCCAGTTCCAAAAATAGCACCTTCCATCCATCGAGAGTGCATTCTGATGGTAGTTTAACTTTGACACATGCCTAGTGAAGGACTAGCTTCTATTTTTGGTGCCTCCATGCACTTCCACTTTGACTAAAGGATTCCTCCTACTTTCTCTCTCATACTTTCTCTATTTTTGACATGTAAAGGGCTTATGCATCCAATAAATGAATAAAATATGGATGAAGTCCCTCTAAGCACCAGATTAATGGTTAGTTTGTATATATTTAGTTTGTTTTAATGTTTTAAAAGTATTTTATTGGATGAAGATATCTCTGACTCTCAGTAAAAATTAAGGAGATGATTTCTTATAAATACCCCATTGTATAATGTAATAAAGGCCACTGTTATTATGCAATAAAATTATGTTTTTGGTGCTAGCATTCAGAGTGTAGTTATTCTTGCCTGAATGTGTCATTGTTTTGTGGATTTTATTCATGAGATTGTGATTGAGCTGAAGGTTTATTCGTTGTTTCTAGTTGTGTGATATTTTACTTTTGGTGTTTGCAACAGGATATATGAATTTCATTGACGTAACGAGCTTGAGAAGAGATCACCCGATTGTGTCTACATAGCTATTTGTCTTGCATCCGTGGACTTGCAACTTGATGAAGAGTGAAACATCATTCAATTTGTTAAAGATTCTCACCGATAATTGCATTAGTGGATTCTAGGAAGCGTTGCTCTTGTTTTCATTAGTTTCCTATGGATTTCTTTGAAGGTTTAACTCGTAGTGTGTTGTGTTCTATAGCTTATGTCCGTTTAGGAATTTCAATTTCAAGTCATTTCAATTTAATGTTATTTACTTTCAGTTTTATTTTTTATTTTACTAACCCCCTATTAGAATAGGACCTCATAATAGCTGCATTGTTAGAGTTGCATTCATTGAAAAATAGAAAATACAAAAATATTGTTCTCTTTTGGTGTGATATTTTGAGACAACGAACAGATTTACTTCAATTCCAAGATAAAAGAGTTTTTAGAACTATCAAAGGCCTCCTCGTGAACACTCACATTTATTTTCTATTGAGTGGATTTTGGTATGTCACAAGACATATACTGAACCTTGGAGCAGATTCTTAAACAAATTTTCTTTTCACGAAAGGAATTACGAAATGGATTCTTGCCATTGACCTCATGCAAAAAAATGCCCAACAGGAGGAAATCCAAGATCCAATACAATATAGAAGAGATCAAAACGATTAGAAGAAAATTTGGAGTCAATCTGGCATGATTTCAAGGTCCAAAAGACCAAGTTTGACCAAAAATTTGACCAGAATTGACCATGGTTGACTTGAGTTGACTATTTCCAAATTAAATTTTGAAAATATGAAGAATTTCAAATTGAAAAGATTCCAGAAATCCCAAAATATCATTTTTTTTGGATTGCACAAGCGTTCGATCCCGTCAGGCCCAAAAATTTTAAAATGTATTTTTGAGGCACTTAGATGTGTCAAATTTTGAATTTGATCCCAAAAATGGATCCAGAGCAGTTGAATTAGCCAGGGGGTGATTTTTGCGCAAATCAGAGCAATTTGAAAAATTAGGTCAACAACTATATAAGGGTCCAAGGGGTCATTTTCAAATCATTTATGCATTTTGTCTTTATTGAATAGGAGCTCTGAGAGGAAGACAATAGTGAATGTGCGAGATCATCATTTTGAGTGCTCCCGACAACACAGTTGGCCAGTGGACTATGGACCTCTGATGAGTCATCAATATCCTAGCTTCATATTTTAATTTTTATGTAGTTTGAGGTCATTTATTGCATTTTTTGCATGTTTTTCAACTTGGTCAATTAGTCTTTGTGCGAGACTGTCTTTTCTCATGTGAAGAAAATCTCTTCTTGCATGAAGAAACACTCATCAAGTCTTTTCTCATGTGTGTTAGTGGAAGTGCTCGTGCGGGAGCCACCCACTTCTCGCGCGAAGAGCAAGAAATTCCTCTTGATCTTCACTCACAAGATCTTCATTTCTTGCACGAGATTTTGATTTCTTCCACAAAGAAGTGAATTCTCGCATGAAGACATGACATCTCGCATGAGATCTTATGATTTTACATGAAATCCAGTGACAAAAAAGTGCAATTTTTTTATTTTTTTGCAATTTAACTTGAAATTTTTAGTTGTTTCTTCATCGTTTTGTCGTATTGACTGAGTATTGATTGTTTGCTTGTTGTTGGTGATTGCATATGTAGGAGATCTTTGATGACATCTCATTTAGGTGCCACTACCTGCCATATAGAGCTTTGTTGTAGAGTCTCAATGATGCTGACAGGGTACATATTGCCCGATTGGGTCTATCTTCACTATGCCAAATCCCAACAGTGCTAGTTAATCATGGCCTTCTTACTGCCTTGGTCAAGTGTTTCTATTTGGAGACAAACACCTTCCATCTACTAGTGGGAGAGATGACGATCACCCCAAAGGACATCTGCCAGATACGACAGATCCCATTCCATGGGGTGAGGGTGTTATATGATGTGGTTCCCTGAGCAGGCATAGAGGCACTATCTGCAATTTTTGGGAGATAGTTGGCGAGTGGATGAGCCATCACTTAGGATGAGCTAGTACACACTTATGGGCTGACACATAGATTGTCAGTAGTGTTAGTGATCTTCCTTAGTTATTTTCTAATGCCGAATAGGGGAAAACATGGATTGGAGTGCGGTTGGGGGGTTATGTTGTAGAGGATGTTGGATTCTCCAGAGATATTTGGGTGGGGTAAGTGCATGCTTGCTCACATGTTTCATGAGATGGATGAGATAGTATTCGATGGGAAGAAGACTATGGCCACCAAGGTGTATGTGCTATAGGTATGGGCATGGGAGCATTTAGTAGTGTGCAGACCCATTCATGAGGATGCCCATGAGCCGATGAAGCCATATATCTGCCGATATTGAGGACACATTACCCAGGTTGACCTAGGTAAGACTGAGCACTAGAGGAATTGCCTTGATGACCTAGTCTCTGTCATATGATGGCCTTGGTGAGAGACAAAGGATTGGGATGATGCTCCTAGGGAGCTAGGCTGGATGTTCTACTCATAACCAGTATTGGGCAGGATGTCATAGATTATTGAGAGGTTTGCTATTTCATGGGTATGGTGTTAGTACGATTGACCATAGGATATTTATCATAGGAGTACTATGCCTATGCTAGATTGGTGAAGGACATAGAGCGAGGATGGCCACCACGACTAGATCCAAGCTGATCCATGATAGATGTGCACAACTTGGTTGCAACATAGTGAGAGTATCTCCTAGAGATAGCAGATGCAGGGATGATGCCTGCATATCAGGCTCATTTGATTAGTCATCCATTCTTGAGATTTACAGACCCTTTGGGAATGGCTACGCAGGCTCCCCAGTGATAGGCACCATAGTAGCAAGAGGCACCTTAGCACCAGTAATAGCCATAGACATAGCCATGGGTCTGACATAGGACTCAATAGGTGTAGATCTCCCCAGGATAGATGGGATCTGACATAGGTGCTAGAGGTAGTGGGATAGAGCAATGTTGATGATGGAGGTCGAGGACCGTTTAGCAGGCGCCATAGTAGTAGGCACCACAGCAATAGAGGATATGCCTGATCAGCTTGCTGTTGGGACATAGGACATAGTACAACACTACTGAGAGAAAATTCGTTAGACCTCCTAGCAGTTGGGAGATTTGCAAATTCAGGTAGTTGTCAGAGATGCATAGCTTGCACAGTGAGATCGAGAGATCAGCTAATTGAGAGAGAGAGCAGATATTGCCGAGCAGAGGGCACAAATGTTGTAGGACAAGGTCTGATTATAGGAAGCCTGAGTGGCCTATTATTATGCAACATACTCCACAGTGGTGCCCGATGAGGCTTTCCAAGTTTTGCGATTAATGTAGTATGTGTGTGAGTTTGGGGGTGCATGACCTCCTGCCAGATTGACATGCCACCGCCTCCTTCTCCACCTACTCCTCCCGAAGATGAGCGCATAGGATAGAGTTAGATGCTATGTTCCTGGTTCTCAATTTTGATATTTGGCTATGTATTGATTGGTGTGCCAGCACCATTTTGTACCATTTTTATCAATAGCACTCAAGTAGCACCCATTTTTTGTACTGACACAGACACATAGACACACACACACACACACATATATATGAGATATTGAGCTTGGTATCCCCGTGTACACATCATTGTCTGTGTCTGCTTTACCTTGATGTATATGAGATATTGATGATTATGAGATTCATGTGTTAAGTGTTATGGATGCATATGTACTTTTATATCATGTGATGTGATTATGCAGAGTAGATGATGTGAGTATATGGATGCAATGCATATGGAAATGAACTGACATCTCATGTAGTGTTGCGTGTTTTGGCTTGACAGTGACAGGTATTCCATTGAGGAGTGCGAACCAATGAACCAAATTCTTGTGCAACCGTGGAGAATCTGGATATGTTTGAAGAGACCCCCAATCCCCCATCACGAAGAATAGAGACAAAATCACAATTGAATCACATGCTTATGCAAGTGAATTATGTAATGCAAGAATATATTAAATGCAACCCTAGGTCTAGTTACCGAGACTTGATAATTTATCATCACTGGACATAAATGAAGCTTATATATCCTACAATTACCACTGACTTTGCAATCATGGAAATATGAATAGGACATACGTCATAGGTTTGTTGGGATTAAATGTAAGCATTCGAGACACAAGAAGCCATAATGACCAAAACATTTATACCTTGTAATATAGCAAGTTAACATAAGCATCAAAACATAAACGCTAGGATGACTAGAATGTTGCTTGCATGTAGGCATGCCAAACACATAGAATATCCTTCTTATGCTAAGTAATCAGTAAGTAGTACGTCCGCAACGGCCTTTGCATCCATAACCTAGGACAAAAATGCATCATATATACTTGCAGTGACCCGTACGTTCACTTAGCAAGACGAGTATTAGATATTACTGTAGTATAAAGAATTCACTTCAATAGATAAGGAGAAGTACCAAACTTACTGATTTGTTCAATTAAGAGGAGTTGAGGTACACATGGCCATCCAACACGAGATGGAGGCTCTTATAGTGGACACCCCTCTTTCATGAATATTTCAGATGTTTTGGAACTAAACCACAAACAAAAAACAAAGAAAATATCATGCCCCCAGTCCTTACTTCTCTAGTTGATAAGGACATCATTGATTTGTTCGAGGGGACATGAGAAAGAAAAAGCAAAGAAAACAAAGAAAAGCTCAAGATATCCAAAGAATTTCAGCATTATGAGTTCAATGTTTCATGTTATAGGAGTAGTGTTACTATCCAAAACATGAATGGAGTAAATCTCTTCAGTAAGGTTGACCAAAGTAGACAAATAAAATTAGAATGACTAGTGACTGAAGTCAAGGAGGAATCTTTGAGATGAAGATTGTAAAAAAGGACCGAGCAATAGTAGACAGACACAATCAGAATGACTGGTGACTAACACAAGAGATCTTACATGAGAGGATCGTAAACACAACACAAGCAATAGTAGGTAGACATAATTGAAATAGCTGGTGACTGAAGCTAAAAGATCTTCTATGAGAGGATCATGAAATGTAACACGAGAAATAGTAGGTAGACACAGCTGAAACATTTGGTGATTGTTTCTTAAGAGATCTTCCATGAGAGGATCCTAAAATGTAACATGAGCAATAGTAGGTAGACATAGCTGAAACAACTAGTGATTTTTGCAAAAGAGATTCTACGAGGAGAATCTTAACAAAGGAGTGGCACCCATGATAGTAGGTAGACACAGTTGAAACAATTGGTGACTGTTGTGAAAAAGACTCTATACCACTATAGGGTGTTGCCCCCGAGTCATGACAAGATGTAATCTATGGATACATGAGCAAATGTAGGAACTAAAGCAGGAAAGCAAAAGCATGAAAGCGACTGTACAGTAAGCCAAAAGATGCACTGCAAGATGGAGCATTAGGAACAAGAGGTGCCTATTTACCAGGTTTTCACCTTCTTGGCAGAACTTTTTCTCTCTTTTTTTTTGGCTACCATGATGCCTGTTTCTAGGTTTTCACCAATGGCACTTTTTTGTTTTTCAATTTTTTTGTATTTTTGATTTTTTGTGTTTTGGTATTTTTCAATTTTTTTGGTGTTACCAGGGCACCTATTGCTAGGTTTTCACTAGGGTAACAAATTTTTTTTTCCAGAACTTTTTAAGGTTTTTTTTATAGGCCATATAGATATGTAGGAAGAGCCACTGATATCAGATCAACTGTGAAACTACTTCAGGTGGAGAGTGTTGACGGGTTCCTTGAGCACTTCTCCTTTGATTGTGGAAAGCTAATAGGTGCCGGATCCACATACTGCAATAATGATGTAAGGACCAAGCTAGTTTGGTTCAAACTTCCCCTTTTGAACTCATTGCTATTGATTCTTAGGGTTCTCTCTCAAGATGAGATCAATTAGCTAGAAGTCATGTGGCCTGACTTTTCAATTGTAGCTTCTTGACATTCGTAGTTGATATGTTCATAGATGATCACACACCACTTGTCAACATTCATCCAGTAATACTAACTCTTGAAGCTGAGCTATCCTATAATCATCATCAGTAATAAGGCCCTTCATAGAGATTCTCAAGGTAGGAATATTGACCTCTATTGGAAGCACAACATCCACTCCATACACCAAAGCAAATGGAGTCGTACTCATTGGAGTCTTGATGCTTTTCCTATATGCCCACAAGGCTGGATTAATCTAAAGATGCCAATCTCTCCCAATTTGTTGACTGTGTGGTGAAGAATTTTGAGAATTGCCTTATTGGATGCCTCAGCCTAGCCATTACCCTAGGGGTAATAAATGGAAGACCAATGTTGTGTGATTTTGAATTTCTTGCATAGTTCTTTGAGGTCTTTGTTCTTGAATTTTCCTCCATTGTCAATAATAATTGAGAATGGTACACCATATCTACAGATGATGTAGTTTGTGATAAAAAGAGCTACAATTTTTCCATTGGTGACTGTGAGAGGTATTGCCTCTACCTACTTTGTGAAGTAATCTGTAGCTATGATAATGAACTTATGTACATTAGAAAAGGTTGGGTAAATCTAACCCACCAAGTCAAAGGCCCATTGTTGAAATAGCCATGTTGTAGTAGAGGGAATCAACTCTCTGGCTGGAGAGTGGATCAGATTCCCATTAAGTTGACACTGTTTACAAGATCTAGCATACTTGATAGCTTCTTGCTCCATTTTAGGCCAATAGTAACCAGCTCTAAGGAGTTTACGAGCTAGTGTCAAGCCATTTGAGTGAGATTTGCAAATGCCCTCGCGAATGTCAATTAGTGTGTGTTTGGACTCTTTAGGTTCTAAACACCTAAGGAGTGTTTTGTCAAGACCTCTCCTATATAGATTGTCAACAATAATAACATACCATGAAGCATTATGGATTAGGTAACGTTTCTCATTCTAGGTCAGACATTTTGAAATGATTTGATTATGGAGATAGGAATAGATGTGATGGTATTAGGAATAGATGTGATGGTAGGAGGATGACTCTTGTCCTACAATAGAAAAAATCATCCTAGAATGAGGGGTGTCATAGGCTGGGTAGTGTAATTCTTCCACCAAGAACTCATGTTGGAGATCATTTTCAATCATCTGTAGCAGGGAGCCCAAAGTAGCCATGGCATCTACCACTTTATTATCTACTTGTGGAACTTGCTGGAAGGTAATGTGTGCAAAATACTTCTTCAAGTCATCAACCATGCACTTGTAAGGAATTAGTTTTTCATCCTTTGTTTGGTATACATCATTTACCTGATTGATGGCAAGTTGAGAGTCACCAAAGATTTCTAACTAATCCACTCTTCATTCAGCTACAATTTTCATGCCATTGATCAAAGCCTCATATTCACAATTTTATTTGTACAAGGAAACATAATCTTGTACACTTTGGGCAATGAGTATCTCTATGGTGTTATGAAGAGTAATCTAGCACCATATCCTTGTTGTGTGAAAGACCCATCGAAGAACATGACCCACATTTTGTGTGTGAGTGTCAGGATTGACTCATCAGGGAAATCAATGTTCATTGCTAGAAGACTTTGCATAGGTGTATCAATCAACTGATTTGCAATCACTTGTCCCTTGATAGCTTTGCATTCAACATATTGGATGTCAAACTCACTGAGTATCATAACCCATTTAACCAATCTTCCTGTGAGAGCTACCTTACTGAGCAAGTACTTTAGTGGATCTATTTTAGCTATGAGTCACATACTGTGGGCAAGCATGTAGTGTCTCAACTTCTAGGAAGCAAAGATGATTTTCAATGATGCTGTAGTTCCTCTCATAAGAGATCAGTGTGCAACTTAAGTAGTAGATAGCTCCCTCTTTATTGTCATTGTCTTGTTGAGCCAATAGGATTCCCAGAGACATTTTAGTTGCTGAAATGTATAAAAGCAAAGGCTTCCCATGGATAGGAGGCATTAGGATTGGTGGATTGACAAGATATTATGTGATCTATGTTAAGCTTTGCTCACAATCTTGGCTTCAATTGAATTTCACACCCTTATGTAAGGTCTTTGTGAAGGGTTGTGATCTATCTACCAATTGGGAGATAAACCTATGAGTAGACTAGAGCCTTCCTTGTAGACCTCTCATCTGACTAATGTTCTAAGGTGGTGGCATATCCATTATTGCTTGTACTTTCTCTGGATCTACCTAAATTCATTTTGTAGAGACAATGTATCCCAACAACTTTCCTAATGTGACACTGAATGTGCATTTCTTAGGATTGAGTCACAAGCTAAATTTTTCTATGCACTCTAGGATGGGTCCTAAATATTGTAGATGAGTATTTCATTTGGCACTTTTGACCAAGGTATCATGCACGTAGTTCTCCATGGTCTTATGCATCATATCATGGAAAATTATGGTTATTGCTCTCTGATAAGTCACACTAGCATTTTTCAAATTAAATGGCATTACATTCTAGCAAAAGGTTCCCCATGCACATGTGAAAGTAGTTTTTTCTTGATCTTCTAGTGCAATTTTTATCTAATTGTAACCAAAAAACCCATCCATAAGCGAGTACATCTCATAGTCAGCCATCATGTCCACTATCATATCAATATTGGGAAGTGGAAAATCATCCTTAAGACATGCCAAGTTGAGATCACAAAAGTCGGTACAAACCATGACATGTTTATCATGCTTGGAGACTAGAATAATATTGAGTATCCATTTATCATAATCAATTGCACGAATGAAACCAACCTTTAGAAGTTTCTCCAGTCTTTGTCGAGCAATGTAATGTGAGGATGCATTTTTTGAAGTTTCTATTTAATTGGTTTGATGCTTGGTGCTATGGACAAGTGATGCATGATAAGATCAGGATCCAGTCTTGGCATGTCAAAGTATGTCCAAAAAAAATTTATCTTCTTTTCTACGAAAAAGACAATGAACTCTTCCTTTTCTTCAGGTAACAATGACTGTGCCAGATGTATCATATGAGGATGTTCTTCTGTACCTAGGTTAATTGGCTATGTTGGCTCTATCAATATTGATGATCTCTCCTAAAAGTGACTTGGAAGTGCATCAAATATCTCATCTGCAGGTGCCTCAGAGAGGTTTTCACCCTTGGATACATCTTTTGTTTTTAATTTTTTGGGTTTTGACACTGCTACAATGTGGTTTTCACCATCGAACCTTTTGCATTTTTTCTTTTTAATTGTATGACTAAGATATTTGATGTCAACTTTAGTCATGTTGATGGTCTATTCATTGGTGGAAGATGTTACAGGTTTGACAGGATTTAGGTAGCAGGCAAGAGCATAGTCATTCTGGAACATGGGGACTTCACTAGATGCATTAGGGTTCTAGTCTATAAGCTCAAGATGTGTGAATGAAAGAGTAGTTGATGCAGGAGCATCTTGCATGGGAAAATTAAATTTCAAAAAAAAAAAAAAAAAAAAAAAAAAAAAAGAGAGGAAAAAAAATTAAATAAATAAATAAATAAATAAATTTGTGGAGGAGAGAGAAAGTGACGAAAATTAGAGGAGAAACAATAAAAAAATAAAAAGGAGAAAAGAAAGGAAAAGGAGATTTCTATTTTCGAGGTGCATAGGTGGCATAAATAGAAAATAATAAAAATAGTTGTCATTCCATTAATCGGGGTGTGTAGGTGGCAAGTTCCTTAAATCATGCATTTAATATTTGTTGGGTGCTTAGTTGTATTTGGGTGGGAATTTAATATTTATTTAAATGTAGTTGTATTTACCTTTTATCCCACATTGCTTGTGTTTGTAATGTCTTGGGTTAGAAGTGCCTATTTAAGAAAGGCCTATTATCATTTGTAATCAAGTTCAAGGAATGGAAGCTCTTCTAAAGGAAGTTGGAGAAATGGAAGTTCTTCTAATGGAAGTTCGAGAAATAGAAGTTCTTGAATTGTAAGCTCTTCAAATGTAATCTCTTCTAATGAATTTTCAAGTATTAATGGATGATGCTTTATGAAGCATTTTGTCATCTCTCTTGTCTCCATATTATTGCATTTTTTTTGGTTGTGAGTTGGTACGGGTGGTGTGGCCCGTCATCAGTAGTGGTTAGTTCAATTGTGTTCATGATATAGTCATTAAGTGCTTGGACCAATAATTCAAGACCTACGAAAACTTTTTTCACAGATGTGTTCGAATGCCTCTGAGTACTAATGTCAACAATTGATGACTTTAGGACACTAGTTGGATCAGACCCATCTGACCTAACCCTAGATATTTCACCCACTTCGATCTAGTTTTCATAGACATGGACCTAGTCAATGTCTTTATCAGTAGTTGCTTCTAAGAGAATCAAATTCATATTCCTTAGAATCAGTGCTACATGACAAGAGACTATAGAATTCCCCAACAGTGATAAGGACATACTCGCCTTCATCATCTAGGTTCTTACACAGATACTCAATACATAATGACTAACTAGACTCTCCCTTTCTAAATTTTCTTTGGGTTGCTTAGTATTATCCTCAAAATAATCACTAGTATCATCCACAGTGCTAACACATGGCACAAAGTCATCTGGCTTAGCAAAGAATTTAATGAGATCATGAGGAATAGGATAAGGATAAGGATCCTCATTGTTAGATTGTTCCTCTGGAGTGTCTGACTCAGCTTGTGACTCATTTCTAGATGAACTCTCAGGTTCTTGTATGAATTGATTAGGTCCCAAATGGAAAGGAACCTTCTTAAACTTGAGGCTAGTTGTATCACTATTACTTCAAGCTATTGACTGGATAGGATCAATAAGGCCATTGTTATTGCACCCAATAGGGCTAGTTCCCTTGTAACCAAAATACTTCATAAGCCTAAGACCAGGTCCATATTTCTCAAGAGTGATTTCTTGGGCTTGCTCTATTAAGTTTACTGGAGTCTCTTCTCTATAAAGCCATGCAACAATGGCTCTATTTTCATTTTCATCTTCTAAGGGAACTATAGCCCTGACAAAAGTGTCATTATACTTAGTCTGAGGTGTCATCATGAATGGCTTCTTTGCCTATGAGGGTCTCCCATAATGATGAGGAGACTTTGGAAGAGATGTTAATGATAGCAATAGTTCAATATGATACTCTCAAATGCGAATTTCTTTCAGTTTGAATGACTACTCAATTTTTTAGCTTATTTTCATGATAATCAGTGGATTCCCGGTTGGTAGGGATGAAAGTTTTAGCAGCTTTGAGCATATTGCATGTATAGCTAGTAGTGGCAGAAATAGTAACTTCAGAGCCATGAAATGGGAATTTGATGCATTGGTGATATGTGGATGGCACAACACACATCTCATGTATCCATGGCCATCCTAACAGAATGTTGTAAGACAAGGGAATGTCAAGCACCTGACAGGTGACATCCCTTTCTACATGACCAATGCGAATGGGTAAGACCACAAGACCTAGAGAATTTTGTTCCACTTTGTCATACGCTTTAATGGTGATCTTACATCGAGGATCAATAGATTCCTTAGAATAATTCAATTGTCTAAGCGGAGCAGTAGAGATAATGTTTAGGCTAGCACTGTTATCGATAAGTACCCGACGAATACGTGTCTAATGGATCATAAACTTGATGTGTAGAGATTGATTGTGTGGGTGAATCAGCGAGTTATCATCCTCCTTAGAGAAGGTCATAAGATAAGGTGAGGTTTGGTGACCTACCATGGATTGATACTGCTCAAGGTCAAGATCTTGAGGAACATTTGCCTTAGTGAGGGCTTTGTCCAAAATCTGCCTGTGAGCATGTGAGATTTTAAGTAGCTCAAAGATGGATATCTAAGCATTAGTTCATTTTAGTTGATCGAGAACACTATAACTGGTTGCCGTTGAGTTCATTGTGAGTTTTGCACCTTTTCCAGACAGACTAGCAAGGGCTTTGTCTTTGTGTTGTTCAAGATTGGGAGTAGAAGGCGCATGGCCTTTGAGTACCAACTTGGTGCAAGAGCGAGTAACAACATTAGCTTAGTGTTGCAAAGGTGTTATATCCATTGTGTTGGAAGTAGGGCCCCTCAAGACAAATGGTGTCTTGGGTTTGTCGTTATCTTGTTTGCCCTTAATGGTAATGATGTTGTAGTATTCAGAATCCATAGGTTCAACCATGTTAATCACATTTTCATCATTGGAATATGCATAGTTGACCTTGTTGTTGGGTTTTGGTTTTGAACTCTCTCCTTTTTCATAGGCTAACAAAGGCTCTTTGAATGCCTTGTGATCCGAGTTCTTGTTATGTCCATCCACTACAAGTTCACTAGCATCAATCATGTCCTAGACTTTATGACACAAGTTTATGTAGCTGCTAGTTTTGTGTCCCTTATTTTGGTGATAGTCACAGAATGAGGTTTCATTCCACCATGGTGGACGTGGTTGCGGATCATAGGGATGAGGGTTGTCCATTGGTGAAATAAGCTTGTGTTATAGCAATGTTTTGTAAACCATATCCAAAGGTTCACCCAAGGGTGTATACTCTCACTTAGGGCATGAGGCCCATGATTTTCTTGATTTGTTCCTAGATGTGTTGTTGTTAGGAGGAGACTTCTCAACATTTTTGGCTACATTGAGACCATCCATGAGATTAAATGCTACCTTAGCAAGTTTGGGAGTGACATTGTCAACAAATCAATCATGTACAATTTCTCAGTTCTTGTTGACATATTTGGTTTTATCCCCGTTGGAAGTGGAACCTTGTTTTGTGTCCTTCTAAAGAGTGAGTTCACCTTTATTGACCATAAATTCCTTGATACAAATAGCCTGTGTGATCATGTCTTCAAAGGTACGTGGACCTTGAAGTTGGACTCTATATCTGAAATCAGGTAAGAGATTATCAGTAAAGATGTCAAACTTTTCCGTTTCCATAATTTTGCATGAATACTTAGTGTAAAGTTGTCTCCACCATTGGAGGAATGTGAGAAAAGGTTCTCCAACTTTTTGCTTAAGGTTGCATAGATCTCAAATGTTGACAGGGTGTTGAAGGTAATGAGAATACTACTGGACAAATAAGTTAGCAATTTTGTCAAATTTTTTGATACCAAGAGGTAAGTGTGAGAACCACTCCAAAGCCTAACCACCTAGGCTCTTGGGGAATAAACACATGAGGTATGTCTGATCATGTATAAAATCCATAAACAAGGCACCAAATTCTTGCAAGTGATCTTGGGGATCAGTGGTGCCAAAGTACTTGTCATACTTAGGTAACTCTACACCTCATGGGAAAGGACACATGTTTATGCTCTTGTCAAATGGAAATGGACAAAGAGTGTCTAATGTGTACATTTTTGTAGGTTTCTCTTTCTCATGCATCATCTGAGCCAATTGGTCTTGAATAATTTTCAATTGTTTTTGGAGTTTGGAAGTCTTGATTTCTTCTTCAAGCATGATGATGGTTTCCACATTGAAATGAGAGGGCAGCTTAGCTCCCTCTTGGGCAAGTTTGAGAAAGTACTTTTCTTTCTCTTTGTTGAGTAGAATTCCCATGACCTTTTGAAAGTTTTTGTCTCTTCGACATTTTGCTATGTGTTCAAGGAGTATTTCCAACTCTTCCTATTCCTCATCAGTGTCGTGGTCTTTCTCTTTCTCTTTGTCATTCCTAGGTGATTCTTGATGTCTATTGTGATTACCATGTTCAAGTTCACGATTAGTCATTATAGGAACGTGTTCAGTTTTAGTATGCTGTGTTTTGAAAGGTCCTCTAAAAAGGAAGTCAGACATTGTGTTTGGAGATATAGGACCTCTACCAGTCTCAAGATCCTCTTGATACAAAAGATTCCTAGTTTGTTGAAGGTTTATGGAGAATGTATGCTAGACTCGAGGTGACCTGATAGGTGAGAGAGATTGTGAAGATGCCTCACTAGCTTAACTAGATGTAGATTGTGTAACAAAGGGAAGGTGACCTCTATTGTGATTACAACCCCTAGCATGACCTCACCTAAGTCTAACAGGATAAAACACATTTCCTCTCCTTGTCGCTACAATCATAGACAAGGGCAAAGAGCAAAAAAAAAAAAAAACAACTTGGACAAGCACTGTACTAGGACTAAGTCTCAAAAAAAGGACAAAGTAAGAATGCTATATACTAAGGCAAAAATAGTCTAATTTAAAAGCTAGGATAGCCAAAGGTTATGACTAATGTAGCTCAGATCATGACAAGCACTAAAGGATGAGGATGAAGACAACTTAAGAGAGGAGACTAGTCAAAGCACAAGACACAAGTCTTTAGCTAAGAAAAGTGTTACTGTTCGAGACTGTTCGAAAACAAAGGATTGACAACTTAATGTAGGAAATAGATTAAATATAGGTCACAGATTAGTCAAATAAGCTAATTTGATAGGTTTGGAATAAGATCTCATGCGAAGATTCTTTGTGAGCCACCCTAGAAAGTTTACCAGGTCATGTGAAGACTTAGAACAATAATTTAAATTCATGCAAAGACTTTCTTTGGCTCGTGCGAAGAAGTGACCAAACATCAAAGATAGTTGGCAAGATCTTGTGTAGGCATACACAAGTTCTCGCATGAAGACCTAAACCTGCTAGTGTGAAAATATTAATTCTCGCATGAGGACAAGCAAGACTGTGGGTGAAAATCAAGACCAAATTGACAACAACATTGGATTTTGAAGAGATTTCTTGATTGTTTGGATAGATTGGACAGACTAGTTGGGCTGATTTGTTGGATAGACAACAAGGTTAACTTTGAAAATTGTTTGAAAAAATGTTTCAAGTTGCAATTAAGGCAAACTATTTGAATAAGATAGTGGGAAGCAATCAGTAGTCAAATACAATCCAACTGAGGGAAAAGCAACTCAGAGGGACAAGGGAGTCTTGACTCTTAGTTTGTTTGAGGGAGTTTGGACATGTTGAAGACTTGATAAAAAACACACTTTATCCCTAGAAATAGAAAATGGTAGAGAAGGAAAAATATTTGTCCCACATCTTATGCGCATGCGTGTACCTCACACAGTCGTGTCACCCCCTAGAGGGCACCCATGTTTTTGGTATATTTAAAGGAATCAATAGCATATGTTGAACGCGCACCCTTGTGGAAGGGGATGAGCATGTATACCACCTTCAAACATCCAGTAGCATGCCTATGGTGAGTTCTACAGGAGAGATTCTTCCCCCTCCTTTGACAAAGATTATGCCTCCTTTCGGAGGTGAACCGAGTAGTCTCTAGCTAAAATGTGTTTGCTTGGCTTCCATTCAAATTAATCCCCAGTGGCTCCACAAGAAAAGTTGAGGCTAGCAGCCCACACCAGCATCTAAAAGTGCACACTACTTGCTTAGCAAGCTAGGGGCTGGCGCCAACCAGTGCATAGACATAGCCTCTCCTTGACATGTGATATCAAGAGTAAAGGAGAGGAAATTAATCCAACCTTGGAGTCTTTTTCTCTACAAGGATTCTTTATTAGAGTGAGTTGGAATCTTTGGAAAAAGGAGTGTGCTCACTTGGGTTATTCCCAAAGGTTGGATCACTTGGACAGGCCCTCTAAAGGATTGACATGGACAAGTGGTTTGGATTTGAGGGTTTGAGTTTTTGATTTCCCTCAAGGGGAAAGAGCATAATCCTCTACCTTATTTCCTGACCCAAACAAACAGAATAGATTAATTACCCACTTAGCTTAGTCAATCCAGACTCATCCTTCCTAAAGATTTTGATTCTCTTAAAAAGGAAACAATCATCTCATCATAGAAAAGAACAAGCACTAGAGAACCACTACGTTGCTTGCCTCCCTCAGAATGTCATCTTTTGAAAGTGTCTAGGTTTTTGATACACCCTTGGTCATGACCTTCAAGTGGTGAAAAGCATAATCTCCTATTCTTCCGTCTTGCACCCTAAGAAGTTCACAAGCCCTATTTAGACTAGTTTAGAAAACAGGAAAGCAAACACATTGTTTTGTGGGTTTTAAATGTATTCTTTGACAAACATGTCTTTGATAATCATTCTACAAGCAAACAATTAGTCCATGTTTGAGTGGGTTTTATAAGGAATCTTTGACAAATTATCCTGCAAACAACATTTAAGCTGTAGAAAATCAGAGAAATAGAACAACATAGATTCCAAGAAAAACACATTAATAAAATAAGATAAACAACATGTTAAAAGTACTAAAATTGAAGCTAATATTTCAAGATCTCACATGAGATATCATGTAGAACCATGCAAAATTCTTTTCCAACCTGTGTGAAGAAATGATGTGTTGCGCAAAGACTTGCGCAATGGGGCACTATTTTGCACGAAAAGGAAAGAATCTTTGTATAAGAACTTAAATCCTCGTGCAAAAATGGATCATCTCACACAAAAATATGAGGAATTGTACAGAACAATATGGATAGAGAGCTAAAATATCATTAAAAAAATGCAGAGGAGGCCAGAGAAATTGATTTTCTCAGCCCCATGGTGGGCACTAGAAATGTATGCGTGGAATGTGGCCTCAATTATAACACACACACTTCAACATGGTCCTGTATGCGGATCCATCCCGAGATGAACATGAGATTGTTCACTCGAAACAAATCTAGTAAGGGGACTTATTGCCTTCTATCTAGAATGATTTTTCCTATTTAATATCCTCAGATTTGAAGTGTAGGCAACTAGATCCTCTAAGAATGAAGGATTTAAGAATGTAACTAGTCTATATGAGAATGCAATGTAGTCTAAATGTGTTATGAAATTAAGATAAGAACATGTAAATAAAATTAACTAAATGAATGCATATTAATTCTAAATGATATTAATCTAAGAAAATGATAATTTTATGACAATAAGCAATGAGTGCACAATCCAGTAGAGATTCAATAGCAATTCAATTCAACCTCCTTAATGAGGAATTGGGGGTTGCTTAAATAGAATTCCTAAAATCCTTCAATGGTTGAGATCAACTCAGATCGATGGTCAGGATTGAAGCACAATTTCAATCATTATGGAAGATTCCAAAGTTAGATGGAGTTAACTGCCTCAGATCCTGAGTGCAAGAAACAGTTAACTCAGATAGATTTTAATGTGAGAGAAAGTGATTTGGATCACTTCTAATTTGATCAGTAGTTAACTAGGACTTTCCATTTTGAAATGAAGAGTAGAATTAGGAAGGATATTTAATTTAATAAAATGAGATATGACCTCATAAATACCTTTTCTGTTTAATTAAATAATTTGATTTAATTAATTAGAATAGGCATATTTACTAAATTAAATAAATTTAATTCCTTAGTTCATTAGCCTTAGGTGATAATTTAATTTAATAAAGTATAAATACTTTAGATTAAATTAAATTTAAATTAAATAGGTTCAATGCAACTAATATGAGTAAATACTATAGGAATTAAATAATAATTATGATGAATGCAGATTAGGGTTTTTTGCATTTGACAATTAAGTCAAGTAGCGAATGTCAGAACAAGAATTTTCCTAATGAAATAAGACTTTCGCATTGATTAGATAGACCAGAATTGGTATAATGGCAATGAGCCAATTTTTGGGTATTTCAATATCCTATACCTTTGCTTCATCTCAGCTTGGAAATATTTTATCATTTTGTCAATATCATTGTCTCTGACTATTTTTGGTTTGGTTCTGTATGCACGAGTGATAGCCTGCATTGTGCACTCACTTCTATCCCAATCTGTGATACTGGGAAACTTCTTTGTTGCGTAGAAGAATATATGAGTCCATAAGGCTTCAAACCTAAAGACTGCACTCCTTGACTCCTTGATTCTTGATATGTTATCCATCAACTATGTTCAAATAATGTCACATAGATTAATCTCTTCACCCTTTACTGCCATGTAAGTTGCATGAAGAAATCCTGTAGGGACTGAATCTATCCTATACCCATGGTTGAACTTATATCCCAAAATTTTACTAAGGAGTCTCACTCCATCATCTTGAATGGTGTTGACCTTCATGTTTCTACCATCAAAACATGTGTTGAGATTTGTTTCAACTAACTTGTGCACATTCTTTATGTTTATTGGATTGCATCCTTCATTGTTTAAACTTGGGACCTTGTGAATTAGGTCATTATCAATACATATGATAGAATCTCCCAACCATAGAAGGTCATCATGAATTCTGCTCAAAATTATTCTTGTCCATTCATGATTATCAAAGTCTGTATAGAACATGTGCTTAACTAGGTTAAGTTGTTCTAGGTATGCATGTTCTAGTTTTAGTGACAAATCATTGTTGCACATTTTCTCCAATTCCTTATGAAATCTTTGTAACTCATAAGCTTTCAATTTTATAGTGAATATAACTTCTTATATCTTTGACATGAAGTACATTTTCTGGTACTTGCAAAAATGCTCCAATGGGGTCATCAAGAAGAGAAACAAATGGATGTTTCTTGAAAATATATCTATGTCTATTGTTTACATTAAACACTTGTTGTCTTAACATTTCTAAAAAAAAAAACTCAACAAATTTAGAAAATACCTTAATTTCACATTTTTAGGGTTTTCAGTGATTTCACGTATCTCCAAACTTCTTCAACACTTCAAATCTCTCTTCAATCTCTCACTTAAGATTTTGCACAAGAAAATGATGTTCATAAATCAATTTGTGTCTTTTAAATTCTTTGCAATATGTACTTTGCATTAAATGTATACTTGCCACTAGTTCTGTATACTATCTTTGCATAACATAGAGGTTATTCTTCTTATAAATCTTTATCCTGATCATATTAAGAAATGCACACTTTACTGTAGACTTCTCTCAGTGTCTAGTATATATTGTTAGTTGTGCAACCTATGATATTCTCTCTAGCATCAATTATTAATAATTGACACACTATTTCACTAAGAATGCTTAAATCTAGTAGGATGAGTCACAAACAATAAGTGACTTTACTGTCTTGTCAGATACATTAGGATGTGCTTCTTCCTAAACTGCATGAGAACTTTCAATTTCTTTTGCCTTAACAAATATTTCCTTGCATTTATCTGTCAACTCCTTCTTTTCTTCCTTCAAACCATCATCATTTCTTCTATTGTTCCTTATATAGTTCTAATTCCTATTAATGTTTCTTCTATCCATTTTGTGAACTTTGCTGTGTGTCCAAAGTTATTACATAGCTGACATATAGGTACATTTCTTCTTTGTTCATTTTGCTGGTCGTCAGGTGCTCTACAATTCCTTGCAATGTGTCCAAGATTGTTGCATCTGTAATACACAATTTTTCTTCTTTCTCCACTTTCATTGCTATGAGATTTTCTATTTCCTACATGGTTAGCGTTCCTAAACATTCTACTATTTGCATTATCATTATAAAATTTAGGTTTCTAACAATCTATTGCATAATGTCCATATCCATGACAATTATGACAATAAAAATTTGAAATAGGTTTAAAAGACTTACCTTTGCAATCATCTCCAGTATGTTCAAGTTCGTCACACCAAGCATGAGATTCCTTTCTCTTATCTTGATTAGATTCTTTAGATTTTTTAGAGTGAACAACATTCTCCTTGTCCTTACATGTATCATCCATTTTTATTAGATCCTTTTTGACTTCAAGACTATTAGGTTCTTTTCTCTCAATAGATTTCTTGGCGGATTGTCCAAGGAAGAATCCAAGTCCAGTCTTATCATAACTAGGTCTCTATATAGATATTTATTCTTCAATTTTTTTGCTGCTGGTATACAATTTCTCAAGTTTCTATTTGGTTTGTACCAACTCACCTTTCAAAATAATGTTGTATTTCTCTAATTCTACATGCTCTAACTTGATAGATTCCAATTCAGATGTTATCTTGCTTAACTGGGATCTTAGATCTGCATTTTTAGCTTTTATTTCAAAGTCATTCGTTCCTCCATTTTTCTTAAGACTTAGCTTGAGTTCAACTATTTTTAACTCATGTTTCAAGATCTCATTTTATTTCTTTAGATCTTCAATATCATCATCACTGGTTTCCTCACTAGGTCTTTTTTGCTTGAGGTCATCTATCTTGTCCTTTAGTTCACCAATGTAAGCTTTTGCATCTTTATAACTATCTTTTAGGCCATCTCTTTCATCAATAAGGAGATTAATTTGTTCAATAGCTTCTTCAAGATTCTTCTTCAATTGTTCCATATCCATAGGGATCTTATTCAAGCTGTTAAGCCTTTTCTGAATAAGTAGGCTCTGATACCAATTGTTAGAAATAGATGATACTAAGAGGGGGGGAGGGGGTGAATCAATATTTTCAAACTTTTTTCCCACAATTGAATGTTATTAATTACTTTAATACATACATAAGAAAGTAAATGAATAATGCTAAACAATATAAACAACTGTACATAAAGAGAGCTCATAACCCCATATTTTGTTAACTAGGAAAACCTTGACCAAGGGAAAACCTTGGTGGGGATGAAAACCACTAGATGATTCACTATATAAAGGATTCAGTTAAGGATATTGACCGTATTAGGAGTCTATGAAGAATGTATAGTGTCTTGAGTCCTTTTTGGGAGACTAGTCCTTGTTAGAAGCCTCAACCCTATTAGGAGTTGCTTCAACCCTGTTAGGAGTTTGTAGATCATATATACATATGTGCAAGAAGAGCCCACTACCCTAACATGCAACTATACAATAATTTCTTCAAGAGAATAGATATACATAGAATACTGGATCACTTGCTGTACTTCACAATTCTTCTAATTATCAGTTCTTCATACAAGGGGTGACTACACATCTATCAATTCACATCATATTGTTAACACTTATATTCACATCACATATTATTGTATCACATTCACAATCTCTCATTATTAACTTCGCAATTGAAGTTCTTTACTTATATCAATCATATCAATAATTTCTTCCTTAGTCAGCTCACATATCATCCTTAGAGTTGGCTCATCAAGATTTAGGAATCAAAGTAATTTTGCAATTCATACAAGTCAATTTGCTGACATGCTCTGTTATGTATTATGAGGTATCTGTATCAGTATTTCTTCCATAACTTGAACTTGGTTGGTTGTATGGGCATGCACACTAGTATGCATAATTAGGATGATGTCATGCATATATGGTCAACTGTGCAAGATAATATTCTAAAGGAATATTTTGCTATCAACAAATCTTGTCATGCTGCTGTAACACTATCTAATACTTAGACAATTTTTCTTCACAAATAAACATGACTAAACTGCAAAACAAATGTTGCCATAAATGACAACCACATATCTCACCTTATTTGATTGATTGGTCATATTGCTAACACTATGTTGTTTGGATAAAAAATAATCTCCACCATTGCGTTGTACTATTGAAAACTACCCCCACTGGAAAAATAATGAGTATTCTATGTAGGTTGGTTATATTGATTATGCTTATTGCACTGAAAGTTATGTAAGTCCTTAGAGTTTGAACCACTGCCACTGCTCTACACTATAGGATAAGATCATCCTTATTGCTGGTGCCACTCCTTGTTTCCTCTAGATGAAGGAGGCTTCCTATTACTACTAGCTCCTTGGTTTTGTGTGCCCCTAGACCCTAAGGGTACTTGTCCACTAGAAGGCTTACCCACAAAATAATCATGCCCCAAAGTGACATTCTACTTAACAATTATGGCTTGACAAACTATATCCTTAAGGGTCTTAAGCCAAAACACCTTCACACCCCTAATGATATGGTTTTTCAATCCAAATATAAAATATTGCATCATAAGTGGTGAACTATCACTTATCCCTACACAAGGCATGAGCTCAAAGAACTTCCGCTCATACTCTACCAAGGTTGGGGTAAACTACCTTATATTTTGAAACTCATCTAATCTCTACTAACTCCACTTCTCAAGTAAGAAACACTCACATAAGTTCTTAAGGAACAACTCCCACATAACACTCTTTATGTATAGGCCCAACTTCTCCTCCTCAATCTTCCACTAGTTAGCCACAAAGACTTCCAAGTGGGAAATAACATACCTTGCTTTGATATTTGTGTCAAAGCCTTGCATTTAAAAACATCTATTAAGTGAGGTCAACCAATTATCTACATCATATCAACTACTATCTCCTAGAAAAGGTTTTAGTTTGAACTTTAATGTCCTTCATCTGATTGGCTTTGATAGCCTCTCTCCTATCCTCTTTATGACCTCTCCTAGGGCTCTAGGATCTATGTCTCTCATCATTCCTTGAATGATGTGGCCCTCTTGCTCAACTCTCCCTTGAATAGATAGGCACTCGAAGATGGTCTATAGTAGCTTCCTAGTACCAGGTTCCTCTAAGTTGATATGCTTCTCTCAACTATTACCCCATGTATCCTCTTCCTAAACATGACTCTATCTATTAGTCAGAGGAGGTCTATCACGTCCACCTCTCCCATGACCTCTACCTTGACTTGTACTATTACCCCTAATAGCTTATATAGTTTCAGACACCATATTCCTAAAACATCCAAGCAATAACATGTTACTCCTAGACACATTCATGTTGTCATTATGCCAAACAATTAGTGATGAAGGAATAAGGTATTGGTTAATGAACACTATTACCAAGCCATACTATATTGACTATCTATGATAAGAAATAAGTGTAAGTATGATAGAGTTACACCAAATTGTTTTATATACACCAAGAACATATGTCACCAAGAAATCAATGTTTAACCGAGTTAGAAGGAAACCAAGTTAGAACATTCACACTAAGCATGAATATAGTATACATCAAGGTATGCAAGAAGCACATAAAAGTTTGGAATGACACAAAATATTATGTGTAATGATTCTACCAAGTAGGAAAATAGATTTGTACAGATTGAGGAAATGATTTGGTAATATTGGAAAATATAATTTTATTGTTCATGATTACAAGGCATGATGAAGGCCAATAAAATAAAGGAAAGGAAAAGAAAGGAAAAAGGGTTATTCTAGATTGTTGATTTAGACCAAGAGAAATTTCCAAAAAATTCCTAAACCCTAATTAGGTCAAAATTGAAATAGGAAAAATATACCTATTTAAGGACCTATAAGGAACAATTTTAATGTTGTTTCTATTGTGAGTGTTGTTGAATGAAGTTCTTTAATATTGTGAAGTTATGAGAGGGATGTACAAGAAGATTAAGAGGGTAGTTCTACTTCAAATTTAAGACTCAAGTATCATAATAAAGGATTTGTTACATCAGTCACTGGAGGTGATAAATTATTGAGCTGAAGAGGGATATGAATAACAAAGTATGTTGCAAATACATAGATCAGTTTCACTACTATTTTCTTATCATTGTAGCTATTAAATACTTTAACATGGTAGAATTAATAGTTTGATTGAAAATCTCTTAATAGAGTGCACAGATTGCATTGCATTATAAAATCCTTGTGAAAGGTACATCTTCACAGATCTAATTGTATTACTCCCAATAGAGTAAGTCACCATAAGTGAAAAAATGTTGTAGACATAAAAAAGTCACCAGAAGTGACAAAATGTTGTATTCATAACAAGGAAACCTCTTATTATAGTAGTGAAGGATTTTTGGGCATCATCCCCATCACGATTTTCTCTGTAACCAAGGGTTTCTATGTGACCGAATCACTGTGTTGTGTTGTGATGATTGATTTATGTTTACATGCTTATGTTGAAATATATTAATTGTTTTAATTTTCATTTCAATAGCAAAGTAATTTATGTGTATGACTACCAAATGAATAAACTAATCAGGGCTAATAATATTTGAAAGGATACAAAAGTTTTAGAGGATATTGATCCCCTCTCTCAACATCCTACCTATAAGGAAACTTGCAACCAAAAATATTATTATTTCCACATAACTCATAATATATTTGAAATACATATGCAATTAAAATGAAAATGAAAGAGAATAGACAACATGGCCACAAAAATGTGACACAAGATATACCCTGGGAAACCCTCATTGAGGGGAAAAAACCTAGCCTCCAAAAACATCCATCACCATGTATTATTCAACAAAAATACTATTGCAATACAACCATGGAGGCCTTCAAAGTATTAGCCACAACAAAGCAATCCACATAAAGAAGAATGAATCCACATATCCCATACTATGCTTTCAACCTTCACAAATGCTCCCTTGGGTAACTTGTCAAGCCTTGTCTTGCTCAAATTTCCTTTTTGGCTTTTTCCCTTCTTGTCATGTCTCTAAAACTACCCTTGTGGTTTCTTATATAGTAGAAAGTCCCACAAAACCACCAAATGGTATTACATAAACCATGTACTACCAAACCCCCATTGACTCACATCTAATTTTGGAAATTTAATTTATTTTCTCTAATATTAAATAATTACATCAAATATTATTGCAATATTACAATACAACTCATCAAGAATATTCTATGAGAATCTTTACATGTTTTATGTCCATCTAGGTGAAAAATTACATAATATAATAAAATAATACAATATAACAATATTATGCAATGTATACAACACATAATCTAAAAAATATCCCATTTATAACATACATTTGTTAGAAATGGAAAAAGAAATATGTAAATAAGCAATACCAGGAAAGAATCCAAGAGAGTTAATGCATGAAAAGATATTACCATAAGATAGCAGAGAGAAAGCTTCAAGATCCAACACCATGAGACAAGATATTTGGAAATGGAAAAGCAAAGAAAACCCCTTGTGGCATTATGAATGAGGCATGAAAAGCCTAAGAGAGAGAAAGAGAGATAAAGAGAGAGAGAGAGAGAGAGAGAGAGAGAGAGAGAGAGAGAGAGAGAGAGAGAGAGAGAGAGAGAGCAATCACTCATACAATAATTGAGAAGAGGAAGAAACCTCATTAGAAATGAGAGAGGAGGGTCATCTCTTAAATAGAGATGAGAGAGAGGAGTTAGAATGTAACTCCCATGTCTATGAATGCCACCATTCATAAGTGTGTGAGGCCAAGTGTGAGATTCCTCTTAAGGAGGAATAATCTAAATTACAAATTACAATAAATATATGTCCTCACATATTCCACTAGAGGACAAAATAAGATGTAGTGGAAAAAGGACAAAAAAGAAATATATTAGGATAACTTGGCTTATATCCTAATATATTATAACAATAAAGAAAGGAGGTCTAACCTTGGTTTATAAACACACCAAGGAAAGATTACAACTTCTAACAACATTGCATAGGGACAATCCGTAACCACATAAATGGACATGGAAATAATCTCTTTTAGCACATCGACCATCATGGATCAAAGTAAACCATGTGCTCCATCTTGGTACCTACAAAAAATCAAAGTATACAACATCCCAAACATAAATGATCCCACCTCCTATTATGCCATTTCTACCAGACATACATAGAATCCATCCAAAGAGAAAGCCACCGAACCTATCATATAAGAATCATAAAATTGTGTACCAATTGAAATGTCAAGTACAGATACCTGATCCAAAAGGTAATCACATGTATCTGTAGTTGTCAAAATCCATAGCTGAAATAACACTCACAACAAGTACCAAACCTATCCAAATATCCACACCTCCAAAGGTATACCAAGTAAATCTCATATCATCAACATATCCAATATGTAACATACAATAGCACTCCTTAAGAGCAATAACTTCCACATATATACCATGAAGCTCCCACTATAAAAGATAATGTAAAATCTATAACCAATCCACTCAATAAAATCTCAAAGAAGTGAATCCATGTAGTATCAAGGAAATCTAAAACACATAAACCAATAACCTACAAGAATAACTCCCATAACAAGTCTCCAATGCTTTCCCAAGTTCTCCACAACCAACAAAAGAAAGATATAAAGGAATAACCATGCCATCTCTGATATGACATACATGAACACAAACCAGTAATCATAATATCCAACCAATCTCAAATCCAATGTAAGTGAAACCAAACAACCAAGAAAATAACCAAGACCAATGATAAACCATGCAAATCATAACCTGTATTATGTCCTTCTACACACACCTCTATTTGTGAACTATGAAAGTATGATCTCCTCCATCAAACACCAACCAAGAAGCCACAAAAAAATCCAAACCATACCATATAACTAATCATGGATGTAAGCCTCTCACAAGTAGATCAAACTCATAAACTATTCCTAAATCAAGGAATAACAATTCTTAATCCAAGGAATATGCCATTTATAAACCATATCCCAAACTTAACCAGTATAACAACAACATATGCACATGGAGATAACCAATGCTAAATAATATTTTAAATGAACCCTATAGAACTAACTCATGTATCATAGCTCAAGATCCATATCAATGAAAGAATATCATACCCAAGAGAAACAATGGGCTATACTTGTAAAGTAGTAAATTGTCAAGTAGACCAAGAGTGGGAATGAGAATTCTCATAAAGATATCCAAGTCTCCAACCAAGCCTAATCTAAGAAAAATCTTCTATCAAGTCATATTAGGTGAATGCCCCTTAGACTTCCTACTAAAACCATCAACTATCCCAACAAATAAATCTCTAATCACAAGAGAAATCAACTTCACCGTGCTGTCTCTAAGTATTCATGAGCACTTGTAACCAATAAATCCACACAAACTCCAAATGCAACATAGTAATATCATGAAGTATCCAACAAATGATCAATGTGCTCAATACCAAGAAACTAAACCAAGATCAATGTCATAATTTTAACCATGGCCTCAAGCACATAAACATGACAACATGATCTAAACCATCTCAACCAAAGAGATAAATGATTCATCTCAACTAAAGAGATAAATGATCCATATGAACATACCATAACATTGCACAATTCTATCAAGAGTATACCATGACATAATAATAAAACCACCTTAACACCAAGGATAACATGTCAAATGGAAGCATAAAACACATCTTTACCAAGAACCCCATGAGTCCTCAAGATGAAACCATCTCCACACACCATGAAGAACCATCTCCAAACACCATGAAGAACAATATCCACATACCATGAAGGAACAAGTGCACCATGCAAAAGTCAAAGATGCTTTAGCAACAAAAGGATCTAAGACATCCTCCAACATCTGTAAATACTCAATAAATATATACATGATAATAACTCCCACTCAATTGTGGTACCGAGTCAACCATGATATCATAACATCCATCTCCTATATGAAGATCCTCTAGGTCTACACACACAACCAAAGTGCCATTACCAAGTGAAACCAATATCTCCAACCCACAAAGATATAAGCCTAACCACGAACTAATCTTGCACAACCACCTCATCACTGCCACAAGATCCCACTGAATTGTGTATCCAAGCTATCCATAACATCATGATGAAAAATTATCCTCCAACCATGAGAATAAACCAAGGAATCAAGCCATCAAAGAACTCAAAGTGCACATCATGAGCTTCTAAAAAGAAACCAAATAACCATGATCCTCAAACAAGAAGATACATACCACCATCACAAAATCAAGAATCCAAACTAATGAACATCAAATATGTACCTATACATCCAATCATGTCATACAAAAATCCATGGCACCATAATCACATCCATGAAATGAGCAACTAACTCTCAAGTTTCTAACCTATCAGCATAAAATAGTCAACCATAATTCTCCACTATGACTATACCTGGTAACAACATCCCATCCCATTCTATATAAAGAAAATTAGTAGATTATGTGACTAAGGGCATAGAAAACCCAAGACCAAGCCTATTCAATATGAATATGTATCAATAATAAAAGATGAATGAGTAAAGACAACTCACATCCAAGCCATAAATGTAACCTATAAGTATAGAACACTTACAACATTGCAGAACTTGTAGACCCAACAAGCCATCATACATATACAAATGAAATATTGATAACCATATCATCATGAGACCAATATGAAATTATAAGCTGAGTATACAATGACATCAAATCTCTAAAATATACAATGTCATAAACTCACAATGTTATTGTTGGCTCTTGAATTAATAAATTTTCAATAACCCAATGATAGGAACAAATACATCTAGGGGTAGCTAATTCCCATGTTCAACATACCTATTTAGACATCAAGACCAACTATAAGGCTATATTCCTTCTTCTTCTTTAGGCTTTGTAAGAACTAGGTAGGTGAACCTATAGATTTCATTATGTGACCAATTGCTAAAACCATAAATATGAATCTATACTTAGTAGATGAAAAGCCATGGATCTTCTATGATCATGCAAATAACATAGACATGAAATAGCCAATAACATGGCCTAAGAGCTTGATAAGCTAAGTGAGGGAAAATCTAAACTCCAATCCGAACTGCCTTTTACAATGCTAGAAATCTCCTTAAATAGACCTTGGAGGGTTAAGGACTAGGAGTACATTCTAGAAAGTGCTAGTAGGCATCCACCGACAAAATGGAAGGTTCTAGAAGCTGCGTTAGAAGTCGGTGCAAATCTAGAAGAATCCAGAAACGGTAGCCGAACTTCTGGGAGGCATAACTTTTGAATCGTAGCTCTGATTGACGAACCGTTTACATTTTCGGAAAGCTCTCAAAGCGCTCTATAGCCCTATGGACAAGCTTTGCTCATCTCCCATTTTTCGGCCCTTTTCGAGGTCATTTAATGCCCCAAACCTGACCTTGAAGCATTCTTAGGGGGTCTCCAAAACTTGAAAAACTGCAATAACTTTCAAACCGTGGGGCCTTTTGACCTGATTCTTTTTCTGGAATGCTCTAAATCTCAATTACATTCATCTGGCCAAGTCACACCTTCTAGGTCACCAAAATGATGGTCAAATTGCATGCTCCTATTTTTTTGGGATTTTCAAATGCACTGATAGTTGAACTATGAGAGTTGGAACCTTTATTTGAGCCAAATGGGTAACCAAAAATGTAAAGACATAAAACAAAAACTAAGTCTAAGTACATTTTTTTGGGTGACACAGGATTGCCCTTATACCTCTGGATGCTCCTGCATCAGACACCCAGGGTAGATTGAAAAGTGACCCTGTCACTTTATGGATGGTAGAGGAAATCCCAAATGGGAAACCTCAGCTGCTGAAATCCAAGTTGAGTCCTCGATCAGCTGTCCTTTCCATTTTACCAAATACTCTTCATACTGCCTGTTTCTGGTACTCCTACCCACACGTTGATCTAGAATGTCTTCTATCTCCTCCTTCTTAGAAGAAGGAATTGGACATGGCTCTAAAACTAGCTCCTCATCAGCACCATCATCATGATACTCTGTCAAATCTACAATATTGAAAATGGGAGAAATGTGAATACCATCTGGCAGCTCCACCTCATATGCATTTCCTGAGTTATGTTTCTTCAAAATTTTGCAGGGGCCAAATTTCTTCATTTTCAGCTTGTTGTAAGTACCAACTGGAAATCTTTCTTTTTGTAAGCGCACCATGACAAGATCCCCTACTTGGAATTCCTTATGTCTTCTCCTTGCATCAGCCCTAGCTTTATACTCTTGATTCATCTTGATAATGTGTGCTTGAACCTCCTCATGTAGACGCTTGATGTGTTCAGCAAATTCCTCAGCTTCAACACTTGTTCTCTCCCCTTGTTCTATCTTCCTCAATTCTGGTGCAGTCCTTGGGCTATTCCCATATACAATTTGAAATGGTGATTTTCCAGTACTCCTATTTACAGAGTTATTATAAGCAAACTCTGCCTGTGGTAGAATCAAATCCCATCCCTTGGGCTTATCTCCAACTAAACATCTCAGCAAATTTCCCAGACTTCTATTTACCACTTCTGTTTGGCCATCAGTCTGTGGGTGATGCGTGGAACTGAATTTCAAGTCTGTTCTCAACTTCTTCCACAATGTCCTCCAGAAATATCCCAAAAATTTAGTATCTCGGTCAGAAACTATACTCCTTGGAAGACCATGTAGTCTTACCACCTCTTTGAAAAACAAGTCTGCAATATGGACAACATCATGAGTTTTGTGGCATGGAATGAAATGTGCCATTTTGGAGAACCTATCAACCACCACAAATACTGAGTCATTACCCCTTTGTGTCCTTGGCAATCCAAGAACAAAATCCATACTTATGTCCTCCCATGGCCTTGATGGAACAGGCAATGGCTGATATAGGCCAGTATTTTGACTAAAACCCTTGGCAACTTGACAAACCTGGCAACTCTGTACAAACTTCTTCACATCCTGTGTAATTTGAGGCCAAAAATAATGTTCTCTAAGAATGGCAATGGTCTTATCCCGACCAAAATGTCCTGCCATCCCTCCACTGTGTTTCTCCTTAATCAGATTTTCCCTCATGGAACTCCTTGGAATGCACAATTGACTACCTTTGAACAACATGCCATCCTGAATCAAATAGTCTAACCACTTGGTTCTATCTACAGCAACAGGTTCTTTACAAGCTTTTCATGCTTCACCAAAATCAGGATCCTCGGGGTACAAATTCTTGAGTTCATCAAACCCAACTACTTCAACCTGCATTGTTGTAAGCAATAGCTGTCTCCTACTTAATGCATCTGCAACCTTGTTAGATTTTCCACTTCTATGCTTCAACACAAATGTATAACTCTGCAAGAATTCTACCCACTTCGTATGCCTCTAATTCAATTTACCTTGGCTATTTAGGTACTGTAATGCCTGATGATCAGTATACAAAACAAATTCCTTTGGCAATAAATAATGCCTCCATTTCTTTAAGGCCTGAACTATCGCATAGAACTCTTGATCATAAATAGAATACTTCTTCTTTGCATCATTCAATTTTTCACTAAAATATGCAATAGGCTTACCTTCTTGGCTTAATACAGCCCCAATAGTGCTACCACTAGCATCACAGTCCACCTGGAATACTTTTCTGAAATCTGGAAGTGCCAACACAGGCTGTTCAGTCACCTTCTTCTTCAGCAATTCAAAACTTCTCGCAACTGCTGCAGTCCATTTGAACTCTTTTCTATCCCCTCTTATTGTATCAGTTAGAGGTGCACATATGCCACTGAAATTCTTAATAAACTTCCTGTAAAAACTAACCAGACCATGAAATGATCTTACCTCAGTAGCAGACCTTGGAGTAGGCCATTCCAAGATGGCTTTTACCTTCTCTGGATCCATTTTGAGACCTTCAGGTGCTATAACAAATCCCAAATACACTAACTCCCTTTTTGCAAAGACACACTTCTTTAGATTAATTAACAGTTTCTCTTCCCTTAGCCTTTCAAGGACACTACGAATATGCAGTAAATTTTCTTCCAAAGTCTTGCTGAAAATTAAAATATTCTTGAGTGTGCGGACAGATCGCCGAACGTGAGGCAGTTTGCACCAGGACCTTGAGTGGGTGAAGTTTGTCAAGAAGTTCTTGATTGTGTAGACAGATCGCCGACTGTGAGGCAGTTTGCACGAGGTTCTTGTGTTGTATGAGATTTGTCTTCTAAAGACTTGATTATGGAGAAGAGAAAGAAGAAGATGACTTTTGTGATTGGATGGATTCTGAGGATTCCTCGACTTGAGAAATTTAGAGCAAGAAATCAACAATTATTGCTAGTTGATTTGCAGAAGCAAGTGAATGAATTAGAAGCTGAGTTGCGAAAACAAAGAGCATGTCACCAGAATAGAGATGTTGATAATTCTTTGGATGTGGAAAAGGAAGATGATCCAGTGGAAGAGCAAGCGGATGAAGAGAAAATTATTTGCGAACCAGAAGTTGAAGAAGATGAAAGAGAAGAGGAAGAGCATGAAGATAACCAGATTTGTATGCCAAAAGTAGATGAAGGTGATTGGAAGACTAAAACAATGGAGGAAGAATATAGTGCCTTAGTTGGAGATCAAGCAAGTGAAGTAGTTACATGCATTTTTGACGACATAAAAGAGGCAAGCGAAGATGAAGATGTCAAACAGGTAAATTCTTATGAATCATGGGATGTTGTCTTTGATATGAGTTTAAAAGATATTAATGATGGTTTGCATGAGGATCTTGTTTGTGATGTATGGGATGCAAAGGAAGATTGGTATGGTGTTGCTAGATTTATTATAGCTGTGATTAATTCAACAAGATTGGATGAGGATGAGAGTTATACTTGGATAGAGTTCATTGCGAAGGAGTATTTTCAGCAGCAAACAATTGTTCCAACTAGGTGTTGGAAAAGAAGAAAGAAGGAAATATATGGGCATCGGATACTTGTTCCAGCTATGTGTTGGAGGAAAAGAAAAAAATCTATCAACAGTGGCTACTTCATTTTGTGAATCCATATTCACAAAATTTTTCCTATCATGGGAGTCAGATGCAGGAGCATCATGCATCAGCAAAAAAAAAAAAAGATGGAAGATTTGCATGCTGGTTTTCTTGTCCTGTTGAGGTGGAAGCTTGTGGTGAAGATGAAGATGGTTGTATATCTTTCTTTTGGCGTTAAAGTGTGGGACACACTTTTCTATCTACCAAGGGAGTCTGATGTAGGAGCATCTTACATGGGAAAATTAAATTAATAGAAAAAAAAAAAAAGAGAAAAAAAAAGGGAAAAGAAAAAAGAAAAAAATAAAATAAAATTTATTTGTAGAGGAGAGAGAAAGTGACGAAAATGGAAGGAAAATAATTAAAAATAGAAAATATGAAAAGTGGAGAAAAGAGGAATCTCTATTTTCAAGGTGCATGGGTGGCATAAATAGAAAATAATAAAAATAGTTGTCATTCCATTAATCGAGGTGTGTAGGTGGCATCTTAGAAGTTTGTGGAAAGTTCCTTAAATCATGCATTTAATATTTGTTGGGTGCTTAGTTGTATTTGGGTGGGAATTTAATATTTATTTAAAGGTAGTTGTATTTACCTTTTATCCCACATTGCTTGTGTTTGTAATGTCTTGGGTTAGAAGTGCCTATTTAAGCAAGGCTTATAATCATTTGTAATCAAGTTCAAGAAATGGAAGCTCTTCTAATGGAAGTTCGAGAAATGGAAGCTCTTCTAATGGAAGTTGGAGAAATAGAAGCTCTTTGGATGTAATTTCTTGTAGAAGCTCTTAGAGAGAAAATATCTCTTATATTGTAAGAATTTGGAGTCTTTTCATTTGGAGGATATTATAATGAATTTCAAGTATTAATGGATGCTTTATGAAGCATTTTTTTGTCATCTCTCTATCTCCATCTTGTTGCATTTTTGGTTGTTAGTTGGTATGGGTGGTGTGGCCCGTCATCAAAATCCTTTCAAATCTTCCACATAAAAGGGAAAAGACTTTGATTAATATGTTGATTTTCAGCATAACCAAGATATGAGCAAAAAAACATATAGATCTTATAGCTGATCAATGCCTTATCTATTGGAAAATTCCACAAACCACAAACATACATCCTTGGATATTAGTGATATATCTCATATATTAAGATTCCAGATCTATCCTATCACTTTGTGAATTGAACATTTGCATCAAGGCTGAATGTCATACTCAATCAATCCCTTCATGAAATATGTAACCCTATGATGATAAATCAAGCATTTACACAACTCCTTGAATCACAAGAAAAATATACTAAAAAATATAACCTAAAACAAGTTGCAACTAGATCTATGTTCTTTTTTCACAAACCACAGAAGATTACAAACATCATAAACATGAGACAAGAATTAGATTGAACATAAACTTGTTGTTGAAGATGCATGAAATTACTTCATGGAACAATTGAATAGATTGGAACTATCTCTATAATTTCATTAATGTTGTTCATACAAGAGAGAAATACTAGGCATAAAATGGTGGGATCACAAGTAGAGCTATGTTCAATAGTCTGGAAAATAACCAACCATCAAAAACTCTAAAGAAAGATAAGAAAAGAGACTAAATAGAATGAAAGTAATCCCAGATCTGCTATGATGCTACCATTTGTCCACTTGAAGAATGCCCATTTGTTGATGTAGAACCTCTCTCTTCTCTCTGTCTTCAACTGAAAATCAGATCTCCTCATTCTGTTTGAACAATATGCTTATGAATGTCTTCAAAATGATGGAATCATATAACTAATTTGCAGGAAGACACAAATGCCACTAAAACTCATGCCAAAACAAATTCTAAATGACTTTGGAGGCAAAATAATACTCTTAGGAACATTTCCCCCAAGTCTGGAGCCAACAAGCTTATTTATTTTCTTTCCAACTAAATATGAAACTCCATCATGAAAACCACTTATTCTATTGAGAATGTTCCTATTTCAAAAATTTTCTTATAACTTCTTCTTAGTTGAACCTGCACATATTCTGACTGCAAAATCATAAAGTTTTTCTTCTCCCCTTTTCTTTGATATATGATACTTCATATTTTGGCAAAAAAAGAGGCCCCTAGTGTGCATTTGAAAATTCTAGCCCTTGGCCATGAAAAAAGCATTTAAAAGTTGAAAACATTTAACTTTTTAATAAAGTCTCAACTTTACATTATATCCCACAATATTAAATTTTTTCAAACCCTTGCATGTACAAGTTGAAGATATTTTAATATTTCAAATTTTGCATATATCTTCAACTCTACCTTGGTTAAACCTTTAGTCGACCACCCAATGAGCACCATGTGTCATTAACTTATTAGTCAAATTTTCCACCTCATTGCCAACTCACCAACTCCTTGCCATAGGTCATCATCTCTCCACTTCTCCACCTTAGCCTTCACCTTAGCACTAACTGTTGAGATTTGGAGATAACTGCCATCTCTACATCTCCACCTTAAACTCTAACTGCTAACTAACTGTGAAAAATTTGTGAAATCCTCTTATCTCCTTAGCTCCACCGTTAACCCTGACTATCCTTTAACCACTGTGAAGTTGTGATAGCCTTCTATCTCCACTTATCTGCCCTTGACATTAACTATTAGACTTATCAGTGATGTCGTGACATGGTTAACTAATTGCCATCTCCACTTCTTCTCGGTTAGCACTAACTATCAGACTTAACCAGAGAAGTGGAGATTAAAGGATATCTCCACTTATCCACCCTTTTTTTTAACTCTTGCATACTATAGAGAAGTTGCAAAATTTGGGCCTACCTCAAACTACGTGCCATCACTTCTTACTGGTCCTCGGGTCCATTGCTGAGCTGCCATGTCACTACTGACATCATTACATTTCTACCTGCATGTGGTCGATCAAAATTTACTCTATGCTAGACAATTCATGGGGGTTCCACATGAAGTCTCCCTCCTTGTGTCTCAAAAGGCATGGGCTTTTAGACATTACATGTATTTGAGTGCTGGGCATATAAACATTAAAAGAAATTGTTGCTTGCCCAATGTGAGATTAAACATTTTGAAAATAAAACAAAAACTACCTTATAGGCTAGTCTATGCACATCACCCAACCATGTCATTCACACAGCTCCCACAATTGTCTCACAGGTAGAACTCAACAAAGTCTCTATTTTGTAATGCTCCTTTCTGAGAAATGGCATTAGTGGAATTGGAAGAAAAAAAATCCCTTTACCTTGACCTCTACAGAAAAGGAACCCATATGTTGGGCATTAGACATTGAAATCAGGGCATTATCACCACCTTCAAACATGTAGAATTGGGCACATCAGCAACCGTCCCACCCACACCAATGACATTAGCTAATTTTTTTTTATAAAAAAGAGGCTAGGTGGATGTTTCTCGGCTCCCTCAGAGTGGCACCAATTAGCAGGAGTTCAACAAAGAGAATGGGGGGAATACAAATGAGCCCAGGATGTCTCCTTACACAGTGCACTAGCCATATCAATTGCCCTTTCTATTGCATCTATGGTCACCTTTGACTAAGGCATTTAGTTTCATATGCTTACAAGATCACTTCCCCTCTACTAATGGCAATGTTCTTTTGCTTGCTACTATTTGTTCTTATCCATTATATGCAAGACTAATTGAAACAATTCAAATATTTCTTTAATTAATGCCAATCTAAAATGGTGGAGCCGCTCCAATGAAGATTATGAAGTGCTATTCTACTGAACCAAGATTCATGAATTTAGGCAACTCAACATGCAAAGCATGCCTTCCATGGCTTAAAACTCTGATCTACTATGAACCCATCAATCACATCAATCCCTTTGCACCAATGTTGACCATGTGCCTATTTGTATGGAGTTCTCCACATTTACATTTTCATCTATACGTATCTTAAAAAATACAATCGTTATTTAAATTCTATCATACCTCTCTTCTTTATATTGATGGTGGCCTTTCTATCAAATAATTCCTTCAAATGCCACTGTCGCATTCCTACAACTGTACATTTCTTCACATTTGGGTTCACCCAAACTTGACTTAGCCCATATGCTACACCTAAATAGTCCTTAGATGAGAATAGAAGACTTATCTATGAATGAACTTTTTGACCCTACCATATACTGAGTGAGCATCTTATCTCCTGATGGTGCAATCAATAATGGCAATACATCTATCATATTTGAAACTCCATCTTACTAATGAAGTTCTCAATATATGTTGTCTCATGTAAAAGTTTTAGGATAAAAACTTCTCTATAACCCTTCACAATACATTATCTTACAAGAAATATTTCACAATCTTCTCATAAGAGGGATCATCATTTTGATATGATCTCCAAAAAATGAGAGCCTTTGACTTTTGACATATTCATTTCTCTTATTAATTTGATGAAGTCAATCGGGCTCTTGAGTGGGTTTGACAATTTTTTTTTGCATTTCAAAAAAATGACACCTCAAAGTGATCTATTCGGCATCTCACATTTATTAGAAACAAAGTTAATCAATTTTTGATCACTGAAAACTTAGTTTCTACTATTTTGACAATTGCCAATTTTGTGCTAGGAAGTCTTCAACTCTGGCCTTAAAAATTGACTGAATCGAGTAACTAGAGTCTGAAATTTGACACATTTTTCTTGTTGTGATTGTCCTAGTAGACATGCATGCAAAATTAATAATATCAAATTTCTGCAATCCATTTGTAATGCAAGTTCATTTTGGATTTGATTGTGTGTGTGTTTTTTAGCATCATCATTTCAGATCACTCTTTGTAATCCATCATCAGCTAGATGAGAGAGTGTAGGATGCATGCAAAATGTCAAATCATATGCAAGGCATGTGAACTATTTTATAGAATTCCTAAAATAAGCTAAAAGTATTGAAATGAAAGTATAATAGATCAAGCATTAAATATGGCTTTCCTCTTCATAGATTTTAGATCATCACTATCTACAGAACTTTTAGCCAATGCATCACTATAATCAGCCTCAAAAAACTAAAACAATTATATTCAACATTGCAAATAGAAGAACATCTGAACAAAATTTATATGTTAACCTCTACTATGTGTACAATAGTGACTATAGCCTCCTATTTTCATATTTTCCACATGCATCTTAACCTTTCCCAGTTCAAGCTTCTAAGTTCCACCTTTCACCTTTTGCTTTTAGGATTTAGGGTTCATGTGTGTGCATTTCTAAATGTCTTGAAAATTTGATGACTGCCATAGCATACTAATAACAACTTTTAAGCTAGGGTATTAAGCTTTCACTTCTTTTCCTTATTTGTCTTTTGCTAGGATTTATTTCCATTTTTTATTCCCATAAATATATGGAACCTGCATCTAGGAAACTTGGCAAGCCTAAGGATACTTGCTATAAACATGTAAACCAAGGTATAAAACAAAGAATGGTTATCTGCAACCACTATAGTAGGATATGAGAGCAAGCTAAATCATTTGAAATACCACTTTGCATGAATCCAATGCCATGATGTAAATCTATATACACAAGCATGTTGAGAGGTTCACGATGAAGCAAGAACTTTGCTTGAAGCATGTGAATAAAAGAATTAAAAGAAAGAGAGGATGGTAAATGCAATGGAAGCCCCATCCCCATTTTAAAATTCTATCAAGTCAAAAGCTCAGGGACAACATAGTAGCTCACATGGTCTTAGATGCCAAGTCTTACAGTGGCCTTGGAGTCAAGGAGAGTACAAGGTTTCTCAATTACTATGTGAGCATCTAGCATTTAGTCAATTTGCTTAAGTATGAATGAATTTTGGTCTAAGAAGTCAAGAGTCTGATCTAGAATCTAAGTTCTTATATTAGGGAGATAGTAAAGAGAAGTTTAAGCTAGAGTAAGGCAACATAAAATGCCATGTCCAGATCAAGGCATGGGAAGGAAGATGTTAGAGTGTAAGAATTTTTTTATTTGACATTAGGATTGGAATTCATGAGGAAGCCTAACTTTAAAGATGATGAATTTGTAATCAACAAAGAGAACAAGTATCGAGAACAAATATGAAATTTAAGGATTGAAAGTATGGCATAAAGATCAAGGTCAGAAATAAAAAATTTGAGCATGAAGTGAAAAAGGAGAATTCCAACATTCAGATTTGCGAGACACCATAAAAAATCAGAAAAATGGGTGATGAAGAAGGGGGTTTTATGAAATAACCACAAGAAAAAGTTGGATTTTTCAAAGATATGAGACCAACAATTCAGTTTTCTTAAAAACTTGGAAAATTTCCAACTCAGTTGGAATCCTACCATGAGCTGGAAATTGAATTCAGCTCTAGGTTGAAATTTGACCATGAGTTGAAATTCAATTTCCAAATAGTCACCAATTCCCACCCTAGTTTGGAGGCATGCCAAGGTGTTAGAAGATGAAGTTGGGCTTAAAACAAATAAGAAAACTAGTGTGAGTGGAGAAGGAGGTGAATAAACTAAGTTTTTATGGATGATAATCAGATTTCAAAATTAAAAAACACACTTGTAAAAAATAATAATTTTATATTATCCTAAATTGTACATGTGATATTTATAATTTAAACCATACTTAAAAACCTAATATAAATGTGAGGACTAATTCCCAACATCCTTCTTCAGTGCAAACATGTAAAAACTTTCACACTTTCAACTACAATAAGCCCAACTTGCATAGCTAATGAAAGGCACCTCTCATAGTTTTCACACATGTTTACCACAAACCTAGAGACTAATCAGGATACACTCATCAATGTTGTCATGATGAAACCCAGATCACAAACAATAAACACCAAATAAATAGAAATCAAAATAGACAAAATAGACACATTCCCTTGAAAACTATATTAAAATAGATCATGATACCAAGCAAGATCATTTCTTGCATAGTCTTGTGGAGGGTTTCTTGTGTTTTTGCAGGTGATCATGAAGTGTTGGGCTAATCTTTAGCTCCTATAGTGTGTAGATGAGAACTGCATCAAGGAAGGGTTCACTGCAAGCAATAGCTCATCTAGCTAAATGAAACTTATAAATAGATGTTAACATATATGTATATTGATGAAATTGTATCTACCCACACACATTTATATTGCAAGCACAAAGCACATAACATATAAAAATCAATACAACATTACTTGCAACAAATTTGTTCATTAAGCCTAGGCTTGAAAACTGAAATTAGGGAAGAGGAATTTGAGAAGCATACCAAATATGTTTAGTCCCAACCTCACATATATTGGTTTAAAGAAACCATCAAAAAAATAAATAAACCACCAGGTGATATAGAAATTTATTGCAACTAGAAATAGAACCACACTACAAAATTGTGTTCAACATTTTAATCCCACATAATCATCTAGTACACATTTAAACATAGATTAACAAAGCCCCAATCCTTATTAGAACTAAAATTTGAAACAAATGAAATGGTCTATAGATCAATAGGTTTCAAAGTGCAATGCAATAAATGGAAAAAATGCCTTCTTACCATTTGCAAATGAACTTTTTTGAAACCTAGCTCTGCAGAACAACATAAAAAGCTTGGTTCAATACAAAACCACACAACTTTGAATTACAAAACTGTTCAAGAATTTACTGAGCTTTTGACAACAACAAAAGGAAAAGTAATAAAAAATAACATCACAAGCACAAAACAAATTAAAAGTTAGAGTACAAAATAACATCCTATTAAAGATCTCAAAGCACTTTTTTGGGTATATGTGACAAAAAATATGTGCAAAAGTCTTTAACAAAGCCTGAAATGCATGGAGGAAATTAGAGGTTGAGAAAAACTTAATATTTTCAAACGTAATGACTAATAGTTGCAACATGCTTTACATGATTCCTCATAGTAGTAAGCTATATTAAGGATTATAAAAATATGAATCCCTGAATCATCTAACCTAAATCAAATATGTAAGCTTTGCTTCATACTCCTCAACTGTCAGATTATCTTCTATACCTGATAGTTGCCCTAGTTCAGCTTCCATTGTAATGTTCTTTGCATGGGCCATGGTTGTTATGTATTTAGTATATGAAATATTCTCACTAAAAGATAGATGTGAACCATCCACCATTATAGAGTCAACACCTTAATAAACAATCGCATACACAACAACATGTCTATGAATGTTTTTGCACATACAAAAATAATCATTCAATGTACTATGAGGATTTATTTTTGATACCTCCAAAAGCCTTCATAAGTTATGATTGACATAATTACATTATAAGAAAAAAATGCAGCAAAAATAATGATCTCACCATGGAATAGGTGACAACACAAGCATGCTACTGTATGATGCGTTTCTTTCTATAAGGTTCCACTAAATCATTTATTCAGATACTAAGAGATGTTTTAAATATGAAAAAGTTTTGTGATACCATTGCATATAACATACCATCTCCAAAGTCTCAATCGAGTCATGCTTTTCAGTTCCATGATCAATATGCACTGTGATAGGGACCTGTCAAAGTAACTTTTATTTTAAGCACTGTTCAGAAACGAGCCAAATTTAACTATCAAAGAATAAAATTGGGATAATTGATTATGTAATTCTACTGAAAAGACTTTGCTTCACATTTAAATAGGACATAGAATGATCAATTTTAGTTTATGGATGCCATCCTACATGAGATCATTCATTTTTCTTGAACTTCAAGCTTAAGGGCTAAATAAATCGTAGGGCATCTTCATAGCTACTTATGAAAATAACATGCTCCAAAGGACCAACACTTGCTAGCTCAAAATGTAGTAGCAGATCATTGAGGAGCAATAGAAAAGAAAGCAGTGGTAGTATTTTAAGTCATTATTGTACTTGAAACTAAAATACTGTACAAGAAGCCCCTTGTGGATATGCATTAGGAGATTGTTTTCCATTTAGCTTTACATAATATTTAGAATACTCCTGGGTCCTTTGACCCTATGACAGAGTAAATTCAAACTTGAAAATGGACAAGGTTTAATGTGTCATGATTTGATAGTAGTGATATGGTCAAAGAAATACCTGGAACAAATTACTTCCTACCACACAAATTTCTGTTGTTGCACTTCAAAATATTTTGATAATATTTGTTTCTCACTGTAAGTCCTATACATACATTACATTCCCATTTTATTTTATGTGACTCTGCAAGGACATTGCTTTTTGTTCCATGCATGATTTTCCTTTCTAAGATTGCTTGTAACATTCATAAGAACCTATTTCCTCCATAAAACAAGTAATTCCAACATGCAAAAATAGCTTAATTATTTTTACAATGATATTTTGATGTATATAACATGATAAGCTCTTTGGATACGTACAACAACATGCTCTGCAATAGAGATACAACATGCAACCAAAGGTGCTCTCCCATGGTTTAGGGCACTTGGATGGATCTGTGAATACAAGAAGAATAAATTAAATCAGTAGAGACCAAAAGAAACATGTCATTCCAAATAGGCTACCTAGTACAATTATGTTATTAAGAAAGTAAAATTGTCATCAGTTTTGATTATTATACTAACAAATAGACATCACCTTGGGTGTCCTTTTATTGTGGTTTGAATGATATAAAATTTCAAGAAGAAAACAAGTCATGGGCACTTGGATGGATCTGTGAATACAAGAAGAATAAATCAAATCAGTAGAGACCAAAAGAAACATGTCATTCCAAATAGGCTACCTAGTACAATTATGTTATTAAGAAAGTAAAATTGTCATCAGTTTTGATTATTATACTAACAAATAGACATCACCTTGGGTGTCCTTTTATTGTGGTTTGAATGATATAAAATTTCAAGAAGAAAACAAGTCATGTAGTGAGGAGTTTGATGGAAGCATAGTCATAGAAGAGATGGAAGTCTAAGCATTGTTATAGATTTACTTGGTACTAAAGGAATAAAAGGGGTCACTGGATGCTGATAACCTTAATCCCAACCACTGCTTTTGTTAAATTCTCTTCTAATTGTCTTCTGGTATTTTTTGGCTAAACCATCCTATAAAAATTTAAAAATAGAATTGTAAATAACCTAACCTGCAAAATAGATGGGGTTTTTGCAGCCTTAGTTGCTGCTATAACAGTTGCAACTACCTCAAGATTGTATACATTGAATACTCCAATGACATATTGATGTCTTTTAGCTTCTTGAAGAAATAAACTAGCATTCTCCAACAAATACAGTCTTAAGTTTTACAAGAAATCCATGCAATGATTACTAGCTCTTACCAGAAGAAGATCTTGCTGGAATAGCCCAATTCTTAACAACCTAAGCCAATGCATCATTACCCCCAACATTACTTGTAGGAAAACTTATTAGTACTTGTATGGGAGTAGACTTATAGATTGGGGGATGTTATTTGCATATTTTGAAATACTTGGAAACACAATGTAAGGAACACGGGGGTGTCTACTTTCAAGTCCTAGCTGCCATAGGGGAATCCTAGCCAAGGCTTGTCCAACCACCTTTGCATGACGTGTTCCCATTGCTTTGGTGGCTAGATTTGATGATGTGATACCTCCCTAAATAGAAGTCAAGAAAAATCCATAACAAAAGGTTTTTAATAATATTTCATATTACTAAGAGCAAAATGCACCCAAACAACCTCCAATATGTATTATTTTGGCTTCATTCTTATCAGGACTAATTTTACCTATTGAGAAATTTTGCTTGATGTGGGAAATAATGGCTTTTAAATTTTTTTTTATCATGCATTCATAATAAACAAAAGCATTTGAACTTTTCAACAGAGGTAATGTATAATAATCCAGAGGAAGAGGTTTTTCATGGATATAATTACTAAAAACTCCTGCTAATACCTAAAAATAATTTATGGTTAATTGCCTATGGGAAGCTTTAGTGAACGGGGGACCTAATTCTTTTTACTGAGCAACCACTAAGATTTTAGAAGTTGGCTCTTTATTCCATGTTGAACGAAAAGGGAAAATATATGCTAAACCTACTAAGGCAATGCGTCAAGCTTTAGCTTAAACAAACCAAATACATAGACTATTTTGAAAGATGGAATATAAAAGAAAATCCTGGATCAAATGTAAATGTAGAATAGTCATAGATCTAAGAACAATTATTCAAACATAAGATAAAGTAAAATGCTTAATAATAATTACAAAACAAAAAAGCTATTAGCATTGGTTGTATAGTTCAAAATGACTTACTTCTTATCAAGAATTCTTTGCTATTTCGTATTCAGAAGTCTTGTCTAACATCTAAAATACCATTTTTCTTTATCATAAGTAAAATTATTTAAACTGGACAACTGTGAAATGTGGAGGACTAAAGAAAACATGAGACGGACATGAGATTAATAATTAACAACAAAAAAAAACTACACATCTTAAATGCATAGTCTTTCACAACATAGATTCTCCTCTACTTCATGCCTCCCATCATTTCTTTTGATTTTATGTTCTACCTGGTTCTATTTATCATCTTTCTTCTTTTGCAAATAGATAAGGTTATCTTCATCTAATTATTGTCATAGGATATGTTTCTCATAGATTTCCAAAAATAAAGATCCTTACTATTATTCCAAAAAAAGAATGGAACATAGAACATAGAACAAAGAATATTAGGCCACTATTGCACATTTGAAAAATGCTCAACCAAAATAATTACCTTATGTGAATTAATGTTGGGCTAAAATAATTGATCTTTTACCTTGGCAAGAAGATAGCATGGTTGAATCTGAATTCGTCTGAAAATCCCAATCAATGCAGAGCTCACCTTACTATTTATGTCTGGACTTTCACAAGCACCTGTTACAATTAGTTTTAGCATGTCTACAAATAAATAATCATGCTGCTTGCAACAGTGCCTAGGTACAATGTAATGAAGGAGTCAATTCTATGAAAGAAAATGTGATAATACACATTTTCATGTGTATAAATATACAAAGGAATAACTCAATGGAAAACAAATCTACCAAGTTTAGTATGAAAACTTGAACTCAGCTAAAACTTATAACACAAAAAATTGACAGGGACTTGGTGCTCAACAATAATGTAGCAAATAATACATTTACATAAATACATACAATAAACTTAATTAATGTTAATTCTGTAACTTCATAATCTTACTATTTTGATAAAATAGATTGTACAGATTTAATTATAGAAATGATGGCTTTGAAGACCTATAAATATGTTATACTATCCTCTAGATAACTAGCATCTATCTTAGGTTAATTCTTGTTTTTCTAAGCACTAACAAATATTAGTTAAGTGTTACCTTGTCTAAATCCTAAATAGGCACCAATTTGTAAGAGATAGTCCTAGCCAACCTAGGAAAGGACATGTCCCTTCCAGGGTCATGTTCCTTAGTCGCCATATTTATGGTGAAGTCACAAGGAATAAGGAAAATTAGTTTGTAAAGGATATGCACACGAAGACGAGATTGACTATGGAAAATATCCTCCAAGTGGATTGAAGGAAAAAGGAAGGAATTATGTAAATAATCTTTATTATGTTTCATATCATCTACCACAAGCTAAAAAAGGAAGGAATTATGTGCTACTTATGATTATGTATATTTGTTCATAAAATTGTTAAAGACTTTTGTACATATTTTTGGTCACATATACCCAAAAAAGTGCTTCAGGCTCTTTAATAAGATAGTGTAGCAACTTCTATCATGTTTTTAATCTGAATGGATTCCATAAATAATTTAAAGAAGTTTCTAAAATGGGATATGAAGCGAGCCCACATTGTTCAAATTTCATAATGAATGTAAGATTTCTTTTAAGGATTTCAAAGACTTCGTTAGGATACAAAGGATAAGAAAAGTAAAGGTCATGTCTCTTTGTTTCTTGAATGTGAGGTTAGATTTCATGAGGCAAAGCTAGACATGACAATTGTGTGTTCCTTTGTTATGAGCAATACTAAGTAGAAGAAATTTTTTTCTACTAACTAGGTTTTCAACCCCAACATGTGGTTATCCTAGCTCAAATTTGTTATGTTGTGGCACTTTTTAAAAAAAGTATCTAACAATGTTCCTCTGATTTTTATTTTTCTTCAAGTTTTTAATGATGCTACTCTAATTTCTAATTTTTTTTTCTGTTTATGATTTTAATGATGCTACTCTAAGTTTTAATTTGTTTTGTGCTTATGATGATAGAAGAGAGATGCATTGCAGGAACTTAAGTTGGGAAGTAGTGAACTTCCTTAATCGATTGAAGACAACACAATCTTTAGATGTTGTAGGGTTTCCACAATACTAACATTGCTTAGTTAATGTAGAAGTAGCCTAGACAACTCATCTAGACACAAATATTTGGAAAGCAAAGTTGAAGTAAATAAACTACTTTCTATTGAGTGCACTCACAATTCTAGTCTTTTGATTTTACATTTTGGGTGTTTAGTGCTCAATCACCATTCTAGTTATTCGATTTTACATTTTAGGTGTTTAGTGTTGCAAATTCTGAAACATAAGAGGAAAGTATTAAAATTTGTGTGAGCAATCCCACACAAATTTAACAACAAGGAAATTCAATAACTTCTCATGTGAGAAGAAAAGTGTAAGAGAGGAGATTGAAGCCGCCTCTGATTTCATCAATTGCTTTGATACACAAGAGTTGGGCACAACATTGCAGTGTTTGATTGATAAAAGCGAGTTTAATTTCATAAATGAGGATTTTGATTGGGAGAGTGATGAGCCCATTTGGTTGGGAGAATTTTGATGCAATCTGTAGGTATTAAGATACATATATTCATAGTTCACATTGGATTTACATGTGCATCCAATCCCAATAAAGGATATAGATTTTTTAAGGGTTTCATCACCCTAATTTTTTAAGTATGTAGCCAAATCATTGAATCCCAATAATGGATATAGATTTGTCAAGGGTTTCATTGCTATAATTATTTTAAAGAATACAACAAGCCCCAACATTTATTTTATTGTGATTATATACAGACATAAGATAATTTTAACATAGGTTTTATGGTGATAATTAGTTTTGAGCATGTAGCTAAATCTAGTCAATATGTGTTATACTGTAAACAAATAACAACAGAGAAGACATACTATTAACCAGACGAAGTCTCATATTAGTTTGACTCAGATCTTATTATAATCTCTAATTTTTATAATACTTTATGGTGTCTTTAGAAAAGATCAATAAAAAAGATGATCATTATAGAAACATTACAATATTATGATAACAATTAATATTTTATTATATTTAGTTTTAATAGAAAGAATTGCAATATTATGATAGCAATTAATATTTTATTATATGTAGTTTTAATAGAAAGTTGCATACTTTTACTCTCATCCAAAATAATGTTGTCTAATGATATTCTATAGGGATTAGACTAACTAGATAGAAGATGAGTAAGGTAGTCAGTTTTGCTTCTTTGCATTGTGGGGGTAACTCAAGACATTTCTATACTAGAAACCATTCTTTTTCTATTGGGTTATCACTTGCTAAACCCAATGATCACAAGCACACTTGGCTAATTACAAAAGTCTTGATTCCCAATTAGTGGACTTTCTTGAATCTAAGAATTCCACAATACATCTTAATATTGGCATTGACAATAACTTCTTTTGAAATCTTATATTGTTGAAACCATAACAAGATCTTTTAAGTTACTAGATAGTGCTTATTCCACGAGTCCAAATCTTCAAGTTACAGAGTTGTTCTAGAGAACCTTTCTTGATCCTCATACATTGACCATATCAACTTAACATCAAAGGCTTAGTTGTCTTGATTCATTAATGTACAAAATCTAAATCCCAACACCCACATCTTGTTTATTCCCAACAAATCAAGTTGTAAGCCACTTCCCATTCCCACACTATTTTCTATATAGCCATAGGCTATCTGAATACCAACTTAAGGTTTTACTTTTTAGCCAATCTATATTTCTGATTGGATTAGATAACTGATATGACTAAGTTTCTTTCATTCCATCCGTCCCATATGATGATTATCATGAGAATCTTCCTATATAATTTAAAGGTTTTCTTTCAATTTTCAATGTCCATCCTTCTATAAGGGACTTAGTAAATTAGGACAAGGTCCTTTCTAGGTTCAAGTATTTTCACAAAGAGGAACAAGAGAAAAATTTGGTCATTGAGGGGGGATTGCAGATACTTCTATGCTGTGAAAATAGTATTAACTATTTAAGTTATTACAAGCTCAACACAGTAACCACAAGCACACTTAGCTAGTTTGCTAAAGTCTTGATTCCCAATTAATGGGTTGCATTAAATGCAAGTATCCCACAATTCATCTTAATATTAGTGTTAGTAATGATTTTTTTTATTGAAATCATTGATTGGTGAACCAATGGAAAGAGCTATTTATTTACAAATTTTAAACTGAAATCATGTATCACTGAAACCCATGGTAAAAGCATTCAAGTTACTAGATGAAGCTTATTCTGTGAGCCTGTATATTTGAGTTGTAGAGTTTTGCCACACAATCTTTCTCCATCATCATATATTGACCATATCAACTTTACACCAAAGGCTCGGTTGGCTTGGTTCATTGTTGTATACTGGATAAAATTTAAATCCCAACACCAATAGTGCATCCTTTCCCAACCAATCAAGTTTAGTATATAGCTATAATATTTATATCAATTGTGCCTAACATTTGAAGCATGACATCATAAATGTTAGATTGATAGCAAAGATTAAATTAATGGATTCTTCTTGTTGTTATTTGCTTTCAACATTCTTTTGCACTACAACAATCATTCTCTTTGTTTTGAACTTTTGAGGTAGTAACACTATCTTGATATGTTCATGTTATCACCACTATTCCAACTTCAACGCTATTTTTTTCATAATACCATTGTCTTTTGATACATCACAGTGACTTAAAACTTTAGCACTACCTCTTGATACATTGAAAGAATTTTTCTTGTAACAATCATTATACCATTGTTCATTGATGCTTTGAAACATTTTAAATAAAAATTCCTTGTGCATCCCTATTTAATTAAAAAAAAAAAAAGTAGACTCCTTAGCACTTAAAGATCCCACCAAAGCACTGGAAAATGAAAGCAAAAAAACCCAATTATATATTTCTAAAAAAAATTACCAAAATACTACAGAATCAAAGTCTTGTATAAAATAACAAGGTAAAACTAAAATAAAAAGTGGGCTCCTCAACACTTAAATAAATTCAATGCAAAAAAGAAACCCTTTCTAATGGGCTTCTAAAACAACTTACCAAAAAACTACAGAATCAAAGAACCAAAATAGCACACATACCTGTAAATGCTTGGCCTTAATAAATGGACTGTCCTTAACCTCAACTTAATGTATAATGTTTCCTTTGGCACAGAGTGTAAGAGCATCCATTAATGTTCTTTTGTAGAGCCTATGCCACATTCTTTCCACAACATCTCCTCAAAATTGTCAAAAATAGAATGGAGATTACAAAATTCACAAACCGATTAAAATATTCAAATACTCCAATTTATATTGATAACCTCAAATCTACTCTAAATCATTATAGGCTCCTCTAATATCTTAAAAACCCCAACAAGGAACGACAAAATCAAAGCATAGAAGAATATAAATCGCTTGCAAAATTCTAGAACAACCTAGAAACGTAGTACAAAACCAAAATGAAATAGAAACAATCAAAATGACATGCATAATTGTAACTCTTATAGAGCCTCTACCACATTTGATGAGATCACACAAGAGCCTGAACCTAAATACAAGTTGTATCTATTGAACACAACAAAGGTCGATAATATAGGTGCCCTATCTTAGAGTTAAAAACCATTCCCAATAGAGTAAAAACCATGCCCACCACAAAGCTTCGTGAACTTCAAATCGCCAAAGTAAAAACCATGCCTTGCATTACCATATACTAGTAAAAGCCATGCCCAAATTGCCAGAGTAAAACCATCACCAGCTAGAAATTCAAATCACCATTTACAATAAGAAAGACACCTTGATATCGATAGAAGACCCCTATTACTGAGTGTGCTATACACCATTTTCATTTTAGGAGGCCTATACCCCTGTGTTGGTCAAAATTTCGACCAACATAGGCATAGGTTTAGAAAAAAAGACATTTTTCCTCTAAAATCTAACCAAGTGAATTAATGGTCAAAAATAGAGGCCTAATTTACTAGTGTCAACATATAAACATAAAATAATGTAATCAGCATCATCCAACCTCTTAAAATTAACACAATGATTACTAGAGCGCACTTGGGGTGCTACCCCAGGACCCCATGGGGGCACTTCTCCTTGATCCTATCTTGGGGGTGTTGCCCCCAAATCCCTGTAGAAATAATATGTGGAGAAAACCATGCTAAATAAATCTTTGAGTCTGATAATTAGGCTCCACATCACAACAACTAACGTGTGACGAACTGGTTTGGCAACTTTTGTTGTCACGATAGTCAAGGATTGCATGACAACCTTGGCTACCATTGCAGTCATGATGAAGATGGGAGGAGAGAAGCGGGGTGGGGAGGTTGGTGCCCTCACCCATCCAAAGTTATATAATTTTTTTAAAAGAATACCTCCTTCAACGTACTGCAAGAAAAAATACCAAAACAAAAGCCCCCACAAATAAAATCGCAGTAAAAATTCATTTTTTATATTATATTTAATAATATAATTACATAATAATTTCCAATTACTTTGTAATTATATTATATATATATATATATATTTATTTGATAAGTTTTCCAATATAAACTTGATATAGAAACCTAGATCAAATAGTCAAAGTCTATAAAATAAAATTAGTTTTCTTTTCAAAACCCACATCTCGATTTTAACCAATCCATTATGAATCACCCAATCTAAATCACATTAGGGTTTCTAATTTCCAACTCAAATACATATTTTTTTAATTGAAGAATGATAGTTCACATACAAGGGTTTTAATCTTCATTTGTTTATAGATATTTTAGAAATAAAACCAAAAGATTCGCAAAAAGGGTTTCAGATTAACTCATAGACAATTCAATAATAGAAATCAGATTTTCTCAAACAAGGGTTTCAACCTAGAGGAATTCTAAAAATAGAACACAACAGACACATAGAAGACAAATATTTTCAATGCATGAACTATTGGGCAAAACCCACGAGATCCTACCTAGATTTGATGCTAAATAATGAATGCACCAAACACGCAAAATTTTCCTTTTCCTTCGAAAACCCTCTTCTTGGAAATTGGCTCCTCCAAACCCTGGTTCTCGAGAAATGAGCTCCGATTTCCTGACAAAGAGTTTTTTCCCAAAATCAGGGTTTTGATTTTCCAATCACATGAAAACACTTTTTCCTTTATTATTTTATTATATTTTAATTTTCATGCACAAGCTTTATGCAATTAGAATAAATAACCTTAATAAATCAATTCATTTCTCTCTTTAATAAAATCACGAGACATTTTTAAACAATATATTTATTAATTCAACTAATGATATTATTTAGATTTATTATTTAAATAAAACTCCTAAATACATTATTATTAAATAAAATAAAAATAAATATGCCAAAATTATAACTTTAATAAAATATTTTAAATTTAGTTCTTTTATTTAATTAATTTCTCATTTAATCAAATATAATTAAATATTGAGTTTCTCTTTATATAATTTTAATTAAATTAAATCATTAAATCAAGTTTTAATTAATTTAATTATAACTAATAATCATAACATACCCACAAGACTAAATACAAAAACCCATCATAAAGAACATAACACAGGTACAAACTCCAGGGTCAAAATCATGAATTCATGTCACTTGATGAATTCAGAAAGGTAAATAACTCAGATACTCGTCCTACTTTCTAGGACAATTGCCTTAAGGTTAGGATTTCGACTCAAGAATTATTTCCCCACTTATACCATTGAGAGATTGCAATAGGGTATGCTCATCCTGGCAATTCAGGGAAGTCGATACTTAGTACCTGCAATTTGCATAAAATCCATGAATGTACATACTCATATATCTAAACTAAATAGGCAATGGTGGGGAGTGGTACATTATGTAGATCCTGACTAGTAGGTGACTATGAATCCCTCCCTCAACCACATCAAGAATGTCAATCATGAAGTAAAATAGTCAAGTACACCATACACATGCAATTATGGGGTAACCATAGAAATTGCATATAAATCATTCATCTAACTAACATCATGAAATAACTGAAAGTCACTAAATGAACATATATATCACCATCAAAATAATCCTAAAATAACTAAAATAACTCTATAAGTCATCACATAAATACACGGAGTATGAAGTGATATATAATCTAATCTGGTAACCAAGTACCAATAATCATAAACATAAACATGCACTAGGCCTAAAAGAATCTGATAATACAATCAAAAAAGTCAACTAGGGGTAGGCATTACATTTGAACTATTGATAGTTTGATAGAGGGATCTGAGAAGAGCTATAGGGATCAAGCCCCCATAGCAATTATTAGTTTGATAGAGGGATCCAATAAACCTAAAATAACCTACCATCAAAGTGTGTGTATGTACAAGTGATTGAAGTGTATGCCCTCACATTTAAAAATTGAAAACACCTTAATGGGAACAATAACTTTAACATAAGTGTAAATTCATCCACTAGAAACATTTTCACTGTGAAATTTCCCCAAGAGAGTAAAAATTAGGGGAAATAAATGCATGACAACAAGAGAGAGCATGAAAGGGGTCTACTAACTTTAGGGTTAATATGACCATATGATAATATGTAATATTATATCACTTGTATGAAATGACATAATTCACCAAAGGAAGTAGAAATACAACACAATGGAGAAAAAGTACGTAAGAGTTATGAGGAAGAGTCTTTTTGGGTAGAAAACACAAAGGCTAAAAAATATTGGTGCTACCATGTCAGATGCATCTAAGTAGACTACATAAGGGAACACATATGAACAATATTACATATACAACACATCACACAACATCATATAGAAAAAGATACAAATAGATGAATGTATATAATATGTTTGATTAATTTATCATCACGTGTCAATAGAGAAACACAAGTCATCTAAAGCAATCTAAACAAAACATATAATAAAAAGCATGACATGAGGATAACATAACAAAAACACACAAAGACTACCATGTTAGAGGAGTCCACTTCAAGAATGTTTCTTCCTCCCCCTTATCTTGATCTATATCATTGTAAAAAGGTGGACAACTCATAAGTTGAACAATGTCCAATATAGTAGGAACCAAGACTAGATCCAAGCAAGGACTCCGATGAGAGTCACTATGTTTGGTACAAGGAGTGAGCATTAACTATTTATAAAGCATGTTAGGAAAATTATAATCCATATCAATACTTTCATATTCATCATCACTAACATGTGTATTAAATTAGAATCACTAACATCATCATCAAGAGTATCTTCCTGATCAAGATTAATTACAACAAAATATAAGACACAAATATAATCATCATGTTTATCCATTTTCATGTTATTACTATGCTTGACTTCCTCTAAAGTCTCAAGCATGTGTTGATCAAAACAAGGTAAAGGTTGAGATAAAGATGTAGTGAGAGAAGAAAGAGCATGGGTCTTAGCCTTAGCTTCATGGTTCTTATAATGCTTATAGGTACGTTGATTGAGAATAATGTTACAAGATAAATTGGAAGGATTAGGATAAACTAACATAGGTTATGAAGAGGGAACAACTATGGGTTAAGGGATTTTGTGGAGAGAATGAATAGGTAAAGTAAGATAGATGTAGGAGGATAAACCTTAGGAAGACTAAGCTAAAGAATCTTATCTACTTTAAATCATAGATAGGATCGATAAAGATGACTAGGATGAGTAGGTGGTTTTTTAGGGAGATAAGACCAATAAATATCTATTTCAACATAATCTTGAGGATGAGAAGGTTTATAAAGAGAATGATTAATAGTGAAAGAGGAGAAGATATAACTTGCATAGAAGAGATCTATATAATACCAAGATTAACTTAAAATTCATTGAAAGTAGGGATGACAACAAAGGCAGTATTCACAACTTTACCATAAAGGGTCACATGAAAAGAGATAAAACCTTGAGGGTGGTAAAGGAAACCATTGCAAGTTTGAATCCAAATGTTAGACATCTCATAGGTATCTTTATGTAATTATTTATTAAAAATAGGCACTTCAGTGATAACATCCACAAAGGAAGAGGGTTCAATCGAAACACCATGAGAAGTGATATCATAAACCCTAATAGTAATATAAAGATGAATGTCATGTGCTTTAATCATCTTAGAATTATCAAAGGTGATATGAAATGAAGATTTAGGTTCAAGCAATGACAAAATCAAAGGTTGAGATTGATATTCAACATGACTGACCATATCATTATCTTCTTCTACCTTGTCATTGTAAATGATATTAGTAATAGGAGAAGAAGGTTGATTAATGAAATTTGTTTTTGAATTAAAAAGAAACCAAACAAGGGGGCTGACCCTTACAAAAAAATTGGTAACAACCAACATATTACCACCACACAAAGCTCCCCCCTACTACTGTCAATCCAAAAACAACATACGAAGTAACATAATAAAAGTCTTACTAGGCATTAAACTAATATTTCCTGTAATAGTACTACTTAAACTAAATTTTTTTATCAACAAAGCCAGAACCTTAAACTAGACTAAGTTCCATAACCAAAAAAACATAAAAGAAAAGAAACCAAGAGGGAAAAGCCCTAATTGGGCCACTTGTCATCCTTCCCCTTAAGGAGAATTTTAGCCCAGTCCTTAGCCAGGAAATCAAAAAACATCCTAGAGTCTTCATTAGTCAAGTCCCCCTCCTGGTTCTCTTTTAGTAGGAGTAGAGTAGTGGCTGCAACATGTGTCATTTTGATAGTGAATTTAGCCAGAAGTCTCACTCTTTCCTTCAAGGCATGCACTCTCTCCCTCAACTCACTATCAACAAGCTTGCAAGCCTCCTTGGGGACCTCCTGCTTACCACTCGGATTACCATCCACCATGCCCTTGTCAATTACCTACAAAACTAGGGGATTAGAAGCAAACATTTCCTTAGGATAGAACTTGATAGACAAAGACACAATCATGGGGGAGGGGGCTCTTAACATCATGTAAGGGAACTGGTCTTGGGTGAGGTCCACACACCCAATAGTAATTAAAGCCAAGATATGGGTCATCTCTTTGCTTCCCTTAGTAGCACCTCTCATGCCAGACATCGAAGAGTTCAAGACTTCCACCTCCTCCTCCTCCCCCAAGCCAAAATTTGAAGTCTTCTAATTAATTCTTTATTTATGGTGGGCCATCGCCTCTAACTTTGAATCCTCCTCTTGTGAAGTCGTGGTTCTCAACTTCCTTTTAGCATTGGTTTTCACAATTTTTCTAGATCTCCTCCTTCCCCTTCTTGTCTCATCCTCTGAGTCTTGCATCTCCTTCTGCTTCCCTTTCTCCATTTTCAAAACTTTACCATTAGGGGGGATTTTCCTTTCTTTAGGGGACTCACTTGGTGAAGGTTGGGGGGTGGGGGCTGTAGGGCTAGTAGTTCTAAGTGGGATATGGTGGGGGCAGTGGTCATGGAAAGTCAGGATGTCAACCTCCATGATCCTAGGGGGTAACAACGCTAGGTGAAATTGGTAGAGATAGAATATCAATCCCTAATGGAGGATAGTATAATTAACTCCTTTCCTCATTTTCTCCATAACATCAAAAATTGTATCAATTAATTCACTAAGCAGGAAAAAGGGATAGAAATATAGTCATGATGACCGAAGTGATTCAAGAGAGGAAAATGATAGTAGCAATAGACACCATACCTCCCTTCCAGAGTTAAATACTTCATCATCACTAAGAAAACTTCATTCCAACATTCAAGAAGTTTCTCCCACAAAAACTCCCTACAATGCCTAATGGGTTCCCCTCCATCTTGAAAAAAATGACTTAAGCTAGCTTCATTAGTAAACCTAGTCACCTTCTACACTTTCTTTCTTTCATCACAAGGCCTTTCACCAGTGAGAAAATCTCCTTAGATATGAGAAAAGTAATACCATTGACAATGACCTTTCTATCCTCCCAGGAGTTAACAAACTACTGAGAACATCTCTCATCAAAGCCATTAAGAGCCTCCATGAGCGAGACTAAACTCCCTTCCTTAAGAATATACCAAACTAGAGGTTTACAGGTACTACCTTAATTTCCAAAGGCTCAATACGAAGAAGATCCCCCCCCATATCGACAATCTTCACTAGAATTTTAGCTTCTTTCAGATTTCTTCACAAACGATGAAAATTCATAAAATAGACACACTGAAGAGGAAAAATGGGTTGCCTTAACTATTTATAAAGGAATTTACTGTCATAATTTCTTGTGTCACAACTTGGCTTAGTTATCATGTGCCAACAACCTTTACCCCAAATCCTTACCTTTGCATCATTCCCAATGATCCATACCCTTCTAAAATTTAAATTTCTACTCATCACTAAATACCAAGAAATGCACAAGAAAATCATAAAAAATATGCCCATATTGTACTTTGATATACTTTCTCTTTTGAACTGTACAAAATTATTATTAAAAGTACCCAATAAATCCTTCCTTTCCATCTGTCCATAGTGGCCCAATCCCATCAACCCACTTAGTGCCAATTTGTCACTAAGATCCAAAAACTCTTTCCAACAATGCATAATCATTAGATAGTTTCTTTATTCACCAAAAGTTTTACCAAATTCAGTAACACTCTAAATTCTCTCCAGCAATGTAAGCCTTGCACCCTTAGTCCTAATGCTGCCATCTTGTCTGCCACCCCATTACCTTCTTCAAAAATATGTTGTAGCTCAAACCTTTTTAGGATGATCAATAAATGGTTTATCTCTTCTATCACTCCTTTGATCACCCATCCCTTTTCATACTACCTTTAACAATTTCTATAACCATTTTTGAATCTCCTTCGATCTTTGCATTCTCCCAAACCACATTTATTACCAATTTTAATCCCCACAAGAGCACCATAGCTTCAACAACATTATTTGAGACTTTCCCAAGATTACCAGCATAGGCCAAAAGCATTATGCCCTCATTATCTCTAACCATCCCTCCACCAGCTGAACCCTCCTTTCTCGCAACATTGTCAAAATTAAGTTTAACCCAGTTCTCCTTAGGGGGTCTCCACCTCATCAATTTCCTAGCAAGATATTTTGAATTGTCAATCTCTATGAAGCCTTCCTCAATGTTCTAGTTGTTGACAATCCTTTGTTCAGTCGTATTGGGTTGGAAAATTGATTTCTTCAATTTAGAAATCTTCATATTTTCCACTTGTCAGGTTGAAAATAATTTGTGTCATGATCTTTTCACTTCTCTCTTCTCTTCTAAAAAACCTCTTGTTTCTCTCCTTTTAAATGCCCCAATAGACATGGGGGGAATCACCTTCCATAATAGGATAAGGATGGGGTGGAGGAATTTGCAATGCCAACTGACAAAAAATTGTTCAGTTCCCTTATCAAATTCTCAGACCAATTCCAATTTTTGTAATAACCTACCCCATATATTATTAACATCGCTACAGTTTAAGAAAAGATGGGGAATACTTTCTTCCTCACCTTTGTAAAGGTAGCATCTATTGGGTAATTAGAATCCCCTTAAATGCATAGAGACCCACCAAAAAACATTGACCTTTGGTAAGAGAAGGCTAAGCCATATTCTCCACTAGCATTTAGGCTCCATATCTTTCTCAAATATCATCTTATAGGCAGAACTGATAGAAAATTCTTGAGATGTGGCCACCTTCAAAATTAAGGAGTCAGTCTGAGCCACCCCCTAGATTCTATACCCTTTGAGGAGGTCTTCCAGTTCCTCCACTAGATTTCCACCATCTAAGTAACCCTATTTTAATTGCAACCTTTTCCATCTCCTACCTAGTTCCATAAAATGCCCCAACTTATTTTCCTCCTACAGCTGAAGATAGTTTTTGAGACAACTATACTTTGTTTTGATTAGGGTTTTCTTAAGAAGCCAAGTGTCCTCCCAAAAATTAATCCAATTTCCATCTTCCACCAACCATTTAACACCTTCCCTGAGTAAACTTCTACTTTTTATTATATTAACCCAAATCTTGGATCCCATAGGAAGGTTGTTTCACCAAATACATTGTATAAAATTCAAATTCCCCAGGTACTTAGTTCACAAGATCTTACACCAATTAGCCTCATCCTTCAATAGTTTCCAACCAACTTTAGTGAGGAGAGCATTGTTCAAGTCAGTGATTTTTTTGATACCTAACCACCCTCTATCTTTTGGTTTACACACAGTGTCCCAACTTACTAGGTTTAGTTTGTTCTTCTCTTCTCCCCAACCATAGGAAGTTTCTTTGGATCTTCTCCAACTTCTCTTCCATAACCTAAGTAATTTTGAACAATGACAAAAAATAGATTGGGATCCCATAGCAGGAAGAAGTTAGGAGTTGAAGCTTACTAACACTACTGAAGGTTTTACCTTTCCACCCAACCAATTTTTTCTACATTTTCTCCAGAATGTTATTCCAAAAGTGATTGCTAACATCTTTGATAGTCAATGGAAGCCCCAAATATGTGTTTGGGAGAGCAACAATATTGCAACCTAGGATATTTAACACCCTCCTTTGGATATCCTCCTCAATATTGAAGAAGAAAATCATGCTTTTATCCAAGTTGATTTTTTGTCCCACATTAATAGCATATTTCTCTAATACATGTTTTCAAGCTTTAGCTTCCACGATAGAAGGGAACCCACTAAGGAATGTATCATCCATGAATTGTTGTATAACCTCCACTAGAAGTGAGGTAGTAGGTTTATTGCCTTCAATCTCCCCTTCCTCCACTTTCCTTAAGAATGGTCTTCCCAACACTTCTGCCACCATGATGAACAGGAAAGGAATGTTCTTAAAGTGAGATAGGAAGTTAGACAATTCCTCCCATAGCTAGCCTCTTCCTTGTTTTGATTTTGGTGCATAAATGTTAATTACATTCTAGATCTTGTCATCTTTCCTATGCTTAGTAATAAGGTAATTTTTAGAACAATATATGAACTTCCCTTTACCAGTACTAGGGTTCCAAAATGTAGCAAGACCCCCAGATGCTCCCTCTGCCTCACTGTAGAAAAAAATGGTCCCTAATCAAATAAAACCTACAACACTTTCAAGGTTAGCCATTGTCATTTTAACTTCTTGAATTAGTAGAATATCAACCCTTGTATTAGATAGCTACTACTTCAATGCAAACTACTTCTGGGGGCTATTCAGTCCCCTCATATTCCATGATAGAATAATCATTTTCTACCTTTAGTCATATATTCTAGGGTAGGTTGTTGGCCACTAGCCACCTCCCTTGCCATCTGTTTCATTCTCCTATTCTATTTCCTTGATTTCCCCACATATAACTTCAATTTGTTCCTCTTCTTGTATCTTTGAGACTCTAGTCTTCCTCCTCTGGGTTTTCCATTTCCCCTCCCCCTCCTCAAGAGGGGGTGTAGGAGTGGTGGTTTTAACTATTAGATTGGCATCATGGGAAGCATCCTCACACTAGCTAAGGGCATGAGCACCTCATTTTCTTTCAAGTTCTTCTCCTTGTCCAACAAAATTTATTTGTTCTCCAAGACCCCACACACCTCCTCAAACATCATATTCCTCATAAATGTTTTGAGGAGATCCTCAATTCCTTCTAGGAAAGAGAGAGGATCACCACCCTCAATATCAACAATCTTGCCTTCCTCCACCAAACCTAAATACCTGCCTAGCTCTAATATTCTCTTAGAGGCCACATCTAGAACAAACATTGTGTTGTCTCCTTCAGAGCCCACCACCTCCAACTCCTTAACCCCTTCTAGAGGGAGCACATTTTGACCTCCTCCTCTTTCCCCCTCCTTTTTTCCAACTCCCTTTGGATCCTTATCCTTCTCTTCCTCAACTTCCTTCCTAGAAGACTTAATACCCTTTTGTAGTCAACAATCAAATGTCCAAACATTGATTTTTTTTGGCAAAAGAACCCCAAATTCTCATAAATTATGGGCTGCACCTTCTTCCCCCACATAGAGCTCAGAACAATGGACTTAGGCAAAGCATCACCAATCACAGTCTAGATTTCTGGAGGTTTACCATGTCCATTGAAACAAAGTGTCTAAAGGAGTTCCCTATAGACCGAAGGACGCTTTCATCACAAAAATCAAGGGGAGGACTTGAGAGTTTGACCTAGAAAGGAGTCATTATGTTCAATTCTTTTGTTAGGTCTAGAGCAGGCTACCATTTAGCCACCGTTAAGCTGTACTTGCCATAGTACCAAGACCTAACCATAACCATTGTCATGTCTTCCACCATGATAAATTTAAAGAAAAATAAATCCCTTGACATCCTAGAAAAAGTCACATTCCCTTTCACCTTTTACTTCTGACTTACCCACTTCCTAACCATCTCAATCAATGGGCAGAAGGCCACAAACCTACCAACTAGGCACAGTTTTAGGTTAGCCGACATACTATAAACCAAGTTCTTTGGTGTAACAATTTTGAACCCCTCCTCACCACTAATCACCTTGGGGGATTCTAGAGAGACATGGGTTATCTTCTCACCTAAGACTACATCCTTCCAACCTTGAGTCACTATAGGACTCACTTCACTTCCTAGACCATCCACAAGAAACACAGTAGATTCCACCAGGACTCCACCAGGGGGACGTTTAGGATCTACACCTCCCTGGAAACTTCCAGTGAAAGTAAGGACAAGATGAAGATCCAAGTAGATTTCTAGGATCTCACTTTTCCATGAAGGACTATCACCACCCATCAAAATTCAAATGCCAAATGAGCGAGAAAATTGCGAGAAAGTTGCAGAGTGAAAATGGTTACTAATTTTATTAATGATATTTGTTGAATGTTAAGGAAAATGGTTAGCATAAATTTGCAAGTTTTGATTAAGAGGCAAAACATATTTACTCATACTATTAACCTCAACATTAATAAACATGGAGTTTGAATCAATAAGGTCTTGGATAATATTTTTAAAAGAATAACACTTTTGAATGTCATTGCTAGGATGATGATGATATTGACAAAAAACATTTTAACCAAATGATTTAGGCATTGGGTTTTTAGTGTCAATAGGGCAGATAGGATGAAGTTTAATATTATTCCAATTAATCAAATTCAACATTAGCACATGAAAAGGTTCATATAAAGTAGTGTATTTACAATTAGGATGATACATAGAGGAAAATTTAGTTGTACCTTTAGATGCATTAGCCACTTAATAATCTACTATATTTGTTGTCTTGTTGATTTTGATGTAATTGTTATGCTCAACAAACTTGTTTTGATGAATGATGACATCACTCTTATGAATAGTAATAGGAGCCATTGGAGTGGTCCTCTCAAGATGGCTCACTTGTAATTGGTAATGATGAAGCACTTGTTACAATTAAACCTCAAACAAAAATAACAGTTACATGCAAATATAACTAATACTAGAAAATAGTAGATCACATAAAAGAGAATAGAAGACACCAAGATTTAGCATGGTTCACCCAATCCTTGGGCTATGTCCACCAACAAAAAGTCTAATATTATTATTATCCAGTGATTACAACTTGATTACAATCTGCAATTCCTTATGGCTCAATACCGTTGCAAGAACCAATTTTCACAATACACATTATGAAAATCCCTAACCCTCAGCCCTTTTTATTCAAACTTTTTTCTACTTACAAAATTAGCACTAGAATAATAGAAAAATAGTAGCTGACGCCTCTTACAATATAAGGTGCCCCAAGACCCTGCAAGTGCATTGCCCCTTGACCCCATATAAAGAATAATAGAAAAATAGTAGCTGACGCCTTTTACAATATAAGGTGCCCCAAGACCCTGCAAGGGTGTTGCCCCTTGATCCCATATAAATAATCTGGAGGGAAACTGTGCTAAATAAACCTTCGAGTCTAATTAGGCTCCACATCACAACACCACTGTACAAATATGTAAGAAGGAAGTATACTTAGTAAGGAGAATGTTGTATCTAATGTATTTTTGCAAATTAGAAATAAAAATATGTTGAATATCATTATTATGCATAGGATAAAATATTTGAGCATACAAATGGTCAAATCTACTAATAAATTTAATATTGAAGTTTATGAAAGATTAACCCCACAACTCCCAAGAATCACTTGCATGCAAATGCTTGTCATAGAAAGAGAGAAGACAAAGCTATGGAAGCTGGAATTTCAAGATCCATAGAGGATGAGACATTCTTAATGTTAAAAAAAAATTACAAATTGTATTGAATGAATCAGATTACAAAGAGAGATCATCTTTATAAAGGAGATCAAAACCCTAAAAGGTAAAACCTAGGTTGCAATTTAATAATTAATAAAATAATTAATTATTAGATGTCTAAAGTTTAGCTTACATAGAATAGAGTTAATTAAAAAATATCCAATTACTCTAACACCCCCCCTTAAATAAACTTAGGAAGTAACTAAAAACCTAGAAACTACTACTGAAATTAGATTTGGGTCATAATAACAAAGGCCTAATGAGGTACCCAAGCACAATCAAATCTCTATAAAGAGGAGAAATAGAGAAAATATCATGTGAAAAACCTTACTCCAGAAAGAGATGGAAATAATGCCAAAAAGAACTAGTGAAGGACTAAAGAAGCCTCCAAACTAGGGAGGGTCCCAGAAGATAGGAACAAAAGAATGATAATGTAGAACACCACTGAAGCATGTAGAAGATGCAAACTCTATCAAAAGAAATTACTGATATGATGAACCTCCATTAAAATGGAACATGATTAGGTACAGAAGACTATAATCTACATGAGTACTCTTAGAATCCACTACTAAAATCAAGAGGTACATGTCATGCCCAAAATACGAGGGAAAAAATACACGAATTATATACATATTTTATTTTAAAGTTAAATAATAATTAAATTCTCTAGGTTTAAAATGTTTGATTTACAAGTGAAAGTATAGGTCATTAAATTGAAATTTCGTTGACAAAGGATTATTAACAATTAAAGCAATACATTTAAAGTCCTATACATTAATATGTCTTTAAAGTTGACTTGCAAGCTAATTAACAACTCACTCAAAACACAATTTTCATCTAGTTTAAAAACATATTAAAATTAGCCATTAAAACATTATTAAGAAAAATATTAATGAACAATATATTGTAATTATTCTAATATCGATCGGGTGGAGTATAAGTCCAATTATTTCATAGCATAGACATCAAAGAACTAATTACTATGATAACATGAAATAATTGTCTAAACTACAACCACACTCAATTCTAAAACTAAATATATTTCAATTTATGATCTATTGCAAAATAATAATAACAATAATAATAATATAGCTAAAATTAAATTAACTAGAATCTAAACTAAATTATACTAAGATAATTTATATTTACAACATAACCATTAACTTCCTTTATCAAGGAAAACTAGATTTACACTAATTAAACTTTTACTAACCATTTAATTTTAAATCTAATATTTATTAGAGTTAACATCTAATAATATTTATATAAAGAAAATGTTTCTAACTATACTTACAAAGAATTTCCAATATTTAACAAGCACTATTAAAATTCACATACTAAATTTAATTTATACTAACTCAAAATTTAAACTAACTTAATACAAACTAACTTAAGTTAATAACATTAACCAAAAACAAACTAACTTAAATTATTAAACTAAGTAAAACTAACTTAAAAATTAATAACATTAACCAAAAACTAATTGACTTAAATTACTAACATTAACCTAAAACAACAAACTTAAATCTACCTCTAACCCCCCCCCACTAACCCTTACTTCAGCGCTTCCTAGGCATTTTTTTCCAAGGGATGAGGCACGCTATCCCATCGTACCTGAGCACTGACAAAACTTCCCACAATGCAAGTATAGTCCCCTTGCCATGTACATGAACAAGCCCATACTAGGTGATAGAAAAAGTAAGAAAGAAGGGTTAAAACTTAATTTGAAACATTGGCTTTAATGCCCACCTAAAATAAATGCTCATCCCAAGCTAGTCACATGGTCAACTTGAGGGGTTTGCAAATTTTATGGGGGTTGTACAAGGGTTGTATTCCCCATTAAAGCACTGACTTGTGTTAATACTAAATCTGCCCTCCCATCCTAATAAGTATGCCTGTGATGACAAGGCATGGTTAGTTGCTCCCTTCTTAGGAATATCATGCACCCATTTAGGAGTAAGATGTTAATGCAAAAAGATAGTTAGGTAAGGTCTAGGATACATAAGATATTTAGTTCATTTAATTTATGCACTTACTTTGTTAATTTAATTACTATGTGTTTTTTTTTTGATCTAGCAATATTTTTTTTTTGATTTAAAAAAGAAAAAAAAAGAATCATAGAGGAATATTCTCTGTTTCCTCTAAAAGATTAAAACATTTGCCCATACAAATTCTAGAGGGCTTTTTTGCTCTAGGAAACACATTTTTTTTTTCCAAGTGTTATTTTGCCTAAGTGAAGATTTTTCAAGCAATGTGTTTTTCTAACAAGGGAGTAAGATTTTTTAACACTAATAGAATTTGCTAAATACATAGTTAAACCAAGAAATTGAATAATTCTTTTCAACACATTGCAAGATTGATCTTATTTCCCTATAATCACGAAATTGAATCAACATTCCATACATAACATAATATTATTTATTTATTTATCTATTTGCCTTAACATATTTGAACTTGAAATTTACAAAATTGAACATCATCATTTTATCTTTTTTTTGATATAAATTCATATAACTGAAAGAAGATGAAAACCTGATAAGAAACGATATTACTCAATCACTATTTTATTGACAACCTGATTCAAAGGCTCTGCTGGGAAAGAACCAGGAAGAAAACCCGACATTGTTGCCACTACGACAAAAAGTTTAACTACAATTTACATAGGAGTTCAATCCCAAACATAACTGAATTTCAACAATCAATTTAAATTTCCTTCATGGCCCTTAACAAGGGACCCATTTCATTTTCTGTAATACATCGTTGAGATTGTGGAGAGAATGGAAATTGACCAAGTGACAACAACCATAACAAGGAGACAAAATAAAACATTCATTCCCATACCAGGTTTTCACAACAGGTTTAACATTGAATCAAAACTAGGGAGAAGGTGGATTTTTTCAATAGGAGATGTCAGACACAACACCAAAATAGGTGCCCAATCAGGGCTATAACTCAAGAACTTTCATTCTTCCATTCTTACATGCCAAAAATCATACGTGGTTTGTGTTGATAGGTAGGGGCCCATAACACCCTACCCTCTCTCCCTCTTCTCATGCTGAGAAGAGACTCTACATTGTTGGAGTCCAACTGAAGACCTTTCCTTGAAAATGGCCAGTTCTGCCCTATCCGAGGGTGAGTAATGCCCAACACCCATGAAAGAAAACTTCAAAATTCAAAACAAAGACAAAGGAAAGACATTGAAGGAAACCTATTTTCAATCCCTCCCAACATACTCAACACACACACATACATACATAAACAATGAAACTAAAATTTGAAGCACAACATGAAACCAAAATGAGGTGAAATATTCCTACCTTCAAGAAATCAGGTTATGAAAAATGAACAAGTTTGAGATGAGCTTGCTTTCCTCTCCTTCTCCTTCAATTTTGAAAATCCCTCTAAAACTAGAGGTTGGGTGAACAACCCAAACCTCCTCAAAAAAGCCTCTAAATAAGATCAAAACTTAACTACCTCTCTAAAAATCCAATAACTCCCCCCCACTTGCCTAAAGATCTAGAGGTTTCTAACTCAACTAAACCTACAGCTAACCTCAAGGTGGGGTTAAGGTCATTCAACCCATGGTGAAATCATTCAGTTTCCGCAGTAAAGCAAAAATGGACTTTTTGAGTGACCATAAAAGTCAACAAAAGGGGCTAAGGGGTGGAAAATTCCTCCAACCCATACCCATACCCCTTGGGTATTAAGATTTCATGATTTTAAGCCTTAGGGATTAATTCGGGACCTAACAAATGCTAGGAATTTTAGGACTATCTAACAACCTACCAAAAAGTAGATAAAACACTAATATGGATTAGGGGTAACTAAACTCGATTAAAAATTGATTAGCAAAAAGGTCACTAACTTAGTCTGACTTAGGTCCATAGGTTACTCGGTTAACCCTAACTAGCATGCTGGAATGCATATACAATTCACGAGTGTCAAGCGACACTATAAAAATACTGTTACGAAACATTAATATTTACTAAATATAGAACAATACATTCATACATCTCATGATATGAAAAAAAATATGAACAACAAGGTTTCCAAAAATGGTACATAGGGTTGAGTTTCATTTCCCCATTAGGTTTCTTGGCTAAAATATCCTGCACACTCATTGCACACAACAGTAGCTCCAAAAAATCACATGCATATATGTATATAGCATATCAGGGAAATCTCATAAATTAAAACATTCATCTTTTAGATAATTCAATTGTTTATCTTTTTCTACTCATATTCTCACTCATTAAAATTTCATAATCAAAGTGTTAATTTTGCATTTACTTACTTCAGTACACATGTTCATAAAGCGTTAAATGACAAAGCCAAATATCTGAAAGTAAAACTTTACACAACATGAAATAATATAATATGTTCAATGTATCCGATAGTGTCTCGACATATCGAGTCATGAGTATCAAAAAAGAATTTATCACTATGCTACGATGAGTCGGGGCTAGGCCTCACATCCTCCCCCACTAGGCATGAACTTCCTCATGGAGTTCATCAAAAAGATAAGGGTACTAAGATTGCATCCGTGCTGCATCCGCCCATGAAGCCATGACCTTGTCATAACAATCCCACTGGACCCTAACCCGATCTAACTCTCAGCCTCAAAGAGCTAGGGTCCATCAAGCAATAATATGGACAGGCTCTAGTGCTAGCTGCCCATCTGACTCCACCTACAAAGCATCCCAATCTATAATGTGAGACTCATCATAAATGTATCCTCTAAGTACTAAAATGTGAAACACATCGTGGATGTGTGACAGGCTAGGTGGCAAGGCTAAATGGTAGGCGACAAGTCCTATCCTCTCTAGGATTTCAAATGGTCCAACTAATCAAGGTGCTTACTTAGAGCCCTTTCTGAATTGAATCATACACTTGTATGGTCACACCCTCAAGAAAACTCTATCTCCAACCTGATACTCTTGATCTATCCTCTTCACATCTACATACTTCTTCTGCCTATCCTGAACCACTCTCAAGCGCTATCTAATCAGGGTCACCTGCTGCTCCATCTCCTTGATTAACTGAGGACCAATAGATACTCGATCCTTGATCCTATCCCAACTCAAGGGTGTTCTGAAAGGTCTTCCATACAAGGCCTCATAAGGCAACATACTGATGGAGGAATGGTGCCTGTTATTATAGGAAAATTTGACAAGATGTAGGTATTCCTCCCATTTGACTTGATGGTCCATCACGTACATACATAGCATGTCCTCCAAAACATGATTCACTCGCTCAGTTTGACCATCGATCTGAGGATGGTACACTATACTAAAATTGAGCCTAGTGCCCAAAGCTTCCTGCAACTCTCTCTAGAATGATGAAGTGAACAATGAGTCTCTATTAGAGATGATCTTATGAGGAGCACCATGAGTCTGACAATGTCTCGCAAGAAAACTTGGGGTATGTCTTATGCTGTATATGTAGCACGCATGGGTGAGAAATGAGAAATCTTGGTCAACGTGTCAACTGTCACCAAAATGACATCATGGTGGCAAGATGACATGGGGAGACCAACAATGAAATCCATAGATATGGCATCCCACTTCCACTCTGCAATGTCATGTAGCTGAAGAAGCCCACTAGGATAACGATGCTCTACCTTTACCCTCTGACACTCAAGGGATCTCACAACTATGCTAGCAATCTACACTCTCATGCCTTGCCAATGATACAACTGCCTCAAATCTGCATGTAACTTCTTAACATCGGGTTGTGCTGCATAAGGTGCTCTATGAGCCTCAAGTACAATGAGCTTGTGCAAACCCCCAATGGAAGGTATATACATACATCCTCTATGATGTAAAAGTCCATTAGACTCTAAGGAATACTCTAAATAATTCCCTTCCAAGGGTCTCTGAGAATTCACTATCTGACTAACTTCTTCATAAAGCTCATCTGCTAGCAAGTGCTGTAAGATCTGCTCTCTCAACTCAGTGCAAGTAGTCACAGATGAAAGCTCATGGCACCTTCTACTTAAGGCATCTGTAACCACATTCTCTTTTCCCTTGATGTAATGAACATCAAAATCATACTCGCAAAGGAGCTCCATCTACCTTCTTTTCCTAGCATTAAGGTTTGACTGGGTAAATATGTATTGCAAGCTCTGGTGGTTGGAATGAAGCTCAAATCTATGGCCTAGAAGGAAGTGTCACCACCGTACTAAAGCATGAACCACTACCACAAGCTCTAAGTCATGAGTAGGGTAATTGAGTTCATGAGTCTTCAACTTCCTAGACTCGAAGGAAATAGGTCATCCACCCTGCATAAGAACTACCCCTATACCATCCAAAGATACATCAATGCACACCACAAAATTTGTAGAAGAATCTGGTACTGCAAGAATCGGTGCACTCATTAGGGCTCTCTTGAGCTCTTGAAAAGACCTATCACACTTCTTTGTCCACTCATACTTCTTCCCTTTCTTCTGAAGAGATGTGATTAGGTGTGCCAATCTAGAAAATCCTACAATGAAGCATTGGTAATATCCTACTAGCCCCATAAAGCTCCTCACTTCAGTGACACTGGTGGGTGTTGGCCAATCCATGATGACCCTAATATTTGATGGGTCTACTGAGACACCATCGCTTGATATGACATGACCCAAATAATGTATCTCAGGTCTGTAGAATGCACACTTAGACAAGCTGCCAAACAACTGATTCTCTCTCAACTTTTGCAATACTTGCCTCAGGTGCTCTTCATGATCTTTCTCATCATGAGAATAAATTAGAATGTCATCAAGGAAAAAAACCACAAACTTATCCAAAAAGGTACAAAATACTCCATTCATGAGGCTCAAGAATATAGCTAGAGCATTCGTGAGGCCAAATGGTACCACAGTGAACTCGCAGTGACCATACCTAGTATGAAATGCAATCTTGGGGATATCACTATCCACAATACTCAACTAATGATAAACCCAACTTTAGATCAATCTTTGAAAATGCTCAGGCACCCTGCAACTGATCGAAGAGATCATCAATTCTGGGAAGAGGATATTGGTTCTTGATGGTCACTTTGTTCATTGTCGATAATCAATACACAACCTAAGTGACCCATCCTTCTTCTTTACGAAGATCACTGGTGCACCCCAAGGTGACACACTAGGTCAAATATGCCCCTTCTCTAAGAGTTCCTCCAACTGAGTCTTTAGTTCACTAAGCTCATGAGTAGTCATCTTGTATAGTGCTCTCAAAACTGGCTCAGCTCTTGGCACATTTTGGTATCAGAACCCATGTTTCAACACTAGGAACCTTAAATCATTCTGCTTTTGAAACATAACTAAACATTAAATTGTGTAGGATGCCTCCCATTACACGAAGCAACCAATGAGGTAGAGGTCATAGGGTGAGAGGTGGTAGACTGGGATAGGAGGATGGGCCTGTGCTACAAAGTTGGGTGCACACAGGTGTGGTGTAGGTGAGGCATGGGCCAAGTTGATGTGCAAATGGGACTATGTCATGTGTTGGGCATGACATTTACACAAAGGAAAACAACTGAACTCAATGATAAAGATGGCATAAAACACCAAATTCTAAAGAGATGATCAATTAAACATGGAATGTTCATCCAAGATAGGAACACAATAAGATTATCTTTATGGTAAATACCCAATCTCATCGAAATGCATAGGTACCCAACCACTGCATTCTCCTAGTGCATAGGAACAAGAATTGATAATTTTTGCAACTCCATGGAGTTTTGGACCTTCAAATTTTTTAGCATCCTCAAGATTCCTAGGATATACACACTTATTGCAACATTAAAACTTGCAACAATTTCACTACTTCTGGAAATTTCAATAGGTTGATCTATCAGTGGTAACACATTAGATATTGCATCTTGGCAACTAGCACATTGCAATTCTAAATGAATCCTTTGATGGAGGTGACAATAATTAGGAAGAAAAAGGATGTTTGGATTATGATCTTCTCCAAGATAGTTCAAATTTTTTGTTATGTTATCCATGAAGCCTTTTAAAACCTCATCTTTTACATGTAATTCCTTTTGAACTATCGGGGTAATGTTGGTTGGAGCCTCATAATGCATTGTAGTATTCTAGACCTACATGTCCATCGGAGTAAGATGTAACCATAGAGAGACATCATCCATTAGAGGCTCTTCTCTACTTTTCAAACTTTGTGTGTTCCTATTATTTCTATAATAAATATGCAACCCTAAGTGTCCATGTTCTTTGTCTTCATTGAACGAGAACAAAAACTCCTCTTGATCATCTTCATCATTTTGTCCTTCTAAAAATTTATCATATGATTCAAACAACATTGCACCAAACAATAAAGGTTGTTCCTCCATGATTTGGGGAGGCTGATCTAAAACATCATTGTACCCATATCCATGTTCACTTGGACTCATACCTATAATACCAGTATTCTAATTGTTGATGTTATTGTAGGGGTCATAATTTCTACTCTAATTTTGAGAATAATTATTTGGGCAACAAGTTGTCTTGGATGATTGCCTTGGTTTCTTGAGGAATTCAACTTTATTCTAATGAGTTCATCAGATAAAAGAGACATTGTCTTCTTCATGGCCTCAAAATCACTAGCCATATCATTCTCAAGTTTAGTAGTGGAGATGTCTCATGCATAAAGAATGTAGTCTTTTGGGGCTCATACCCTAATTATGTAATTATTGGCATTGGAGCAACAATCACTTGTTGTAGAAATAGTATTGAATTCAACATGGGCATTTGATTGGGTGTTGTAGATGCATCTTCTAGATAGTGGTATGACTACTACATTATTCAAAGTGAAAGAAGAAACAAACATCCCTCCATGATGGGGATATACCTACTTCATGAATGTAACTACCTCTTTGAAGCCCTTTTCAAGGGTATCAATGTCTCTAGGTGGGGGCCTTCTTATAAAAATAGAAGTTAATGAATCCATTGTTCCCAAATAGATTTGGATGGTAACCTCTTATGGTATAGTGTAAGGAAACTCCATTCTTTGATACATATTATAGAAGCGATGATTAAACTATGAAATAGACATGTGTGGATCCCTCTTAATTGAGATGAACTGATGATAAATGATAGATAAATCAACGAGACTTTGAATTGTGCTAGAAAATTTCTCTCGAAAGAGTTCTAATCTCTTGTTGATGCTGGTAGATTGAGGTACCAATTGGATGTTACTTCCCCCAAAGTGTAAGGGAACATGTGATAGACCATGTCCATATGCTGAATTTGGTTCTTATTATAGATTTTGTTGAAAATTTTAATATGAGCTTATGCTATTCATGATTCTCCATAGATGAACTATGGGAAAAAAATTTCAGGATTTTTGGGCAAGTCATTTAATGGACCATTAGGTTCAAAGGTGAACTTTGGGCATTGAAGAAATCCATGATACATGATGATAGAAATGGGTGAAGTAGAATGTAGAGTGGATGATGATGATGGAATTTGCAATGTGAGTGGGTGGAGCCTAGGTATCCCTTTATAGTTGTGAGGCTTGTGAAAATTTGATGATAGAAATGGGTGAAGTAGAATGTAGAGTGGATGATGATGATGGAATTTGCAATGTGAGTGGGTGGAGCCTAGGTATCCCTTTATAGTTGTGAGGCTTGTGAAAATTACTAAGTCCAAATAACTCTTGCTTGCTATTCAAAAATTTAACAATGCTCATTAAAAGGAATATGGTGGGTCAATATCTTCTAGTTTGTGCACCTCTAGGGAAGCACACTATGGATCCTAACACACCTATGAAAAAAGTGCACCTTTTGAAAAGTACACCTTGTGAAAATCACACCTTCTAAAAAGTGCACCTTTTTGGTTATGAATAGACTTAGAAAAAATAGAACTATAAAATTCACAGAACAGTCAAATAACAACTTAGTCTTTTGGGTGGAACAATTTTCAAGCCCTCCTTCTAGCACCACTTCTGTTGAGTGGTCATTTTGCATGATGCTAATAGCAAAAATTCTCAAGAATATCTCTCTTGAAAAGATGATTAATGACCAACTCCAAGGTTTTAGATAAATTTTTTCAACCTTCTAGGTAACTCAATCAAAGATAAATGTGAATGTTCACAAGGAGGCCTTTGCTGGTAACTACCAATTCTACACAACTTTTCTATTTAACAATGAATGCAATTTCTAATCAATACAACTATATGAATTCCTATTATAACCACATATTTGAAAAGAAAATAACAAACATAGAGAGACATGCGATTTAAAGTAAATTACTGAAAGGGAAATCTCTAATGTACATAAGACAAAGTAACAACACATCTAGGAATTAAATTATCAAAAGGACCTGGTAGGAAACTAATGAAATTAAGAGAACCACTTCCTCAAATCCATTGATGCAATCATTGATGAGAACTTTATTGAAAAATGAAATATGTTTCATAAATCATCAAATCATGTAGCCATGGAAAGTGTGCACACATGAGACAAAGCATTATAAAAGAACAATAATTATCCTTTCTCCAATTCATCACAACAACAAAATTTGTTAACATAAGGAAAATACCAAAATGAAAAGATCTCACAATTATAACAAAATAATAAAACCATTAGCTCCATTATGATTCATCAATGTGAATTCACAAAAATAACACACTCCAACAAGATTTACTACACTCAGAATGAGAGCACCAATAACATTTATTATTGCATCAAAATATCAGCCTAGAGTACATATTACATCCATGTATTTATAAGAAACCCTCTCTTCTTTTTGTGTTAGGAGTGAGAGCTCTTCTAATGCAAACAATATGCTAAAATATAATAAAATAAAGCTAATTATATACAAATTGACTCTCTAAATGGTGTTAAGTAGGTCTACACCCTTGTTTATATCATTTAATGGGTGCATGAGCCTTTACATGACTTAAAAAAATAAAAGAAGAAGAAAATAATAAGATAGAAGCCATGAGATGATCTAGGAGTCGCTGAGACTTGTTATAGTACAAGCTTAGCCTTCTCTAGGTGTTTCTGGGAGTTGAACTACCATCAAAACACTTTTCTGGTGCTTGGAATGCTAAAAAATAACAACTGATAGTTAATTGTCGGTGCACTACTTCATCTTCAAAATTATTAGGGAACCTCTTGATTTTACACACCTTGTTAATAGCACACCTCCTGAAAAGAACACCTTGTAAAAATCACACCTTTGGGTAACAGGACCAAAATTGGCAGAATTTTTCCAAGCGTCGAAACTCAATTTCCAACATTTGGGCTTTCTTCTCTTTGGACCAAAATGATGTCTGGATGTGCTATTTTGAAATTTTGGATTATAATCTTAATTTCTTAAGTTCCTAGAAAATCTAATGATTAATACTTATTATGCACCACTTGGCGATAATTACTTCTCCAACCTAGAATCTAACTTTAGTAGTGCTTCTTTAGTTTTGAAGATTTGTCTTATATCATCTTCACATGAAGCTACCTAAAATAGTGCTTTGAACTGTTCCGATGATGATGTTATTTATGGTACTTGGATGAGTATGTTATATGTATTCATATTGTTGGAAATTATTGAAAAGATCATAAGGAAAGTTGTTCGAATGATCATATGGAACTGGTAAAGAATGTTCTCAATCATTGTTTTGTCATTGATGTCAAACTTGCTACTTGCAGGAATGACAATTGCTTATGTGATCCTAATACTATCAATTAGTTGATTGACAAGGAGGAGGCAATCAATAAGATGTAACTAGAACACCAAGAGATAGGTTGAAGTTATGATGTTGTAATGAAGTATAAGGATCAACTAAGCCATTAATGAAAACTATAAGACACAGAGAATGGGCACACTGAAACATATCAAAGATGTAAGGTTTTAGCTAAGTCTTTTGTAAAGCCCAACTAAGTTCATTAGAGAGAGGGAGTCGAGCAAGCTAGTAGGTGCTGAATAGATCCCTAGTTGAAGTCGAGCAAGTTCAACTTTAGGTGCTGAGTGAACTTTAAATGTCGAGTGATATAGAGTTTATCAAGTACCGAGTGAACTTCAAATGCCGAGTGATACAAAGTTTATCAAGTGCCGAGTGAACTTTAGATGCCAAGTGATACAGAGTTTATCAAGTGCCGAGTGAACTTCAGGTACCGAGTGATACAGTTTTGTTTAGGTGCAGAGCTATCCAGGAAACAGATACTGAGCATCAGAAAACTAATAGTGCCGAGTAACACAGAGATGCCAAGCATCGGTAAACCAATAGTGTTGAGTTTCTGCATTATTTTGAAAATCGAAGATTCATCAGATCTAAGCTGACAAAGTTGTTATCTAGAAGTTTGTGAATTAAATGGAAGATAAGAATGATGAACTGGTGGCATAAAACACCATGTAGAACATTTTTTAAGATACAACTAACGAAGTTTCTAGATAAGAGCAAGATATGGGGTAGATACATTGTATCCTACCTAATCCATTTGAAACCCTAAAATTTGAGAGGGAGAATCGAGTGGCAAAGGAAAACCAGATCTCTATTTAAGGAGTCATAAGGTCATGCAGCAAAAGAGAGGAGAGAGGTGGTCAAGCATGAAAGCATAAAGTGCTAAAGGAGGTGCTAAGGAGAAAGAGAGCACAATTACTCTGTTTCAATAAGAAGACTTTAGATATGATTGCATTGGCATGATGAGTAAGAAGATTCAAGGAGACGAAGCTTGAGAGGAAGACAAGCAGTCAGAGCTGAAGTGATTAAAGCCAAGCAAAAGGATAGAACTGAAGTGTGATCTAAAATCTACAAAGTATGTTGTAAGTTGTATCAGATCAAAAATTCATTATCATTACTCTCTAGCAATTGTAACAGTTAATTTAAATCCTATGGACTTAGGTTGGTTTAATAGCCATGAGGTAAATCCTTTAATAGGGTGACATTCCAAGTGAATGTTTAGAAGTCCTTTAACTGGGCCCATTCATAATAGTTTGGTGAAATCCTCTAACAAGATCACATTTAATAGTGTGTTGTAAGCCTTTAACAGGGCAGGCTTTTAACAGAGCATCACTTTAGAAGAGTGAAAATCAAGTAGCATGTTACCGGTGGTTTTTTCCAAATTGGGTTTCCACGTAAATCACTGTGTCATGTGTTGATCTTGCATGTTGATTTACTGTAACTTGCTAATATGGTTGATTTAAGTTTGGATGGATGAAAAGTGTATGGATTCATTAAAACTAGTGAAAAAGTATTATTAGGGCATTTGGACCTTGGATAACTGATTCACCCCCACCCCCTCTCAGTTATTCTAAAGAATTCTAACAATTGGTATAAGAGCTATACTGCTGATTCAATTTAAAGGGACTATAAGCAAAAAAAATCAAAATGCCTAAGAGAGAAGTTTCCAAGATCAACAAAGACAACTTTGTTGCATGTCAAAGTTGATGAAGCTACATCTTGGATCCATAGGAGATTATGCTCAAAATTCAATTATTACTGAACATGTTGATCCAACTGGTACTCTTACTGCAAAAGACATGAAAAACAAATAGGAACACAATCAGACAATGCTAGAGATTGCTTTTGCACTCAACTATGCTGAATTTGATGATATCAAAGGATGTGACACTGCATTCAAAATGTCGAAAGCGCTATCAGACATTTATGGAGGAGATCATAATGTACAAAGAGAAAAAAGAGAAAGCCTCAGAGGGAAGTTTGATGATATGAAAATGGAGGAAAAGGAGAATGCTGCTCAATATGGCGCAAGAATAAAGGAAGTGGTAAGTGCAATAAGATGTTTGAGTGGTCAATTGGATGAAGATATTGTTAATAGTAGGTTCTTAAGAACCTTGCTTCCTATCTATGCTATTAGAGTATCATCATTACAAGAGTTAAGATGTGTGCCAGGAAACAATCTAAGTTTTGAAGGTATAGCGGGTAGACTCACTGCATTTGAGTTATTTAACTTTGACAACTATAGACCTGAGAATGTTGAATCTGCTTTCAAGGCCAAGCTATCACTAAAAGATGCTGAATAGATGAAATCAAAGAAAGGAAGAAAGATGAAATATGTATCCAGTGACAGTAGCACTGATGAGGAAGATGTGGAAAAATTGGAAGCACTACTTGCTAGAAGATTTCATAGAGGTAAAAGAAAATTCAAAGGTAAGATGCCTATCATTTGTTTCAATTGCAATGAAGTAGGTCATATTGCTGCCAGGTGTACACAGAAAAAGGATTACAAGGAAGGCAACAAATTCAAAAGAGAAGATAACAAGAGAGATTACAAAGACAAAGGTAAGAAGTGTTATATTGTTGAAGAAAATTCTAATGATAATGATAATGAAGTTGTTTATGTAGCCATGAAGGACCAATCTGATGAAGAAGACCCTACAACACTGGTAACATGTATGAACAAGAATGACAGATGGATCATAAACAATGGATGCTCATATCACATGATAGTAGACAAAAGTAAGTTTGTTAACTTTACTCAGTATGGTGGAAATAGTGTTAGATTTGGTAATGATGCTCCATGTCAAATCAAAGGAAAAGGTTCCATTAAGCTCACAGAGAAAATTTCATGTGATAATGCATACTATGTTGAAAGATTAAACTACAATTTGCTAAGTGTTTCACAGTTAGGCAATGTAGGGTGCAAAGTAGAATTTGGAAACAAAATTGCAAAAATCTATGATACTGATGGTAAATTGATAGGAAAAGGAGATCAAACAAGAAGTAATCTGTTTTACCTTGATATGGATGATGTTTTTTGTTTTATTGCAAAATTTGATGATGTATGGTTATGGCATACAAGGCTATGTCATGTCAACTTTGAAAATATGGTCAATATCAGTAAAATGAAGAAAGTCAGAGGTTTACAAAAATTGAAGAAGCCTGATAATATCATGTGCAAACAATGTCAGCTAGGAAAGATGACAAAGTCAAGTTTCAAAAGCAAAAACTATACATCCAAAGAAGTACTTGAACTAGTTCATACTGACTTATGTGGCGCAATGGAAGTACAAAGCTACAAAGGACATAAATACATAATGTTGTTTGTTGATGACTATTCTAGGATGATGATTGTTATGTTCCTAAAACAAAAATCTTGTGCTTTTCAAATGTTTAAGTGGTATGTGGCTAGAGTTGAAAAGGAAACAGGAAAGAGCTTGAAATGAATGAGATCAGACAGAGGTGGTGAATTCACATCAAATGAATTCGAGATATTTTGTAATGATAGAGGAATCAAAAGACAAATGTCAGCTCCTAGAACTCCTCCACAGAATGGAATTGTTGAAAGAAGAAATAGATCTGTGATTGACTGTGCCAAAACATTAATGATGGAAAAGACTGTTGCTCTAAAATACTAGAGAGAAGCTGTAAGTGTAGCTATTCATACACTGAATAGAGTACAAGTCAAAAAAGGTACAAATACAACACCTTTTGAATTATGGTATGGTCACTCACCCAATGTAAAAAAATTCAAAGTATTTGGTTGCAAATGCTTTATCCTTAAAGATGCTAGAAATGGAAATTTTGATGCAAAAAGTGATGAAGGCATATTCCTTGGTTATTCCACTAGAAGTAAGGCATATAAGTGTTTGAATACTAACACTAACAAAATTGTGGAAAGTGCAAATGTAAACTTTGATGAACATACAGAAGTCCAAGCTAAAGAAAAAGAAAGAATGGATGAATATAGAACCTTTGTGTATTCTTATGAAGGAATGAGTGTTGATGAGGATGATGTCAATCAAATTGAAACTCAACAAAAAATTTCAGTTTCAGCCGAGTCACAACTAGTGAATGCCGAGTTGCATTTAGAAGCTGAGTTGCAAAATAAAGGAATTACACAATCTAATAATGAAGTTAGTATGCATGAAATAGATGAAGAACAACCTAACAACTCAATACATAGTGACCTTGAATCAGAAAGATCAAACATGGAAACAAGGACAGAACCAAGATTATCCAAATATGTAAAAAGACATCACCTTGCTGAATAGATCATTGGTGAAAAAGATGCAAGACCAATGACAAGGAATAGACTAAGACATGAATCATGTCTAATTAGAAAGTCTAAACCTAAGACAATATATGGTGCATTACAAGATGATGATTGGTATAAAGCTATGGAAGAAGAGATTGATCAAATAAAGAAGAACAAAACTTGGAGTTTGGTTCCTAGACCAGTTGACAAGAATGTGATTGGCACCAAGTGGGTATTAAGAAACAAGCTAGATGAGAATGGTGAGATTACTAGAAACAAAGCTAGACTAGTATGCAAGGGTTATGCTCAAGAAGAAGGACTAGACTATGGGGAAACATTTGCCCCTGTTTCTAGAATGGAAGGAGTAAGAACTTTACTTGCATATGTTGCATATAAATATTTTAAAGTCTATCAGATGGATGTAAAATCTGCTTTTTTAAATGGAATACTAGAGGAAGAAGTCTACATTGAACAACTAGAAGGATTTGTTGATGAGAAGAACAAGGATATGGTTTGTAAACTACATAAAGCACTCTATGGTCTGAAACAAGCACCTAGAGCATGGTATGAGAGACATCACAAGTATCTAGTGCAAATAGAATTTGAAAGAACTTATGATAATAGAAACATGTACATCAAAGCAGAAGAAGGTAAGGATATTATTGTATCTGAAATCTTTGTGGATGACATAGTGTTTGGTGGAAAGGAAGTGCTTTGAAAAGGCTTTGCTGACAAAATGAAACATGAATTTGAGATGTCTATGTTTGGAGAAATCAAATTTTTTGTTGGATTGCAAGTACATCAACTAAAACATTGTATATTTGTGACACAATCAAAGTATATCAAAGAAATACTCAAAATGTTTCGATTTGAGGAGTCCAAACTGTAGACACCTAAAAACCTTTAGAAAATAAAGTATTTTTATTTTCTGAAAAAGTCCTGATGACATCATCATTAATTAATTAATTAATTATTTAATTAATTAATTAATTTTTATGCCATTAAATCCCTTTATCTTAATTAAAAATATTTAATTAAGGAATCCCTCCCAAAAATGTTTAAATCTTATTTAAACATTATTTCCTTATTTATTAATTATTTAATTAATAAATTGACCAAAAATCCTAAAATAAATAAAAAATTTATTTTTTGCCCAAAACTTGGCCAATTTCCTTATGACCAATAACCTCTTCCAAAATCTTCTAATCCTTCTTTAATTTCGATTAAAGGCTAATCCCTTCATTTCCTACCCCTAATCCCAACTCAAAATATTTAATTAAGATTAAATATTAATCCTCATGTTTATTAAAAAAGTTTTAATAAATATCTCCTCAACCTAAACCCTTGAAATAAATAAAACTTTATTTATTTCCTAAAAATCTAATTTATCCTCATCCTAAGAAGTTCTAGACTCTTCTAGAAAGTCTTCATCCTCATCCTAGGAAATTCTAGACTCTTCTAGAAGATGTCTTTAAACCTAATCCTAATCCCCTCCTAACCTTGTCACATTCCCTAAACATGGGTTAAAACTTACTAACCCAAGCCAAAGTTAACAAATATCTCCTCCTTCACCCACCCTCATTAAATGCCATCCACTTGCCTATCCCTAAGCTAATCCTAAACCATCCTAATCCATCCTCTAATCATTTGCACAAGCCTAAGCAAGCTTAAAACCTTCCTAATCAAGTCCAAGTCGAAATTGCTCTCATCACCCTCAAAATATCTCCACCATAAAACTTTATGAAGTCCACTAGGTCATAAATGACTCTTCCAAGCCCTTTTATTGCTCTTACAAGTCATTATGAAGATTTTATCCCTTGAGCCTCCTTTGTTGACTCATCCTTCCCCTTTCCTCCATCCTCTCACCATGTGACATGTGTCACTCCCTGATTGGTTGTAAGGAAGCACAATCCATGTGCTCTCCTCTCATGCAATCTGAGCCTTCCATAAGCTTTTTCCCATCCTTGCATCTTAGCCCTCAATCCCTCAAGCCTCTTGCCTATAAATTGGATCCTTCCCCTTTACAAAATAACACAATCCATGAAGTAAAGTTATAATGTTATTTTGAGAGCCAAATCCATACTAAAGCCATCTATCCACACCAAAAATCCACAATCATCCATTGAAGCCCTTTTTGAAGCATAAAGCTTGAGCATACATCCTATCTATTTAGACAAAGCTACTTAACAAGAGAGCTTCTTATTGAGAGAGCCCATTAATGGCTCATATTCTCAATTAAGAGCTCATCTTAGTCTATCTTGAAGTTTATGAATTTTGTTTAGTTTGTAGAAGCTTTATTTAAATTTGGTTTCTATTAGCATACTAACATTTTCTCATATACATTTTGGCACGCCCGGTGGGACCCCGCATGGGTCATCTTCATTAGCTTTGTTAGTCAAGTTTTGTATATCATTTGCTGATTTTGGCTAATTTTTCTTGTTTTTGTGTTTGGTAGGATTGTATAAATTGGTTTTGTAGGTCCACATGAGCATGAAGAAGACAAAGGAACTCATAGTCTATCTCATAGTATTTGCAGATTTTTCAAGCTTATAGGTGGACAAAGCACTTGAAATTCTTCTTCCTCTTCTTGTCTATATTCTTCTTATTCCATCTACTTCTTCTTCTTCTTCTTGTGGGAGATCTTGGCCATTTTTTTTAAGGAAGACAAATCATACACACTTTTTTTTAGTGCTTAAAATGAACCCCTAAATCATACTTAAATCCATTGAAAATTTAAAAATTTGCAAAAAAGAAAAAATCTTTTAACAAGTGAAACTAAACCAATCTAATCATTTGCATCCTTGCAACATCAAGGTTTTAGATGCATTCATGCAAAGTTAGGAACACTTCATTTTTGGAAATTTAAAAAGAACTTCAAGTTTCCATTTCAAAAGGTTGAAAATCAACACTAAGTGCACACTAAAATCTAAATCAAACTCAAAGCATCAATCAAGGATAAAATGAACCTCATTTGCAAATATGTTAAAGTTCTTTTAAAAATCTCATGAAAACTAAAAGTCCTAAATGGTTGCCAAAATTGTCCTAAAAAGCTTTGTTATTTGTTCCAAACAAATGTCTTGTGGCAAAATCTTGAATGTTTCTTAGATTTTTTATGCATCAAAACAATCTAGGAATATCATTTTTGGGCTTAAAACATGCAAACTAGAACACAAAATCTTGAATGAAAAGCAAAGTCCAAAGAGTCATTTTCACTTTTGAGTCCAAAAACAATCTTGAATGATCTAAGGTTAAAACAAAGCACTTCAATGTTCTTAAAACAACACACAAAATCTCAATCTTGAATGCTCAAAGGAAAAAACTTGAATGTTTAATCACTTGTCTTTGAATGCATGTTGCTAAAATCACTCTTGAGTGCCATGGATTAAAATCAAAGTTTGTTTTTTTATGAATGCATGATTAAAACAACAAATCCAATCTTGAATGCCATAGATCAAATAATCATCTTTTGGAGCATAAAAAGAATCTACATTTTTGTAATCTTTTAAGTTATAAAAACAAATAAAAATGCTTTGAGTGAGTTTGTCGTTGGACTCACCCTCTTTAATCACCCATCAATTTAACCATTGGTTACAATCTCAGTGCCATCTATGGGGATGGGTCCACCTAAGAGTGTGTTAAGTGCTCCACGCAAATCAAACTCCACTCACTTGGGTTTTTAATGGTTTTTCTAAGTTAGAAAATTCCTTGAATGCGAATTAATCTCGCTCACACTTCATTTGGGCATAAAAATTGGACAAATCTTGACGTGGAGGGCCTTCGGGTGCGTGCTTGAAAAATCAAGTTTTACATATCTTTGTTTTGGGCTTAAAACAAACTCACACTCAATCTTGAATGCCTAACAATCCAAAATGGAGACAGGAAATAAGCTATCCAAAATGATGAATCAACTGAAGTCAATCAAACAATGTATAGATCCATGATTGGAAAACTACAATATGTTGTACATAGTAGAACATACATAGCATTAGCTATTGGAATAGTGGCTAGATTCTCTGCTAATCCCAAAGAAAATCATCTCATAGCAGTAAAAAGAATAATGAGATATCTTAAAGGAACTGATAACTTTGGACTATACTACAAAAATAATGGAAAGTTTGAACTCAATGCATATACAGATGCAGATTGGGGAGGCAACATTGATGATAGAAAAAGCACAAGTGGAGGTGCATTATTTTTAGGCAAAAGGCTAGTTACTTGGACTAGCAAGAAACAAACATGCACATCCCAGTCCACTGCACAATCAGAATATGTGGTAGCAGCAGTCAATTGTACAAACATTGTGTGGCTCACACATCTCTTGAGAGGAATGAAAGAAGAGGTAACACAACTTGTGATAATGTATTGTGATAATACAAGTGCTATAAACATATCCAAAAATCCAGTAATGCATGCCAAAACCAAGCACATTGCAATCAAGTATCACTATGTCAGAGAATTGGTAGAAGACAAACAAGTGAAGTTGGAATACATTCACACAAAGGAACAAACTGCAGATATCTTCACCAAACCATTGCCCAAGGATGCTTATGAATATCTTAGAGGCAAGTTGGGGGTAATACCCCTAACTCAAGTAGTTTAAAGCAACAAGGATGCTGCCCTACATCAACAGGAACAAATCATTGAAATATCAACACAATGATGCAGAGGATGACAGCAGGAGTAGAAACTCCAAATCAATCACAAGCATGGTGACAAAGGGAGAAAACATGAGATGCACAGCTTATACTTCGCATGTTAAAGATGCTACATCTTTGACATTTATGTCTAAGAGGGAGAAATATGCAGAAACCTGATCAATACAAAGCAAGAGGGAGATATGTATGAAAGAGGAAGATACATGAGATCATTAGTAAGGATGCAACAGTCAAGAAAAGTAGCAGACAACATATACAATCTTGGTGGTAACTAAGTTGATCAATTGATCAGTTTGGTTTTGCCATCAATGCCAAAGAGGGAGATTGTTGGAAATGATTGAAAAGATCATAAGAAAAGTTGTTGGAATGATCATATGGAACTGGTAAAGAATGTTCTCAATCATTGTTTTGTCATTGATGTCAAACTTGCTACTTGCAAGAATGAAAATTGCTTAAGTGATCCTAATACTATCAATTAGTTGATTGACAAGGAGGAGGCAATCAATAAGATGTAACTAGAACACCAAGAGAAAGGTTGAAGTCATGATGTTGTAATGAAGTACAAGGATTAGCTAAGCCATTGATGAAAAAGTGTGTTGATGACATACTTTAAGACACAGAGAATGGGCACACTAAAACATATCAAAGATATAAGGTTTTAGCTAAGTATTTTGTAAAGCCCAACTAAGTTCATTAGAGAGAGGGAGCCGAGCAAGCTAGTAGGTGCCGAACAGATCCCTAGTTGAAGCTGAGCAAGTTCAACTTTAGGTGTCGAGTGAACTTCGGATGCCGAGTGATACAGAGTTTATCAAGTGCCGAGTGAACTTCAGATGTCGAGTGATACAGAGTTTATCAAGTGCCGAGTGAACTTCAGATGCCGAGTGATATAGAGTTTATCAAGTGTCGAGTGAACTTAAAGTGCTGAGTGATACAATTTTGTTTAGTTGCCGAGCTATCCAGGAAATAGATGCTGAGCATCAGAAAACCAATAGTGCCGAGTAACAAAGAGATGCCGAGCATCAGTAAACCAATAGTGTTGAGTTGCTGCAATATTTTGAAAATCAAAGATTCACCAGATCTAAGCCAACAAGGTTGTTATTTAGAAGTTTGTGAATTAAATGGAAGATAAGAATGATGAACTGGTGGCACAGAACACCATGTAGAACATTTTTTTAAGATACAACTAACGAAGTTTCTAGATAAGAGCAAGATATGGGATAGATACATTGTATCCTACCTAATCCATTTGAAACCCTAAAATTTGAGAGGGAGAATCGAGCGGCAAAGGAAAACCAGATCTCTATTTAAGGAGTCATAAGGTCATGAAGCAAAAGAGAGGAGAGAGGTGGTCAAGCATGAAATCATAAAATGTTAAAGGAGGTGCTAAGGAGAAAGAGAGCATAGCTACTCTATTTCAATAAGAAGACCTTAGATATGATTGCATTGGCATGATGAGTAAGAAGATTCAAGGAGATGAAGCTTAAGAGGAAGACAAGTAGTCAGAGCTGAAGTGATTAAAGCCAAGAAAAAGGATAGAATTGAAGTGTGATATGAAATCTGTAAAGTATGTTGTAAGTTGTATCAGATCAAAAAGTCATTATCGTTACTCTCTAGCAATTGTAATAGTTAATTTAAATCCTATGGACTTAGGTTGGTTTAATAGCCATGAGGTAAATCCTTTAATAGGGTGACATTCCAAGTGAATGTTTAGAAGTCCTTTAACCAGACCCATTCGTAACAGTTTGGTGAAATCCTCTAACAAGGTCACATTTAACAGTGTGTTGTAAGCCTTTAATAGGGTAGGCTTTTAACAAGGCATCACTTTAGAAGAGTGAAAATCAAGTAGCATGTTACTGGTGGTTTTTCCCAAATTGGGTTTCCACGTAAATCACTATGTCATGTGTTGATCTTGCATGTTTTATTTCTGCATGTTGATTTATTGTAACTTGCTAATATGGTTGATTTAAGTTTGGATAGATGAAAAGTGTATGGATTCATTAAAACTAGTGAAAAAGTATTATTAGGGCATTTGGACCTTGGATAACTGATTCACCGCCCACCCCCACCCCCCCCCCCCTCTATATTATTCTAAAGAATTCTAACACATATAGTTCATTATTCTCTATTGATGATGTTTATTATGTTTAGGTATACACATACATTATGATGATTATTTTAATATTTTAATTTGAATTGATGAATATGTTATGGTATTTCAATTATGCAATCAATTATGTTTATAAGGTGTAGAAATAGAAAATTTATAAAGATTAGAATATAGAATGTTTGGTAAATTGATTATGAAATTTGACACACACACACACACACACACACACACATGTGATTTGATTGAGCTAGTGATGTTTAAATCGAGTGTGCAAGAAATTACCATGGGAATTTTTGGAGAATTAATAACCAACCATATGTGCAAACTATGAAACCAAGGTTGAATCTAATGAAGAGATTTGAACTTCATTGCTAAGTGATTTATTTCTTAATCGTCAATTGTATGTATGTATTAGGTGATTTCAATATTTAATTATTGACATGACAATGTTGTGTAATATTATTTTACAATGTCACTTGACACTCATCATGTGTATATGTAACGACATGTCTACTAAGGTTGGAAATGTAACCCTAAACCTAACTGACCTATTAGGAACCTAATTAAACCTGCTTTATTGGGAGATACATCTAAAGTCCCATCAATTAGGTTATTTGAATTCAAATTTTTCTAGTCACTTGTAGAGGCCAAAAATGGGTCCTAGAAGCCAATTTTAATGAAAATCAAGTACCCAAGTGGTAGGGGTATGGGTTGGGCACCTTTTCAACACTTCTAGAACCTCCTATTGACTTTTATGACCTTCAAAATTTCCCATTTTCCTTTGGTTACGAAAGTTGAACAATTTTATGATCTCTCCCAAGTCCAAAATGTTGCCAAAGGATTTTCATTTATGGTAGGATCAAGTTGGTAACCAAGAGGCTTAGGGTCAATTATGAATTTATTTCTATTTTAGGCAGTTGGGTTTTAGAAGATTATTTAGAGGCACTTTGAGGAATTGGAGGGGTTCACTCACTCTCTACATTTAGAGACATTAGGGTTTTGGATTGAAGGAAGCAAAAGAAGGATTGGGCTATTCTCAAACACCAATATACCATAACACTAGTGAAGGTTGGCCTCCACCATTGCCATGGAAGTTTTTATTCTTTTTGAAAAAAGATTAGTATGTATTTTCATTCTCTTACATTTGTGATCAATGTATTTTGTGTTGTTGCTATGTAAGGGGATGCAATTTTGGTTCTTGATTTCATGCTTATTGTGTTTATCTTGATTTTGAATGAGGGAGTTTTATGAAGAGTGTATAGAGTTACTCACCCTTTTGGGTAAGGGAAGAAATTGCCAATATGGGGGAAGGGGTTAGTTGGACACCATGATAGTGTAGAGTCTCTTCTCATGGTGAGAAGAGGGAAGAAATGCAAGGTGTATTGGCCCTTGCATGCCAATGTTATTGATCTTTCTTTGGGGGAGATAAGGAGGAGAAAGTATGGAGAGTTTATGTGAATTTATGGCCTTGGAAAAGGCATGTTTATTGTATGTTTTACATTGAGCAATCTCCTACTTGGTAGTCCACCTTCACTTCTATGCTATGGATTCAATGTGAATCCAATCGTTCAAGCCTTGGATGGGTGTTTTTATGTTGTGTTTCATGTTGTGAGAATTGAATTGGTTGTCACCTATTGGTTATCAATTCTCCTAGCTCAGAGGGTGGTCTCTTTGAGACCTAGGATGGGAGGTGAGAACTCCATGGTTAGTTTTGTATTTTTTTGCAGATTTTGGATAGGCCTTTTGATGGATCCATTTTGGAATTGGATCATTGAAGGTTTTCTTGATGTCTTTGTGTTGGAGATTTCTCCATTGTAATACCATCTATTTATTGTGCATTCATTTAGAAGATGAATTTGTAAGGAATGGATCAAATGTTGTATACTCTAATAGTGATAATAGAAATGTAGTTATTGTATGAAAATAAGTAAGTTATGTAATCAAGTTTCATTGAACTGTAAATCATAGCTTACGTTCAAAATGTAATTCTTTGCAAAATTTCAAGTTGAATACTCTTTATTTCCTTCCTTGAAATATTGGTTCAAAAACAATGTGACCAAAAGTTCATATTATAATATATTGATGTATGAATTATTTAAATTATAATTGCAATAAATTATCCCTAGGATCATGAGTTTAATACAATGATCAAACATTATTCATTAAATCCAATATTTCACCTTAAACTTTATATAGGGAAATCATGATAGTTCAATGGATTATTAACCACACTGCAATATAAATGAAAACTACCTATCATCAATACTCAAATAAAAAATAACTTAATGAAATGAATAAAACCATGATCCATGATACTACCACTAAACTCCTAAAATAAAATACCTTGCTAAGAAGGAGGAGCAAACAAGAAATATAATTCCCATGTTTTGAGAGAGCCAAAAAGGCTCTCTAGAAAATGTATGGGAAATTTTTTCTGATTGCCATTTGTGACAGAGAATACTCTTCCAATATTCCCCTTATTAAGAATGTCATTAGAAACTTTAAACCATCATGTTATCCCTTGTTAGTGCAAACCCAAGTATTAAGGTAAAAGGGGAGACATAAATATGAACACACATATTATAATTTAAAAAGGGGGGGAATGGGACACCCCATGGGCCCCACACCCAACTTACCACTTTACCCTTAAAATCCCCTAAGTGAACGCATGGGGTGACATGTTATTCTTTAGAAAAAAAGGGAAACTCCAACTTGTAAAATATCCCATTTCCATGCATTTAAGTACAAGTCTCCCATTGGTCCACCCACCCACCTTGTTCCTCACATCCACCTTCCTTGTCCAAGAATTTAGATCTATTGACCGAACCCTTCCACTTGCCTCCACTTCATCCTCCAAGGGAAAGTATGCTTGCATAGGGATTAAGGAGGTGGTAAGTCAACAAGTTGCAGCTATTTCAAAAAAAGTTAGTTGCACATTCTCCCAACACACATTACGTCCTCCTCCCACCCATTTAGATGCGTATTTCACTTTGAGTGCATGAAAACATGGGGTAGAGCACACTTTTTGGAGTTGACATGCATGTACTTGTGTTGGGAACCCCACTTGAAGTGGGATGATAGGATAGGTTGGAGGGTGGGGAAATGCAAGTAGCCAATGTCCTTAGATGTTAGGTTACGTGAAGGGTTAGGGTAGATTAGGATAAAATAATTGAGGTTATAGTATAGCTTAGTTATTAAATTATTTTTGGTTAATTAGTAATTATGTTTAGTACTTGTAACTATGTTTAGTAAAAGGTGCATTTGATTTGGAGTGTTTTTGATTTATAGTGACTATGTTAGTTGATTAGGTAAGTAATGTTACTTTAGTTAGTAATTAGTGGGTTAGTTTTAATCTTAATATGGGGTATTATGGGAAACTATACTATTTGATCTTGGAAAGCATTTTAGTAATTTTATAATGATTTTATGGTTTTATTTGGTGTTTTAATTATTCAAAATGTTAAGGTTATAGGTTTTGAAGGGCTATCGAAGGAGTCTTCTATAGACAACTTAATAGTGGTATAGGATTATGTTGTAAGGTAAAATATATGTCGTAATTGATTTTTTAATGAATATTTAATGTTTTGATTTAGTTCTAAATGGTTAGGTTATAATCATGATGAAGTGTTAAATTATTGCTAGCTCAACCTATAAATGCAGTTCAATACACCTATAGGTTTAACTTGTAAAATGAATTGAGTACAAAAGTATAAAATCTAACCTAATTTATGTCCACAACATAAGTTCTCTGACCATTATGCTACATCTAAACATGAAACTATAGTTTAATCAACCAACTTAATCAACTCAACCTAGGTGTTCCTATAGCACTAGAACGTAGGGTTTTCAGACCCATGTAGTAGGATGCAATACCGACTTTGCATCCTCGTGTGATATAATCTAAACTCAACTATGTACCTAGACCTTGTAACTCGAGACTAATTGTACCATGTTATCACCCTTTTGCAATGTACTCAATGATGGTTTACATTTTCATGAGTTAACTTAGTTGAATTTACCTTAAAAAAGTATTTGTTGGTGTGTTTTTCCCCTAGTTTTGGGCATGATATGTACTACTATTTCTATTAAACAAAGTTGAGTTCTTGACTCATCCCCAAAAATCTCTAGGTTGATGACATTATTGTACTTATCTGCTTACAAAAATTGCCTCTAAGCTTTATTTTTCCTATACCACTAGTCTACCATGTCATAAGTGATCTATAAATACTGATCCACCCTTGGTAAATGGAAGATCTCAATGTTTTGTAGCCTTATTTCTAGTACAATTTCTCCCATTATAATTTTGAATACATTGGCTACTGGTAGGTAGTGTTTTGGTAGAGTTGTTATTAGTTTAGATGACTGGACGAATACTGGATGAGAAGCCACATTCACTAGTGCACTCTTGATCAATGCTAACACCATTGCTAATTGTTCCCTAGGTTTATTGCACAGTAGTAGAAATGCATTCCAATGAATGTTCCCTAACTCAATATATCACATCTCTGAGTGTTTATTTCTGAATTTGGATTTCTTTGGCGCTCCTTGATATTTGAAAGTCACAAGTTTGGGTGTGATCTTTACAACCATAGAAGATGAAGATGATGCTTTTTTATCTATAGAAAATAAAAATGTCAGTATATCATTAATGAGAAACAAAATAGTGATCTTATAGACATGACCAGACTAGCAAACAAAATTGACCAAAATGGAAAAAAACTAACAAAAAGGCCTATAGTGTGTGAAATGTGCACCTTGTGCACTAGGCACACCTACACATGTATGCAAGGTGTGCAATGCACACATGTTGCCTCAATGTCTTATTTTAGAAAGTGCATATTTAGCACATTACCCATGATGAACAAATAACACACATGCACATGTGCACATCATGTGTAGTGCGATGTGTGCAAGTTTATTTTATACTTGTTCGTTTGCACACAACACACACCATATAGAGGTGTGCACTTGCACAAGTGCACTTGTGTGCATAAGGAACTCACCTTAGAAGGCTTGAAGATTGATGATGCAAATATACAAATGCTGTAGGGGTGCGCTAGTGCAAGTTTGCAAAGGTGCAGGCTCCAGGGGTCTCCTGGGTGTAAAGTGAATGCCAAGAGGGGGTTCTCTCTTTTATAGGCATGAAAAGTGAGTGGGTGTGCATAGCACACCTCCGAAGGTGTCCATATGTGTTGGAATTATAGATGGAGTAACTAAGAGGGGGGGTGAATCAATTACCACAAAAAAAATATCCAGATCCCTTAGATGTCTTAAATAACTAGTTACTATTGTTACTCGGTTGCTACATAGAAAAATGCTATAATTTGGTAGATTAACTTGTTTAACTATTCAAAATTATTAACATGCATGCAAAAGTAAATAACATGAACACAAGAGACACCCGATTTAACGTGGAAACCCAATATGGGAAAAACCACCAAGTAACTAGCTACCAATTTTCACTCTTCTGAAGTGAGCCCTGTTAGGAGCCAACCCTGTTAAAGGTTACAAAACACACTGTTAGGTGTGACTTGGTTAGAGGATTTAATGACACTATTAGGAGTGGCCTTGCTAGAGGTCTTTGGAAAAATTTAGTAGAACTATCCACCTTGTTAGAAGATTTACAAAATGGCTATTAAACCAACTCTATTAAGAGATTTAGGAAATACTATTACAATGGTGAGAAAGTAACAATAAGTGACCTGAATGAGATGCAACTAAAATTTGCTGATATAGATCTCTGCTTTGCTTCAATAGATCCTTGCTGATCAAATACAACTCTACTTCTCCTCAAGGATATCTGATCCTTCTTCAAAATTCACTTACACTCCCTCTTCACACAATCAATTCATTGCATACTCGTTCCTTCCAATTAGAATCCGCAACTTGACCTTTTGTTTATACATTACAAATTTTCAAGTCAACTCATTTACAAGTTAAATTTACCAATAAACCATACATTAGTTGGCTACAAATATTACATTAAACAAATAAAATTTATTTCCCAAAACAATGAAATCCTTCATTGGCCGACCCTGCTCGGTAAACACTGCTTCAGAAACAATTTCCTAAGTTAACCATCTCAACTTGGTTAACACTGCAAATTCTATGAAATCCTTTGGCTATCAAGTGAACTTGGTAAGAACTAAATTTCCTTCACTGACCATGAGAGCTCGATAAGAACTGAATCTCCTTCGCTGACCATGAGAGCTTGGTAAGAACTATTTTCTGCCACATTTTCCTTTAATGACCAAGTAAGCTCGATAGACATTGAATTTCCTTTGCTAACCTTGAAAGCTCGGTAAAAGATATCTGCACAAGATAAAGTCTAAGAATGCTCGGTAGACATTGTAAATCTTCTTTGCTAACCTTCTAAGCTTGGTAGACTCTATCTTCTACCTTGCTGACCAACTGAGCTTAGTAGACTCTGACTAATAACTAATATAACATCAAAGACAACACACAATTGAAAAATTATATCCAACACATATGTACATGTGTGTACTTTTGGGTGTGAATCATTTTGGGCACATATTACGCACCTACATGGGTGCACAATGTACATGTAGGCACACTTTTAACTTTATGACCAATTGGTCTTTGTTCGAGATCGATTGACTGGACATCCTGGACTGACCTAGTCTTAGATGGAGACCTTATTCACTGAGGTGTTGTTCTGGGTGCCTTATTCTTGACAATGGGATCCCTTGATCTCAATGAAAAGAGGGGCTACCCATTTTGGACTCAAAATAGGGCGTGTGTTATGAAGCCATGATAGTTTATTTCATAGAAACCATCAAGAGGAGAGGATTGGCAATTGAATGGGCCACCATCATCAGAAATAATCTGGATGGAAAACTTATTTAGTGAAGTCTGCCCCCCATTTCTACATGACTTCCTATGTGGTGTACCTTATGGAAGCTAGGCCAACCAATTATCTAGGACTGGTAAAGAGAGGAAGCATGTAGAATGCCAACACTTGGCCACATATAGTGTACCCTTAGTTGGTATGAAAGAAGCTCCTATTTAAGAGCCCATAGTATCAACTAGTGAATAATGGTTTCCTCTTTGCTATAATCTAGTTGATTGAAGGGGTTTATGCAAAGAGATTGTTTGTGGAAGCCACTGCCTGAGTAGCACAAGTGGGTGCTTATTTCATTCATTTTAACACATTCACATATATTTGGGTGGTAGAGACCCTCCTATTTCCAAAGAAGTCTCCTCACTATCCATTAGAAAAATTGATATTATTGGAGGTAGCTAGTCAATTGGCCTCAACCTATGATAGGATGATAAAGCAACAAAAGAAGACATGGGCATGATGCATTACCTTGGAGCTTTTGAGGTAAAGAAAAAGCATGATATAGCCACATTTGAGCTTGAATGGGATCAATACCCCTTAGATGACTATCTAGTGCCATGACCCTATTTTGACAACATAGGGATAGTCCAACATCTCGTAGGGAAGCAATTCATACCTGATGCTACTATTGAAGATCACTAGGTGAACTATGTAGATGACTATTATGTCCAAATTATGAATTTGTAGGATGAGTCTACAACTCATAGAATGGGCCCTTAATTTGCATATTCCTTTGAAGATATGGAACAAAGATAGTCTTGATGTGATGGATACAATATACAACATGGACACAATATTTGAGAGGCATATAATGAATGTCAAGATTGGTCGAGAAGACACCAATGACATACAAAATTGGGACAAGAATGCCATTCAATTGACTAGAGATTGGGTAAGGAAACCTTTTCACTTGAAGCCAATTCCTAACATACCAACATTATAGCCTACAAAGGCCCAAGAAAGGAAAAGGAAATAAAGTCATAGTTCTGACTTACCAAAAGAAGTCCCTAGTGCAAATAGAGACCAAATACAATCATGAGGAGGAAGTTGCATACTTTCATAGTGATAAGGTCAAGGGGAAGATATCAAATATCTTTTGCTGAATATGAGAACCTAGTCAACAAGGTCCATAGAGAAGAAATATGGAGGAGTGCAACCTAGATAGCTCACTCCATTTTGGAATAGCCCATCTAGCTTGAAGAGTCTACAAATAAGGAACAAGAGGGATAGATATAGTCTAAAAAATGAGATGGCTCTGATTTTTTTGAACTCCCAGTGTTTGACTTTATGCCAATGGGCACCTATTTAGAGGTTAGAGTGGTAAGGGACACTTTACAAAGAGAGTCATTAGGCAAGGATTAGAATCAATTTCCTCAACTTGTGCAAGGACTAGTGGGTATACTACCTCAACCAATGGGAAAACCACCTTCACCTCCTCCTCCACCATTAGAGCATGAAAGCACCCCTTTGCCACCACTAATCACTAGATCAGATAGTCATATAGCTGACAGGGATGATTTCTAATAATTACACACTAATGAGGTTTTAGAAGAGGGAAAAATTGCTAGAGAGAGAGAGAGAGAGAGAGAGAGAGAGAGAGAGAGAGAGAGAGAGAGAGAGAGAGAGAGAGAGAGAGAGAATACCACCTATATAAAGATCAAAAACCTCTCCTCCAAGGATGATAACAACTACTCTGTCAGTCAAGCCACTAAGAATGGATAAGACCCCAAAGAAGAATGACAAGGAAAATAGGCAAACTTTAGAGATGACTTCATCATCAGGTGACTATATGTCTCCCCTGGGAACCACTTTGGCATGGTTGAAGTGAGAGGTATTGACTCACTAAAGGTAGTATATAGAATATACAAAGGCAAAAGGATTCAATGTGTTGACAAAGGTAGTGAATACATCGACACCTATCTAGGGTGATCCTAAGCAACTAACCTTTGTCACGCGGAAAAAAAGAAACAACTTGATAGCACATATAACTACTCCTCCTCCCAATGCTGATGTCAATGAAATTTCTCCTAAATAACACTAGATGTAGGAAGTAGTGTTGGGGAAGGCCACATGGGACACGACCAAAGTTTTGACTACCATGGGCCTTAAACAAGTGTTTCAGTACTTGGATGAAGATGAGGATGAGATTTTAGAATTGAGAAAGTAGAATGATCTACTATGGGAGTATGTAAAGGAGGTAGTCAATCCATTAGACCTTGACCATTATGAGGTTACCCTAGCAAATTCTCTTAACAAATGAGCTTTGGCCCCAACACCCACAAGATCATTTTTGGATACATGTTAGAGGAGCCACAATTTTGAGGACAAAGGAGTAGAAATGATTCAAGGTAATATGAACTTACTACATAGTATTCAAAAGAATACTGACAGATGGGATACACTAGTGGGGCATGATTTTGGATTGATGGATGAAGTAGCCACTTGGACCAATGATTTGGAAGAATTGAGAACCATGTAGGGGAAAAGATATCAAATTCTACTAGATGTATATTTGGAATAGAGTTAGATAAGATAGATGACTAGATCAAGAAGATAGAGGTAGGGAATAAGGTTATGATTGGAATTTATGAGGATATTCAGGAGATGAAGCACAATGATTTGGAATAGCTTTTAAAGGTAGATAAATACTATAGTGTTGGAAACTTAGAAATTTTTGGAGATGACTCAAGAACTCAACTATCTTCAGTTGAAATAGTCATGCAACAATTTTGTCCATTGTTTGAAACAACATCTTTTGAAGATGATGTCAGACGTGTATTTAAGAATGATGAGGCACTAAAGGACTTAGATTCCAAGTTGGAAGATTTTGTAGAGATCAAGCAGGAAATTAATGATTATCGTTGACAAGTACACACAAAGTATGAGTCTTTAAACTTTCTGATTACTAAAGAAATCACCGTTGCAATTCAAAAGTTCAAAGACAAAAATTCTAGACATCATTTTGGTGAAAGGGGCATAAAACCAAGATGTTGGGAGTTGAAGTTTTGAGACTTAGAGATTTTTTTTCAATTTTGGTCGTACCACCTAGAGGTGTACTAGTGCAAAGGTGCACAAAATACAAAGGTGCACTTTTCATAAGGTGCATCAAACACTAAGGTGTGCTGATGGTTTTGATAGTTGCAATGGCACCGACAGTTAACTGTCATCTCCATTTTTTTAGCATTTCATGCATCAAAAATGTAGTTTAGCAGTAATTTAACTAGTAGAGATATACAATAGAGTCTGAGTTCACATCTAAACAAGTGTTAGAGACTTCCAGATCATCTGCATACTTCTGTCCTATCTTCTTCTTCTTTATGATTTTTTGAGTCATGTAAATGCCCATGCACCATATAATTAATAAAATAAAGAGTGCATACCTACTTAACACTTAGTTAGAAGTTTGTTTGTACATAATTTACTTAAAATTAGTGATTTTAGCATGCTTTTTGGAAGGAAAAATCCCTAGATCTAAAAATTGCATTAAGGATGGGGTTTTCTATAAATACATAGATGTAATATGTACTCAAGGCCGATATTTTGATGCAATAAAGTATTCTATTGGTGCTTTCATTTTGTGTGTACTGTTTCTTGTTGAAATGTGCATTTCCTTTATGAATTTTTATGTTCATGAATAGAAATGGAGCCAATGGTTTTATTATGTTTTGATGCTTGTGCAATATATTAGTTGTGGTGTATTTCATTTGCTAACAAATTCCTCTATTGTGACAAATTGGAGAAAGGATTGTCTTCGAGTTCTTGCACAACAATTTGTCTTGTGTAAGCACACTTTCCATGGCTATACGATTTGATGAGTTGTGAAACATCCTATGGTTTAGGTTTTTCCCTTTAACAATTGCATCAGTGGAGTTGAGGATGTGCTGATCCTAATTTCATGGGTTTTCTACTTGATTTCTTTGAAGAGTTAATTCATAGAAGCATTGTTACTTTGACTTATATCCATTAGGAATTTCATTTTGAGCAATTTCCTTTAATTTTTTGTTACCCTAACTCTGTTATTTTCTTTTGAACACATGGTTAGAATAGGAATTCATATAGTTGCATTGTTAGAAATTGCATTCGTCATAAAATCATAAAATACAAAATATATACTGGTCCATGGATTGCATTCTTTCAAAAGTTTTATAGATTAAAGTACTAGAAAAGGCCTCCTTGTGAACATTCACATTTATCTTCAATTGAGCTACCCAAAAAGTTGAAAAACAACCATCTAGAACCTTGGAGTTGGCCAATTTGATTAGCTTTTCAAGAGAGAAATTCGTAAGAGTTTCTATTGTTGAATAGTGTAAAATGTTTGCTCAATAGATACTAATTAAAATTTAGTAGTGTATGTTGATCAAATTACAGTGAATAAGTCCACACGATTCTCTCATTTTAATCTTTTATATGATAAAGAAGCCAAACTTCCTTTGAAGAATTTATTGCTAGTTTATAGGTTTATGACAAAGGAATAACTTGAAGACATTAACTTCATTTAAGAAATGATTAATGCACTAGTTGAGTTGGATGAGATTAGAAGATCAACATTAGAGCATAATATTGAAAAACATAAATAGATCAAATTCTTCATGATAAGAGATAAATTGAGAGATCATTCAAAATTGGAGATTGAGTTACTAAATAAAATATCAAAGATTAGGACAAAGGCAAACATGAAAAGTTTGATGCCTTGTGGCTAGGGCCATTTGTTATTACTGACATGGTAGGATAAAATTCTTATTTCCTAGAAGAAACAAATGGAAGTGTCTGGGAATTTCCTGTGTATGCACAATTCCATAAACCTTTCTTCTCCTAATTCAAATGGATCCCTTCACTTTTCATTATTATATAGTTTTTATTTTTCATTCTCCTTTGTATTATATTTTCATAGAGATAGATAGATTCTTGTCATATTCTAAAGCAAGAAACATCCCTAGAAAGAGCCATTAATGGATCCCTCAAATTTATCCTAAGTTTGACACCAAAACTTTATAGAATTTTATTTTCACTACTTCGGAAGGACAAGTGTAAGGGTTTGGTGTAATGGTGAAATTCTTCCAAATCATGAAGAGCAAGCAGGACATGGTCCGAAAACACAATTTTTGTTGTTTCAAAAGAAGTATCATAAGGGTGATGTGAAGTCATGACTTTAGAGAGGGAATCTGATAGAGCTTGCAAAATAGAGATTTTTTGAAACTTCACAAGGGATGTTGTGAGGAGCTCATAAATTAGCATCTTTTGAGGATTCAAAGAGCATGATTAAGGTGTTGAGTAAAATGACAATATTTTTCCAAATTACAGGAGGAGTTTAGGGTACACCTAAATTTTTTGAAAAGGTTTCAAATGTATTAATGGATCATAATTGAAAAGGAGGTAGCTAGATAAGCATGCAAAAAGGTGAAATGACCGTTGTCAAGATATCTTGGAAAGTACGAAGTAAATTTTGCAAATTTTAATTAGAAAAGACATAAATGTTGTACATTTGCAAGAAAAACATGACTAGAATGTTGTCAGTAGGATTTTTAAGTTGATGGTCATTAAATGCTACTATTTTATCAAGGCTTCATCACAAGTTGATTTTTCAAGAAATATTTCAGTGTAGGATTCTCCCACAAGTTCTCTAAGTTACATAGTTTTAAGTTGTAGGTGTGAGAATAGGATTGCCAGTGCAAGAACATCTAGCAAAGTAGGAACCAAAACTATTCGCACAACCAGTTCTTTCTTCTAAAGAAGAGGACTAGTTTGACATTATCAACAACATCTACATGGCTGCATGGGATCTTAGAAAAAATTATGCCATTTATGTGAGTGGCTACCATGAGCTTGAATCAAAAGAAGAAATATCCAAAATTGAGTAGATATTATCTAAGCAAGAAGAATAGTCGAGTGATCGTGCTTACCTAAATGACATGTTGGACATGTTCCATTTCCTTCTTTTGTGATTATTATGAAAACTTGTTTTTGTTAATTGTAAATATTGTGTCTAGCTGCAATTAGTTTTAGTTAAGAATTTTTTGAAGGGTCCAAAGCTTTTTGTTACACCTCTTCATTTCATTACCCTAGATTGATATGGATTGATAAATAGAAGAAGATAGAAAAATATATGTATACATTAGGGCATAATATAGATGTATAATTGTCATGAGCCTGAAATAATGTATAAACATGTTTCTTAAATACATATATAAAGTCTTATCCTTAGAAATATCTCAATTATAATGATAAGTAATCTCATTTCAATACATAGATAAGTCTAATGTAAACTAAATATATTACTATTGTTCAAATAAACAATATTTTAATTCCTTCTAATCATATCTCTAGCCTAAATAAAACTAATATCTATATTAACATTGATCTCGACATTACATTAGTAATTTTCACCCCTATCAAAATTACTAATAATAATAATAAATTGAAAGAGTTACAAATGAGAAACCAAGGGTCATGGCCCACGATGTATGGAAATAAATGATATAAAAATTGGGACAAAAGGGAACAAAGAGATAAAAATAAGAAAGGCAGGGAATTTTTGACAAGTAGGACCAATGCATAAGCAAAGGAAGATAATAAAGGAGGTTACATTTCAAAGAAATCAAAGCCTAGACCTTCATAATGTGACTCAATAGAATCAATAACCATATGGCATATGTACCAAGAAGGGAAACATACAAATTAAGGAGTTTGATGTATAGGCTTAGGGTGAAGAATTGAGAAACATAGTCATCACGAATTTAGAAGGTGATTGGATAGGAGGTGTTGCTAGGAAATCGCACCATCAATGTCATGTGCATCAATAAAAAAACTACCACACATGAATTACGAGATAGACGCCAAGACCATATAGTACTAAAGGGTCTGTGAAAGACATGGGTCCCCAATCTCCTCAAGATAAGTCAAGGGTATATTAAGTTCCTCTAAATATTATTATTGAATAATATATGTTAATTTTATGTGGTGTATCATTAAGCCAACAAATATGCATATACAAACTCCATATATATGAAAATATAATATGACATTAAATATATGGGGATTATATATGTACATATAAGTAAATGATTTTTTAAACAATTATTTATGGATTTATATCATAATAGAATATAATTATTAAGCGTATGATTCAAGCACATCTTGGTGGAGGGCATTCATTAGAATGTCATAATATGATCCAAGTATAAACTTGGTGGAGGAAATTCATTATGAATGTCATATTATGATCCAAGTGCACTTGGTGGAGGGCATTCCGTATGGATGTCATAGTTTGATCCAAGTTTTCTTGGTGGAGGGCATTCCAGAGGAATGTTATACATGATCCGTGTTATTCTGGTTGAGAAAATTTGTTGCAAATGTTAATTAGTTCTTAAGGATATAAGATATTTAACTAGATTTATTGTGATCATATCAATCTTTTATAGTATGTATCCCAATCTAACCCTGTTAGAAATAATAAAATCTAAATGAACTAAAATTAACGAATTATAAATTAATCCAAGAGAGCTTGTGATGAACATAATTACCATACTTTAAAGAGCTTTCCAATATCAACACAAGAATGGATGCACAGATTTTGAAAGGGGAAAGAAAAGAAAACCCCTTGTGAATTATATGAATGAGGAAAATGCCTAAGAATGAAGAAAGAGAGAGAAGGAGAAAATGTGGAGCCACAGGGCTCATTACATGAACTACATCATGATTGTGTGTTTAGAATGAGAGAGAAGCATCGCTTATAAAGAGATGAGAAGAGGAGTTATTTGTAACTCCCAAGTGAATGATTGCCACATTCATAAGTGTGTGCTTGACAAGTGTCATAATCCTCTTAAGGAGGAATAAAATACTTTCCTTAATAAAGGAATTACAAAAAAGACTTGTCCTCACATGTGGACTATAGGACAAACAACTTAAGGGATACTTTGGTTTATCCCATTTAATAGATACAACCAAGGAAATATTATAAATTCTAACACCCCCCCTTTAATCTTTACTTGGAGAAATTACATCAAAGGGTATTAAACCCAAATTTTAGAATGATATGCTAAATAGCAGCAACTTGAGCTTTGAGAATGTCTTCAATTATGTGAAAGGTCTCTTGTGAGTGTAGGTAGATCTTCATAGAGCCAAGTGGATAGGTCATTAAAGTACACCAAATCTTGCATGTGCTTGGATGGATTACCTGAAAACATAGACATAAGAAACAAGACAACTATCCACAAGAAGTATTTCATCTTATATGTAAATTAGAAATGCTTTTGAATAAGGATAATAAAACTCTCATAGAGAAACAATGAGGAAAATAAAACATGTTACCACAAAACAATGGAGATAACATGATATCAAGATGAAGTATATGCTCAAAATATTATCAAAAAGTTTGATCAGTATTCTCATGAAAGGTATAATATACTAATGTACTAATGACCATAGACAAGGCCAAATAATGATACTTGCATCAACATTGCATCAATCATGTGGATATAGACAGTCCACTTAATGAATCATCCCACTGCAAGTTAATGGGTGATCAATCCATAACATGCATGACTCATGATCTAAGAAATAAAGTATGTAGATCATTATCACATTAATATATGAAAAAGTAGAAGGAAAGAAATACTGATCAAATTAGTATTATCACGATTTTGTTAGGATACTCAAAGGAATGAATTATGAGGATTTAACAACATATTGCCTTCAAATTGGATCAAATCATCTGAATTTGGAGGGAAAAACTCCAATAATAACATCCTCTTCATTGAGGAACAAAATGGAACAACATGGAGGGAAAACTCCATAAATATCAACCTTTCAAAGTAGAGCATATAGAATCAAATGGAGGGAAACTCCATATAAATATCAATATTTCAAAGTGGAACCAATAGAACCAAATGGAGGGAAACTCCATAAAGATATTATCCTATCAAAGTGGAACATATAGGATCAAATGGAGGGAAACTCCATATAAAATGAGTACACACCAATATAGGATGGAGTGATACTCCATGGGCCAGATAAGGAAACTATGTATCAGTTATACTGAGGGGACCCACATAGTTGACCTTGAAAAATTGGCTCCTTATGCAACTCAAAAAAAATCATATAAATCATGTAGATCAATGGTATAAAACCATAAAGTGCCAACATGGGCATAGAATGATGCTATAAAAGCATAAAAGTGCAACTAAGTGCATATCAAAATATCACAATGAAGGCAAATGTGTAAGATAACTCATAATCCATTTAAGGTAAATGTAGCTATCCAAGGAAGATCAATGAAAAAATAAACAAAGTATGCATATCAGATATAAACTCCTTTAAGGGTAAACATGAGTACTTAATTCATTTTGTGAAGGTATATATGAATTTCTAAATCATAATAGTCATAAATAAAATTATATATTTATCTAGGTACATATGTGTGCACCCATATACACTTAAATAAATATATGATAAGTCACAATATTTACCTTTAAAAAGCATTGATAGGATCCTTCTATAAAAATATATATCAAATAGAATGAATATTTTGAATAAAGACAAAATGATTTAAATAGTAATTTTTGATAAATTGAAATAACGAAATCTATCACAATCAAAGAAATGCATGATCATTAGGAATGACTGCCAAAGCAAATAGAGTACTCTTTTTTGTTAAAAAAATAACATAACCGAATTTTTAGAATGATGAAAGCTGAAAAAGCATATTACATGAACAACTAAAAAAAAACTAAATTTTGTGCATACATGAACAAAGACGTTAAAGCAATGATAGAAGTTTAGCAGTTACAAAAGAATATAACTAGAATAGATAGTTCCAAGTAAGACAAAAAGGAATCCCCTAACATGCATTGGGTAGTCAACAGTGTAATCGAATAGAAAAGGAAAAAAACTTCTATAAGTTGCAAACAAAGAGAGTGAAGTTGAGAGAAGCATTTAGAGACTTACTCAAAGACTTTAGTCAAGCTAGTTCTCAGTGAAGGTAAAGCATATGAAAGTAGAGTATGAAAAAGTATCTTTTTGTCATTAAAAATCACTTATAGTTCTTATGAATTTTGAATGCAAGTTTTAGAGAGGAAATGGATCAAAAAGTGTTGAATCTCCGAGTGATAATTACCATTTTAACATGGGAATTTCTACTAGAGTCAACATACCTGAAGAGAGATTTTGATGAACTATTTCAGGCAATGCCTGGAGAGGTGGAGCATGCAATAAGGAGCATAATAGGAGATGGGTTGTTGAGGACAAGGGCACCGCAACCTATCTATCATACTCAAGTATTGCCCATATTGTACTCAAACATATATGATATGTTACGTGAGTACAAAACGTTGATGAAGATTCAAGAGATCTGTATTAATCCATCTTTTGTGAATGCAGCCGTATTGGATGAAGCAATCAGTGGTTATATGTTGCATGGTTCAAAGGCATTGGTGGGAGGAATTATTCCCATCAAGAATTTTGATGAGGATATGGTACGAATGACCCTTTTGGATACTATGAGGATAGGGTTGCGGCTAAGGAATCACATGTATTTTGAAAGGGAAATGATTCATATTGCAGGGCTCCTACCAATAGATATGGTGGCTAGGGCATATGCATTATTTGATGCAATCTTAGTGGTGGTCTGATACTGTGAAAATCGAAGGGTTCAACCTCAAATGAGGGCCTCTTCTGGGGATGACAACATAGGGATTATAGTGGAGTTGGTGGGTTCTACTAATTAGGTGTAGGGCTTTGGATCTAGAGGAGAGGGTTAAAAAAAAGGTTAGGTATGCAATAGGTTTAGGTTTAATTATGATAGGAGAGAGAAAGAAAAGAAACATTTATGTACTGATTTTATTTGAAAATAGAGTTATTGAATTAATTGCCTACATGAATTCATTTTAACATAGGAAAAAATGTTTTAACATTGTTAACAACTTTTCTTGTTAGCTGTGATTTCTCTTTATCTAAGGCAACACTGCAAATGAAAGTATTGGTAATGATAATTATTCTCCCCTTTGAAAGAATCAATCTAGAGTCAAAAAAATGTCAGAGAATAACTTAAAATAGATGTTGATACAGATGAATAATAATGCAGACCTGCAATAAAACGTTAGAGGAATGATTCTTCTGCAATGCAAAGGAAAAGGAATTGGTACAAAACAATTATTATTATTAAGGAATCTACAAATATCCTTTAAAGGAAACTTTTTAATTTTTTTAAAAACAAACTTGAAGTCAGTCGTATCTAAATATGAATAAAGGCCAAACATACAAGTTATAAATGAATTTTATAACTCGTAATGTAATAATTTATAACTTATAAAAAAAATTAAACTAAAGTAAATAACCAAACTTATAAATTAATTTTTAAAAAAAGTTCTAAATATGATCAAAGGCCAAGTATAGAGGTTATAAATTAGTTTTATAACCTACAATATGACCATTTGAAACTTATAAATAATTTAAAAAATAAAATATAAGATTAATACTACAACTTGATTATTGCTCAAGGTTTGAAAAATTAGAACTACTTAGAATAAGTACAAACAAAATAAAATAAAATGAATATATATATTAAACTTAACAATTATTAATGACAAAAAAAAAACATGATTTGTCTAGGGATAGAAGCTCAAGGAAAGGTGAAATGATTAACGTGTACTCAGTTTCCAGTTGAACCGAGTGGATATATCCCAAAGTGACCTCTCTTTTAGGTTCAATTACAGATGTGGCGGTGGAAAAGCATGAAAAAAAATATGCCTTAGGAGCCAAAAATGGCATAGCATTTCATCAAAGTCATGCCAGAAATAACTCAGAAAATATCAAATATACATTCCTCGCTTCACCAGAACAACGAAGCAAAAATATTCGGCATTACATTTAAAGACATACATGCAAAAACAAATGAAAAGCTTTACACGTTAAACTTTTCACTACTAAAAACTTGCAAATCCTTTGAGAAAACCAAAAGAAACAAAAATGCAAAGCCATCGATAAAACCATGAGAAATAAAAAGAAGATTCTCCCTTGAGATGTCGTTTGCACAAACGAGAACATCTAACTTATCTTTTCCAAAATTAGAACAAGAATCACTGCAGTACAAGAAAAATGCAAAGAAAAATGCCTCAAGTACCAAATATGGTGTAAATTTTACCAAACATTCAAGAAAAGTCATGCCAGATTGGACATGCAAAAGCTATTATTTTAAACCAATACTAGTTGTAGCAATAACTTATAAAACAAAATGCATGAAGGCCCCAAAAATAAACTAATAAGATGATTTACAATGCTATAGTGATGCAATAACGAACTAATCTAATATGATAAATTCACAAAAGAAGCCACAATGAGGAGAACAAACTAAAATTGGTTCCTCACAGAGGTTTTCGAAATCATTACATGGGAAGAATGTTCAGTTAAAATGTCTATGGATAGCTATCAAAGCAGAATAGAAACATAACTTTCAATCTCAGCCATAAATCAAGAGGTGTGTTTGGCAAAAGCTTCACAAAAACTTGCGGCAGCCATTATATCAGCAATACTCTTGCAGGTGAACGTGTGGGTGTTACGAAGATGCATTTTGAAGCTATAAACCTGCTAAGAACAAATTGGACTAGAGCAAAGAAAAGGTGAACTACACAAATTGATGGAAAAGGATTGAAGAAAAATTTCAAAAGCATGAAGAGTACAGAGCTGTGAGCTAGCGAGGGAAGATAAATTCCTATCATGAATTTGCAAGAATACAGGACTTTTGCAAACAAGGAAAAATTAGCAACACAAAGAACAAACCCAAAGCACACAAGTGAAGCTTAAAAAAACCCTATTACAAAGTGATCTCTTAGAGGATCAATATGCAAAGAGTATAGGCTCTCATGCAATAAGAAGAAACATAGAAAAAATGAGGTTGAGGTTGATGTTGAGCAGAGAAAAACAAGGTAGATAAAAGGAAAGATACCAAAAAAAAAAATTGCATAATGAAATTTCTAAAAAAAAATCACAATTTAGAGAAAGTTCTAAAAAAATAACATTATATTAGAACTTGTTTAGAATTTCTAAAAAAATAAGATGTAAGAATTAAATAATTAAAGAGACAATGAAATATTTTTATAAAAAAAGTGAATAGGTTTTGTTAATTTAAATATGATCATAAATAGATTTTATTAATAGTTCATAACTAATAATTTTTTAAGTATTCCTTGCAATAACATATTAAAGAAATAAAAAAAATTGATTTTGAGATTTAAAATTTAATCAAAAAATATAGTGTAACAGTGTAATTTTTGATTGAATATTTTAAAAAAATTGCACATTATATAATTTAAAAATATAAATAAAAAAATTTAAAGAATAAAATAAATAAATGCTACTTGTTTTGGTGGCACACCTTCCAAAACAAGCATGAACAAAATAAATATAAATGTGTATTTTTTTATAGCAATACCTAGGTAGAAATTATTTAAAAAAAAGGTTTGCTCTAATGAATGGCAACCTTCATCACATAAAACTCAAAAACAAGGATTAATGAGACTCTGATACCATGTTAGAAATAATAAAATTGAAATGAACTAAAATTAACGAATTATAAATTAATCTAAGAGAGCTTGTGATGAACATAATTACCATACTTTAAAGAGCTTTCCAATATCAACACAAGAATGGAGGCACATATTTTGAAAGGGGAAAGCAAAGAAAACCCCTTGTGAATAATATGAATGAGGCAAACACCTAAGAATGAAGAAAGAGAGAGAAGGAGACAATGTGGAGCCATAGGGCTCATTACATGAACTACATCGTGATTGTGTGTTTAGAATGAGAGAGAAGCATCTCTTATAAAGAGATGAGAAGAGGAGTTATTTGTAACTCCCAAGTGAATGATTGCCACATTCATAAGTGTGTGCTTGACAAGTGTCATAATCCTCTTAAGGAGGAATAAACTATTTTCCTTAATAAAGGAATTACAAAAGATACTTGTCCTCACATGTGGACTAGAGGACAAACAACTTAAGGGATACCTTGGTTTACCCCATTTAATAGATACAACCAAGGAAGTATTATAAATTCTAACAAACCCTAATAGTGGGGACATTACAATAATTTGTGTAGAATTTTGAGTAGATATTGCAACCAACCATGACTCAATTGTATTTTTTTTTAAGTTAATAAAAATACTTTGTTTTCCTTTCCAAATTGTGCAAAATATTCTCTACTAATACCCAAAAAATTGTCCACTCATATTCATATTTCCATTGATAGATTGAAATTTGATATAATCTCTTGATAATAAGAAATCACAAACATTGTGCTTTTTGTTTAGTTCATCTTCCAAGGTTGAAGCTAAAAATAATTGAACTAGGGTTTGTGTTAAAGTTCTCTGTGTGGTGATTGATGGTAAGTGTGTACTGTCCCTACAGGGTTTTGATGATCTTGAAATTGATACTAATATAACTCTATTTTGCTATTTTGGAACAAGGAACTAGTCTAATTTAACTTCAATAAGGTCTATTATTGATTGTAGTTGGTGGAGTTCTCTATTATACCCAAGTGTTATGTATTTCAAAACATAAGACACAAATTAAAGCATTCAATGTACTCAAAAGTTTGATTTCTCCTTGAGAATAACTTGCAGTCTTAAGATCATCAATTAAGAAATCTGCATAAGTAAGATAAATCAATTTTTTCTAAGGTATACCGGACTAGGTTAGAAGAGCCTGAAGTGAAGAGGATTTTGATCATGTAGTGCCTACCCCTAGTTTACATTATTATTATTATTGTTGAACTCTTTTAGGCCAGTTTATGCTTGATGATTAGTAGCATTATCTTTCAGATTATTAGATATTGTTTGACACTTGGTTGATTTTATGATGAGACTACTTGGTACTATTTACTTCATGTATGCATGATTATACCTTGATGATGAGTATTACAATGATTTCAGTTATTTGATGATGATTAGATAGATGGATTATTATACGTGTTTTCTTATGGATACTTACCCCATACTGCATGTGTATGGTGTGTGTATATGTTCTCTTTATGTATGACGTGGTTAAGGAAGGGAGTTGTAGTCACCTGCTAGTCCGGATCTACACGATGCACCAATTCCTACCATTGCCTGTTTAGTTTAGAATATATGTGTTTGTGCATGTGTAGATTTTATGCAAATAGTAGGTACCGAGTATCAACTTCCTTGAATTGCCAGGATGAGCATTCCCTATCGCAATATCTCAATGGTAAGAGAGGGGAGATAAATTCTTAAGTCCAAATCCTAAGCTATAAACCATTTGTCCTAGAAAATTAGGACAAGTATCTATGATGATTACCCTTTCGAATGTGTTGTATGATGTAAATTCATGATTATAACCTTAGAGTTTGATCTTGTATGTGGTATTTTATGATAGGTTTTCATATTTTGTCTTATAGGTCTTTGGTGATTTTTCTATTAATTAAGTCAAATTAAAAGATTAAATTAATGATTTAATTTAATGGAAATTATTATGATATTTTCAATATTTAATTAATTGAAAATTAGTTAAATAAAAAGAATTAAATAAAAAGAGAAAATTATAAGTCTAGTTTGAGAATGCATTAATATTTATTTAATTTAATAATAATATATTTAGGAGATCATTTTTAAATAAATGCTAAATATTATTATTACTTAAGTTAATTAATATTTTATCAATTAATGCTTTGAAAATAAATTAAAGAGTGAAAAAAGATATTAATTTATTAAAGAGATTTAAAATTGCATAAATTATGCATGACGTTTCGAAAAAGATAATTAAAAGTTTAAAAGTTGTGATGAAGGAGTTCCCTTGGGTGATTGCAAAATTAGTGCCCCAAATTTAGGAGAGAACTCCTTATCAACATTTGAGGGTCCATTTTCCAAGGACCAAGAATTTTGGAGAAGGGAATTTTCAGAGAGAAGGTTTTGAGAGAAAATATTTCTCTCACAATCTTTGGGTGTTTGCGAATTTAGCATCGGAACCAGGTAGATTCTTGTGTTTTGTTCACCCAGTTTATTATATTATTTAATATTCCTATCTTCTTCGTGATTGTGAATTGTTTATTTGAATTTCATTATGAAGAATCTTTCATATTTCATTTTGAAATTACTGGTATGCATGTTGATTTCTCCTGTATACATGAGGATTTAAAATATCAGTCGAACCCTCGTTCTATAGATTCAAAGTTGCAAATTAAACCGGGAAGGGTTTTGAAAGAAATGGAAATAAAAAATTAGAAATTTGATTAGTTTGTCGTATTTTTTTCCTATCAAAGTATTGATAGAAATTCTGTTATATAATTATTTTATTTAATTTAAAACAATTTAATATACAAAAATATTTTTAAAAAAAAAAAAAAAAACAAAGAAGAAGAGGTGGGCTTTACCCCACCTCCCCCCTTTTTTTCTTACCTTTGGCAACATTGCTAATAATCGCAGGGTATTACGACAGTAAGAGTACTCTGTACTGCTGCAGTTGCACAACCTTAAAGGCCAACGAGCCCTAAACACATTATATCATACATTCAAAATGTTTTTATAAAAATTATTTTAATGTCATTAAATTTAAATTGTAATTAATTTAAATTATTATTTATTAATAATTTTATTTATTAATATTTAATAATTTTTATTAACAGTTAATAATTTAATAAATATTAATATAGTTATTTATTGATTTAATTAAATTTAGTTTAATTAATAATGAATATTATTAATAAAGTTTTAAATTTATTTTATTATTATTAATGATATTGATTTAAATAAAATTATAATTATTTTATTTAAAAATCAATAACTATTATTTAATAATTTAATAAATAATTACCAATAAATTATTTTAGAATATTCGACTTATAATCGAATAAGGGTAATTGTGCATTTTATTCAAATATAAGAAATGGGTTAATTTGTAAGGGTAAACTATGAATCTCATCTTCTTGAAACATACATTGAAACAAATACTTAAACCGTACTGTTAACTCGACTATGTATTTTCACAATCAAACCAAACTATGAAACTACACTGTTATCTATATGTTGTTTATGTTTTGGTTTTAGGTTGACTAGAGTGTTGATTAATTCTAGGATGTCTACTAGAGGCTAGGGAGTTTTGTGTTTGTAATATTATGATGAATTGATCTTGATCTTTTAAACTCAACCATGGTAATGTGTTTGGCATGCTCTATGATGAGTTGGTTATATTGTTCATTATTGCTTTAATGTACTTGTGTGATTACAAGATGGATGTTATGATGTAATTATCTTGACCTTTGAGTCTTCAATCAATATTTTTGGGATGCTTTCCAATTGCTTGTAAAGAAGTGATGGATTATTGTGAATTATCTTTTGATGCTTCTAGTCACTTGTATAGGACTGAGGGAAATGCTACGATTCTTTGATTTGTGCTTTTATGAGCTTAGGCTAGGTTATCTATATGTAATGTCAGGAAGTGGCTTGCAATGGAGGTCGGGGCTCAAAGTGGCTACTAGGGTAACCCATTGTAAGTTGTTTAATAAGTGAAAAGACTACACTAAATGAGAGTAAAATAAACCTAATAAGAGTCTTTGTCTTTCCTCGCCCATGCCTCGAGTGCTAATACATACTAGGATGGGAGTAGAGAGGATGCTTGGTTGTGACCATGCATCATTAGTATGCCTTGTTAGTACAAAAGGATGCTAGTGCCACATAGAGTCACTAGGGGGCTGGGGTCAAGTTAGACTGCTAGGGTAACTCTAGCATTGATTCATGCGATGAAATTTGCCTGCTTACATAGTAGATTCCCTACGTGTCTTTGTTTGCTTCTAGGTCTAGATGTTGATTTATCTTGGAACCTTTGAGTTAGATTACTTTTAGGGTTCCTTAACTTAGATATTACTTTTGATTTTGGGATTGATATCCTGTTTGGGACTTGAGACTATCTCCTCAACATGGTGAGAGTGGACCTTTTTGGGTTACCACATGGTTGGGTGGTACTACTTTTTACTCTTACTGTAGTGCCTCTCCCATTTGACTTTTGTAAGTCATTCTGATGGATGCAACCTTGCTGATCTTTTGTTGTGATGGGATCATGATTGTGACCCTGAGTGATCTACACAGTCAAGGTGTTTGAATTTTTGTTTCTGTATGATTATGCTTTTGATTGATCTATGAGATTATGATTTGATTTATGATTCACTGAAGTTTGTGCCAGTGCTTACCAGGATCATTGTAGTATCATGAGGTTGTTTTGTGATTACCTTGAGATGTGTGCATAGATTGCACTATGTATTGTGTACCATGCTACATTGGACTAGGTTCCTGTACCAGTGGGTAGTCATGTTTATGACTATGTTTTCTTATATGTTTTAAGTGCCTTTTTGTTGATTCTTTAATCAATCATTAGTAAATGCTTAAGTAATTAGGGATGGATTTTCCATGTTGGATTATTTGGTTATGTGCTGTGGACATTTACCTTGTTATAGTTATGATTAGAGAGATATTTGTTACTCATGTTATGTTTATATTTGAGATGACCTGAGGTTCAGATGTTATACTTTGATTTCAGTATCATAGATATTAGACTACTATGTTGTTCAGTTGATCATATTGCATGATGATGCCATTTTAAGAGGATAGTGTGTTTTATGATGATATCTGGTTATCTGGTATTTGGTCATACCTTTGATTATGTTAGGTGATGGATTTAATGCTATAGTTATTTACTTCATTCCTGCGTTGTTATGCTTTATGCGAACGTGAGTGATGTAAATAGATTACTTTAATATAATTAAATAAATGGTTAAATTAGGTGATTTAATGCTTTTATTGCTTCAGCTATGTTATTATATGCAATTGCACTTGATCGTGTTGTTTAGTGTGCAGGATTTATATCCCTAGTAGTGGCACATGGAGTTAGTGATTCAACTTTTCATATTTTACCAATGTCGTCCTAGTATGGTCGACATATCCTTAATTAAATGTTTAATTTAAACCTTTCGGTGATTATTAAATCCGAACTCATTTGCATTATGTGATTAGACCAGTAAGTGTGTCTGTGCATTTAGAGGTTCACATTATCGCGAAAGTTATTAAGGAGATTTCTATTTTTGGGTTTTCAGGCTTTTTAATTGATTTATTTTAATTTCTGGCAGCTTTGCCATAGATGAATTCCTATTTATAGGAATAGCCTGTTTTCGTTTGGGTTGATTTGGGGTTTAACTAGGTTGGCTGGTTATTTTTGCTAATCGATTATTCACTCGAAAAGTGAATAAATATCCAAAGAGGAATTTAATTCCTCACTTCTCACTTTTGAATTAGAAAGTCGGAGAGTAAAACCCAAAATCCTCTTCATGAGGATTTACTGTTTTGTTCGTTGTGGGAGCTACGGGCGTGGGATCGTCACAAGGTTGAGCTGGTTGGATCCAACTCAGGGAAACCTTGGATTGCCGCAATTTTTGGCCACTTCTGCGAGCGTTTTATTTTTTGGGTCAATTTTCCGTTTTGCCCTTTTGGCTGTGAGATAGGGTTTTCTCATTTTACTGTTTCTGCTCCATTTCTGTTTCTGTTATTAGTAGTCATTTGTTTGGAGGCTAAGAACTAGTGTTCCCCTCCGTTTTTGTATGTTAGTTCTACCTGGTTGGGCAGGTACAAACATTTTTTTATTTTTCGAGATGAGGGTTTGGGTTTTTGGACTGTTATGCTGGCCGTTTTTGCATACGGTGTCCGATTCTTTTTATTTTTGGATTTTTGGGGTTTTTGAACCCAAAGGCTAAATGGGTTTTAATTTAAATTTTTTTCTAAATTTGGAGTTTTTACCTCATTTTGCGTGCCACCTTGTTTTCTTAGGTTTTCTTGGCACAATGTGGGTCGTGGACCTGGATGATTCGTTTGGATATCATTCAGACCACTATTGCACTTTTTGTTGCATTGGGATGAGTGTTGCATCCGTACACCTGACGTTGTGTTCGGTTGAGTGATTTTATACTTGTTATTGTTTCTTTTAGACCTTTGCTTTTGTTTTGTGAATGCTAGAATTCGTGTAGAATCCATACTCTTGGATTGAGGCCAGTTGAGTGAGTTCATGATGTTTGGTCTTGTTGCATCATTGGGATTCGTGTGGAATCCATACTCTTAGATTGAAGCTAGTTGAGTGATTTCATGATGTATGGTTTTGTTGGCTTTGGGATTCATGTAGAATCTGTCCTTCTTGTGTTGCTTTTGGTTGGGTGTTTTCTTTGCATTGTGTTCTCATTCCTGTCCTTGTGTTTTGATTTTTGTGATGGTGGTGCGCCACACATGAGTACGTGCTCGTACATTTGTTGGGTGACTTGCAAGGCCCGATCTTCCATAGTACTTCTAGAAGTTATGATCATTAGGGTTGGGATGGGAGTATACATGCCCACTGGCACTTGTCGTAGGATGAGCATGGGTAGGGTAGGGTAGCATATGGAGGGGGCTTCTATCTCGTAGCCCGACGATCATGACGCCATGGGTATGGCTGAGAGAAGCTTGATTAAGTGATAACTAAAGAAAATGTGTGAATGGTAATAAAACTTAAGATAATAAAACTTCGCGTGATGGTTCCAAGGGAGTACCTCGAGAGGGAAGTACCTTGTGAGAGTTTCCTCACGTGATCTGAGCTTGGGATTGTCGATGCCAAGCGACTCTCCATGATGTCAACCCCTACTTAGTAGCCTTTTGAGTGTCTGACCAGGACCTGTACTCCTTGTATTGTCTTAGGTTCTTGGTTGCAACCATCATATTGTCTAGCGTGAGTGTTAACCTTGGATGTTGTACTTTTTTGTGTGGTTGTGGTTGGATCATTATCTCCATCAGCACAGCGGGTGTGGACCTATGGGTTCCACGTGGTTGGGAGGCGTAGCTACCTTCACCATTGCTAGGGACTGGTTTATAGAGACGATCTTTTCCTAGCACGACCATTGCTAGATGTTTTCACTTGGTACTTTGGGTTTCAGAGTATGCTTTCTTTTGATTTATGCTATCATTGGAATGCTTGGATATCATGTTTAGATGATGTTAGTTTACTTGATGCATTCCCATATTATGATGTTTAGCATATGATTAGATGATGTGTATTGCTGTAGTAGCATATCTATTGCTTTTTGATGTTTAGCATGTTATAGGTGATGTTATCTATTGAAGGATTATCTTATCCTTTTCTACTAGCATGTTAGGTTTCCTTATGCTTATATTGTTGCATGTTTTAGTAGTGACATCCTATTATGACAGTACTGACGATTTGGTTGGTGGCTTGGGATGCTATGCGCGGGGGATGGCTAGGACCCACGATGGTCTTATGATGCTATTAACGGTTGGGAGGAACCGCGTACTTAGTTTGTTTGTTCAGTTCACTGTGATGTTGCTTATGTTCACTGTGATGTTGCTTTTAGTATGTTCTTTTCTGCTATAGTTTTAGATGGATAGATGTATCTCCTTCTTGGCATCTTGTTGTTTATGCACTTGAGTGTTCGCTCCTCGATCTATGTGATTCTTGTACTCCCCAGTGTGGAGGTTCTAGCTCTGTTTGGCTTAACGTTCTTCCTTTGTAGTCTTCTTGTCTTTTCCTGAGCGACCATGTGTTAGCATGGTGCGATACATTAAAGTGTCGCACACCCATTTGAAGTATGTCGTGCACACCCTAATTGTGTCGACGCACGCCTCTTGGAGTTTTTTCATGTGATACTTCACAATATCACACTCTCTTAGAAGAAATGTTGTACGATACACTTCCAATATCGCACACCCTTTGGAGAAGTATCGCCCAACCCCTGATTGTGTCGCCCTTCTTCTGGAGAAAGTATCGCACAGTGCTGATAAAGTGTTGCACGATTTTTATGAAACCTGTGTGGGTGGGTAGTGGGCACTTTTTGGTCCATTCCAAACTTTTTAGGGATGGTTTGAAGTACCCTCTTAGGTGTTCTTCAATCCCTTGGTGGAGCAACTTGATTTATAGTTGTCTTTTTTGTAGTTCATTCTTCGAGGTTTAAAATATATCGTTTAAGTATAAGAATAATTTCTTATACTTAAGATATATTGTAATATATGTGACAAATCTTTTGAGATAGGTTTCAGACCTCTCAGAGACAAGTTATGGATTCTAGGAAATTTTTAGGGCTTCAGGATTTCAGGCTTAGCCAAATTTTAGGATTCTGCATTTTACCCCAGCTTGGTGTTTTATTGATGAGTGATCGTTTCTTGAGCCCTCATCTTGTTTGTGGTAGTTGTTGGCTTTTGTTTGCGTGTGTCAGTTTGGTTGTGGCATTCAGAGATCTGTTGGTTGTGGGGATTGTGGTGAAGTCTTCCGTTGCGATCTTGGTGATCCATGTATGATGTTGTAATGTGCATTCATACTTGTAAAAAAAAAATATTTCTTGGCTTGTATTTCATCCTTGTTTCCAAGGATCTCCAGGCGGGGCATTACACTTACCTTTGAGATCCGTTCGTAGATGCCGTGGCTTGGGAGTTCCTTGTTCTGCATTTCCTTTCATTCTATCTTTGTGTATTATGATGGATGATTATATCTTTATGATGGATGATTTCACTTATTGTATTGTACTTTGCTTCATGGATCCGAAGGGGATGATGTAATCTATTTTTATAAATGTATATTCTTTCATCATACCCTGTGATATGTACAGTGGATGATTGTGCATTCTAAATTTTATTGCCAAGTGGCATTTGAAACAAATGTATATTATTTAAATGGACTTGGACTTGTAATTATTCTTTCACATGGATGTGTTATTTTTTTGACTTAGTATTAATCAAATTTAAATGTGATTCAACGTCTTGGGATCCTTAAGGAATGTAATCTGTTATGTTTTCTTATGTATGATTGTATGTTATTGCTTCCGCTATTTTATGTTTCATGTACATGTTATTCTTTTAAAAAAAAATTGTGTTTGGAAAACTTAGTAAAACTTTAGGTTAATTCTTTTGGATCCCTTGGCAGGGCATTATAGATCATTAAGCATAAATCCTAGTTGTTGGCCAAATTGTGTTGAACTACCCAGCATTGAGAGAGCAAGGCTCATAGTTTTTTCAACCAACAATTTGAGGAACCAATGGGTAACATGAGGCATCTTGAAAAAATGTGGAATAAGTATAGTTACTAGGTTGTCTAAATCTCCCTTAGATGAAAGTTAACCTATTTAAACTTATTATGCATAGTTAGACCCTAGAGTTCCTAGTGTAGCAACCTAGGGCTTTGATACTGGATAGCACACCCCACTAGGGAACCTAAAAGGGATAGGTCATAAGTTACGAAATAATGCGACTAATGTTTTTTGAATTGATTTGATTCCCACTTTTTACTTAACACTATATTTACATTAAGTCCCTTCAAGCTCCCTAACATTAATCCAATCTTCTTAATTACTAATTATTTAACATTACTATTATTCAATTTTTTTTTTAATATTATCACTTCAAGTATTCTTCTTCCTCTCTCAATCAAACATTATGGAAAATTACAACATCTATTACATATGATTTTTCCTTTCATGATTTCCTTTTGATTTTTTTGTTAAGTAAAATCTTATATTGCATCAACTTATTTTATCACATTTAAAGAAACATTTGCATTACCAAGTTATGATATACTTCATTTGTTAGATCTTGTCTTTGCTACATGACAACATGTTTTCATTTCTTTCATTTCATTTCAGGGTTGATTTGTAAATAATGGTTGACTAAGTCAAACCATTTTTCCAACCTTCTTCTCGTGTTTCTATGTATAGGAATAGGTGGTGCAGGTATTAGAACTTTTGTGAGCAGGTTGATGAAGCAAACCTACTACTTTTAGCCAAAAATACTAGGAACATAATGAAACCATATTTTTTTTTGAGAATAATACCATTTAAATATTTTGTATCATGTATTTTTTGCTCAAATTTATTCTACAAGTTAGTTCTATAGTTTGAATTTTGTTTCAAGTCATTTCAAGTTTTTGGCAATTATTTATTACTTTGTATTTTCCCAATTTATCTATTTTGGCCTTACTTATCTTCCCACATTGCTTTATCATATTTACTTTCCCCCTCTGCACATTTCACACTTATATATTTAGTGAAGGATCACTGCCCCATTTAGTGGTTAGGACCTACTTGAGCCTATTGGGACATCTTCCTTCCAAATGTGCAAGTTTGAAAATAGACAATCTAACTCTTTATACTACTTCCCTATTGCTACTATATAAGCATAATGGATAATTAAGTTGTTGGATCAACATACATTTTGGCCTACCTTCTACATGCAATTTGCAATGTAAAATATTTCAAGAAACTAATTGGGCATCTTAATTGGCTTTCACAATTAATACTTGAGTAGATAATTCAAACTAATATTTTTCATTAAACTTGCAATCCATTTGTAATTTAATTAAAAATATAAGGGGAAATTAGGAAATTAGAAAAGGATATACGATGATAGAAATAACCAATCCAACTTGTAGAAGTTGCGGTGAATAGGGGTGCATGATTTCATAATAATTTCCAACAATACTAAAGACTGAATAAAAAATAGAAAGACTATTTTATTTTGTGTTGTAGTCTAAGGCATCCCCACAACTGAACCCAACAATACAGTTTTTCCATTATGGGGTGAGTTGAGGTGAGACTAACCCTTGGAGAAGTACCAAGTCACCTACAAGCCAAATCCACCAGTTGATTCTAGGGCTCAGAGTCAAACTTGAGAGCAATAGGTCCATGATCCAAGCCAAATCTACTATCAATTGGGGCCGAACGAATTTGTGTTTATTAATTAAATTGATATTCTCTGTAATAGAATTCCATGAAAACCAACACATATTATGAAAGTCTCATTTATAGATCCAACATTATTGTATCCTTTTGAAGATGTTGTTGAAAGGTTTTGGAAAGTTTAAAGCAATAGGTTGAGCATAATAGAGAATATCGTTATTCCACCAAGTAGTAGATGAGAAGAAACTGAATCCATGTTGGAGTGAGTTTTCTTTTAATTTCAAAAGAGAACAATTATGATACCAAACCTTTCATATAGATAGGACGAAATGAACAAATTTAATAGAGAATAAAGAAGCATACAAAGTCTTAAATCGAGCCATCCTACATGCTTCCATTTTCCCTTAATTGTGAAAAATTTAATGTGGTTTTGTATAAGAATCTTCCACACTTTCTTGCCAGGGAAAACTCTAATAATCCACTTGGTAGCCATAAAAACCCTCACATCCTTGATCTATAAGTCTCAAACCAACTTTACATATAGTATGGATGCCATGAGTCCATGAAGTAGATATGCATCTTCTATTACCATTCCATTTGGCCCAAATAAATTAATGAATAATTTTGACTAAATCTTCATACCCTTTTTTTGAAGGCATCCAACACGAGGAGTAGTACATGTAGAAAGAAAAAAATTGTTGACACCTTTTATTTCCCCACCCAAAGATAAGAATTTAGTTCCCCAATTGAAAAGCTTATTTCTAACTCTATTAAGGTACCAATTCCACTTGTCTTTGAGAGACACCTCAATACCAAGTGGTACGCCAAGATAACTCATGATTTCTTTGTTTTTAATTTGTTTCCAACCTCAAGGAATCCAATGAGGAGTAGGACCATGTTGAACCATCATTTATTTTATTTTATCACGTGCAAGTTTTGAAGTCAAAACAATACAATATAACTCCACTATTTCTAGGAGTCCAGGAGGGCCTAGTAAAAGAACGAGGCAAAGTATGAGGAAAAAGATGATTGAAGCTCCTGAGGTTCTTGATTTTGCCACGGTTGATATTATCTAGAGTATTGTAGAAGCAAGCAAGGAGGTGGAGAAGATTATTAAAGAGTCACTGTAAGTGCTAGTTGTGGTTACTGGCATGCTGGTTGCTGGTCCGTATGGTGTTGCTAGTTCTATTTTTTATTTTCTAGCTTTTGTTTAAGCTTTAGGTTCCAGGTCCTTGTAAAACCTGGGTGTGTTTGGTTTAAACTTGTGGTTTTAGGTCCTTGTAAAACCTGATTTTTTATGTTTTTTGATTTACTCTAGGTTTCAAGTCCTTATAAAACTTGGTAGTACTTAATGCTGATCTTTTGCTTTTGTTAAAGGGTTTCGGGTCCCTTCAAAACTTGTTTTTATTTTAATCTAAAACTCCACTATTTCCATCATATGGGAAATATTTTTTCCAGGATTTTGTAGAAACAACAAGCTATCATTAGGATAATAAAAATTGGTAACAACTCTATTGTCAAGATTAGATATTCCTATGATTGGCTACATATAGTTAACACTTCAGAGTATAGATATGGGGTTAGGGGGCAACCATGTCAAAGATCTTTGTACGGGAAATGAGTTAATCATAACATTATATCAATAATGTTATGATACTCTTTAATGATGTTGCATATTGTTTTGCTTTAAGGCTAGTTTTGTTTAAGTTTTTATGTTTTGACTAAGGCTCATTTTAATTCTTTTACTATTTTATTGTCATAAAGATTTAAATCTATTTTTACTATGTTTATAATATCAAAAACATATTTTAAGATAATAAAATATATTTTATCTAAATTTTTACCTTTAATAAACTTTTTGCACTATTTTACTTACCCATCATTAATATTTATTATTTTCTCACTTTTTTAATATCTCATCAAATATTAAAGTTGAGGATTATATCTTATTTTTTAAACAATTATCCACCTTCTCAATACAAAATATTATTGTGAAGTATGTAACTGTTAAATGTTTATCCAAAATCCCCCCTTTCTTTTTATATAATTTTCTTCAAATTTTTTATATATTTTACAACATGATAGTTTTAAATTTATTCTTTGGCTACAAGAATTGCCGAATGTGACATTCATCTATGCTTGAATAAGCTCTCTTATGCTATTCATGCATTCTTAAAATAAGTTATGGAATATCATTTGGACCTGTTTGGTTGACCTAGAAGAGGAGTCAAAAAATGCATATTCTATGTTTGGTTGCAACAATTGAAATAGGAATTGGAATAAGTTTTGTTTTAAAATTTTAATAATTAATATTTTTTAATAGTTTGGTAATATTTTAAATAAACAAGATTTTTTATTGTAAAAACTCATTTTTTTATTATTTTAAAAAAATTTCAAATTATTTTACCTAGCTTTTATTTTATTTTTTAAATTGACTTTATAAGTGAAAGATATACCACAACCTTTGAAATTCATCAAAATTCAAAGGACATATTATATTGTATATTATAAATTTAATTTTAAATGAAATCAAATTATCTTAATGAGTATAAGATGAAAACTAAAATAATTTTATTTTTAAATATATTTAAGAAAACAAAAATACAAATAAGTTGAGATCATTAATATGATTTATAAATAATCTTTCAACATAGTTTTAATTATAAAACTAAACACAAGATTTATTTGTAAAGATAATTTTATAAAAGTTTAAAAAAGATATCAAATTTCTGATATTAGTCTTTTTTGTTACTTAAAAAAAAAACACATATTAAAAATTAAATAATGTTGACCTAGTTTATGTCTTATTATAAACAGAGAAAATAGTCCAAAAATGTATTTGAGTAACAAAATACAATCAAACGACAAAGTCACGGACCTAACAACCCATCAAATTGAATTTATTAAAAATTAGAATAAGAATAAACTATTCTTATTCCATCTTTCTTTAAGAATTCTGCTATGCTCATTTTAGAGTTAATTAGGATAGGCAAATTCTAATTCCAATTTTATATTTTCATAACTGTCAAATAGACTAATTCGAATATTTAGATTTTCCTATTCCTACTCAATTCTGCAACCAAACGAACCTTAACTGCGACCTTTAATTCCAAATTTGTCATACTGCGACCTTCAATTCCAAATTTGTCATCAGTCTTCATCAACCTTATCATTCTTACTCTGCATTCCACTGCTAATAGCGATCCTTTGTGTATACGGGACACTAGATTACCGATCTTAGTAAAAGTTTAAGCATTAGTCTTCCCCTTACCAGGTAACTATACATTTTGCTTACTGAATTGTTAAAAGTATTTACAGGTCTAGAAGAAACTGCATGAAGGTTGGGTCATTAAGAATGAGGCGGTTTGATACAAGCTGTCACTTCTAACAACTGCCAAGAGTCACTATGATGATGGATATATTGCCATCTGGATCATGTTAGGACAGGCAATGCCGCTTCTTCTCCAAACAGAATACCCCATTACTTCCACTTTTGAAGCTAAATTTCAACTGCAATTTTTCTTAATGCTCGCTATCCATGGAGAGTCGAAATTTCAGACCCATGTCTTCACTTATAATTTTATCATTACTCTTCCACTGTGCAATTGCACACAATGACTTCATTTCTCAGGTGACTGATCAAATTGACGAAAACGGTAACTGGAATTTCAGGTTTCTCTTCGACAAATTTATAGCTGAACATGGTAAAGTGTATGGCGGGGTAGAAGAGTATGGAATGAGGCTGAGTATATTCGAGAAGAATTTGATGAGGGCGATGGAGAACCAGGCGTTGGATCCCACTGCTGTTCATGGAATAACGCCGTTTTCTGATCTGACGGAGGAGGAGTTTGAATCTCGTTACACGGGTTTGCTGAATGTTCCCCACAATTTGATGAATGGCTCCCCTGCGACTGAGATTTTGCCTGTTGATGATTTGCCTGCTAATATTGATTGGAGAGAGAAGGGTGCTGTGTCTCAGGTCAAAATGCAGGTGGGTATTTATTAATTTAGTGTCTAACCCCATTAACTTTAGTTTTGGGCTTCAGTACTCTTTTTGAAGCCTCGGTTTAATCAGTTTTTTATTCATTTAATAGTAATGGTTTTGAACTTTGAAATCAGTATTCTGGTTGCATGCCTTGTTTCAAAGAAGTTGCCCCAAAATAGCGATTCTGCATACAGAAAATGAAGGTTTTCCAAAGTGAAAATGGCTTCATTTTCAAGTATATGTCCCAAACAATCAATCACATGAATATGAAATTTTGAAATATTTTGTTGGTTTTGAAATTTAAAAACATTTTTCAATCTCTTTATGTATGGTAGGAACTTCCGGAAAAAATATCAATTACTTTGTTTGCTGAAAACTGTTTTATATTATAGGAATGATGAATCTCCTTTAGAGACATCTTCTCAATATTTCTCTTTATATGAGTTTGTTAAGGTGATAATGGTCGCTGGATAAATCTACAGCTCCATTGAGAGTGGTTACCTAGTTTTTCTCGATGGTTGCTGATAAGAAAATTTAGGAGCCTTAACCAGTGAGTTAGTATCATGCTTTATTTTTTCTAAGCTGTAGGTGTAGAGACACTTCAACAGAACATGTCAATAAACATCTTTTTAAAAAAAAAAAAACATTGGATGGAATTAATAAAAATAAGAAAATGATTTTGCTGGTTCCTTTGGGTAAAACTAGAAATATGACGTCCATAGCACTTAAGCAGCAACAAACAAAGAAATGATCTTGTCCTGTAATAGAGCAACAGAGTCCCCTGTTTCAGTGGTCACCCTTAAACATCACACATCACACATTAATTAAGCTTGAAAAAATTAGTCAACTTTGACTACTTAACACTTTAATGAAGGTTTAAGTGTGTGATTTTAAAACCGTCTGTGTTTCAGTTAATGCTGGCACAACTCCCCAGTTATACGATCAAGCTTAAGGCTTTCCTTGTGGATTAGATTTTCACGATGTAATCAGGTATATGAAGGTTTCAAATATATCTGATTGTTGATCCTTGCCAGGGTTCGGTTTGGAATGATTCATCATTTTAGTGATTGCCATGCCATTTCTTAGGATTTCTAATATTTTCCTCGGATTTAAGTTTAGTGGTTGCCTCTTAGAATTGAGAAGAAATCAGTGCTCTAATTTTATTCATCATATCTGGTTAATAAATGGCAGCGAAGGAAACCGACAGTTTCCCCACAATGGTGTCTCTATAGATGAGTGATAAGAACAAAATCAAAATCAAGGAATTCAATTATGACTTGTTTGTAGGTTATTTCAAGATGAAGGAATCTGCAGATGATATTCTTCATTGCAACTATTATTATACCAACACGGAAGCTAGTCGAAGTTTTTTGATTATGTGTGAATTCTTCCAAGTTACACTGTTACAGCTAATATTCTGTTCAAACTGAAGCATTAGCCAGAGATTTTTGTAGGTATATCTTTTAGTATTTTGTTGCATGTTATTACATTTGATTATCTTTACACAAGTATGGTGGCAGGGAACATGTGGTTCATGTTGGGCGTTCAGTACCACCGGAGTTATTGAAGGAGCAAACTTTCTTGCCACTGGAAATCTCTTAAGCCTCAGTGAGCAGCAACTTATTGATTGTGATCACAAGGTGAAAACTGAAATGTGTAGTTCCCGCATTTGCAAGCCTGATTTCATGGCCATTTCGCTATTGGATTCTGAAACACTGGTAGAGAAGCATCGTTCTAATGTACAACCTTTTCTATTCTAACAGTGTGATCCTCAGAACAAAAAGGCTTGTGATAACGGTTGCAATGGGGGACTAATGACAAATGCATACAATTATCTCATAGAAGCTGGAGGCATAGAAGAAGAGAAAACCTATCCATATACTGGAGCTCCAGGAAACTGCAAATTCAGACCTGAAAAGGTAGCTGTGCAAGTCCAAAATTTCACCAATGTCCCTCTTGATGAAAACCAAATTGCTGCTAACCTCGTAAAGCATGGACCTTTGGCTGGTATGTATATATATCTTTTCCTACCTTGAATCAATGTTAAAATTTCAGTATCTTTCCTCACTTTTCTCCCCATTTTGTTTTCCTTTCTCACTTTCACATTAGGGATTTTGGGAGTAATTCTTGGCATCCCCTCTTCTTATGCCTAATTTCCTTAGGTTTTCCCATGTGTTTCCACAGGGAGATTATGGTGTCACAAAATACAATGCACTTCAAAATTTTGATCAAGTTATGTTCTTTTGCAGTTGGGTTGAATGCAGCATTCATGCAAACATACATTGGAGGGGTTTCTTGTCCTCTGATTTGCAGCAAACGGTTCGTAAATCATGGAGTGTTGCTGGTTGGATATGGAGAAAGAGGGTTCACGCCATTAAGGTTGGGATATAGACCTTACTGGATCATAAAGAACTCATGGGGTAAACGGTGGGGAGAACATGGCTATTACAAACTTTGTCGAGGCTATGGTGAATGTGGGATGAATACAATGGTGTCTGCAGTAATAGCAACACGATGAATAGGATAGTTTTGAGTTTCCGAATAAAACGCTGCATATATTCTGGTTTAGGGGATTGCTATCGATTTGAATTTGATTTTTGGCAGACCTTTTTTATACGAGTTAATGAAGTTTGTAATCCAAAATTAACTTTATGGTTGGGCTTCACTTCCAATGGAAAACATACCAACTTCTATGAGCACTCTTTTAAACAAGTTTAGAGGAATGATTCAATTTGACTCGATTACAACGTAATATAAAAGCATTATATTATAGAATGGTATGTGAAAGTAGGATAATGAACTTTCTTTTTGTCTTAATCTAGAATATTCAATTAATACAATATAAATTCTCAAGTAATCTAGATAACAAGTGGTGGGTAAATTATTTAAATATTCAATAATTAAATCCCGAGATACTTCTGACTGAATAAATTTGAAGAGGCTGTGAAATTTATAGGTTTCATTTTTTGTTTTGGAGATCTGTGTTGAATTTGGAGGTGCAAATATAATATTCACGTGGCTTAGATCTTGATCTAGAACACTACACTTCTACCTTGCCAAAATTACCGAAAGCATTCACAATTACCGAAAGCATTCACAAATACCTTGTGGAGGTTGCCGAGGTTGCCAGATTGCTAGGATCAAGGGTCAAGATTTTAGTTCTGTAGGATGATATTTTCCGAATCCTTTAACAAGGCCCTTAACAAATGTTCTTTTCAGTCCTATAGGATGATATTGCCAAATCCTTTACAAGGCCATTAACAAGTGTACTCGTACCTGTCAAAAATTTTCAAAGGACAAGAAGGGATCACATTGTGTTTGGAGTGTGCAACTTCTGACAATGGAGCGTAAAAGTGAGTGATCATTTGCAACAATGTAATATCCTCAAGAGGGTATAACTTCTTCAAACACCAAAAATCTTTATACTTCAGTTGTTTGACATTTTGTCAAACACTTTGCAAGCAAGCTCTGATACCAATGTAGTATCCTCTTACAAGGAACTAATATGCAAGTGCAATTCTTTTGGTATTATCAGTCTAAATACATGGAAACTAGATGCAAAACAATGATTACAATAATGCCAAAATTTTGATTTTGAATTATCATAGCAAAATCATATGCTGATGAAGTGCAATGATAATAGTGATGCCCAAGAATGGAAATGAATCAAACACAGATATTGCAGCGCGACATCGTGCATGGTTACTTTAGTAGCCAAAATCTTTTCTCCAATTAAGCACAAATAGAACTCCTGAATTGAAGCTCTCTTAAATACCAAATTCAATGGATATTTCACCACCTCAAATGGTTGACTGAATCGGAAACCTTAGTAATAATTGCATTCTCTAGAAGTTTCACCCTTTCTAATAATTAATGCACTCGCTAGAAGCTTCTCTCTTGGAATACAATAATTAAATAAAATATTTAATAATTGCATTCTCTAGAAGTTTCCCCCTTCCAATAATTAATGCACTTGCTAGAAGCTTCTCCCTTGCAATGCAATAATTAATTGTGCTTCTATAAAATTAAATTATTAGAAGCTTCCCCCTTCCAATAATTAATGCATTCTCTAATAAATTAAATTAATTAAATATAAAGTTACTTTTTTTTTTTTTGACTTTATAAGAAATTAATTTAATCAATTTTTCCTTATTTCTCCATTTAGCCTTCAGAGAATGTAAAGGCTAAGAATTCCACTAATATGCTAAAAAGATGGGGATATTATAGTTTGCCCTCCCTAAAATTGCTTGTCCTTAAGTAACTTTAAGTCCGGATGCTGCAAAATCTCCTCATTCTCTCATGTCGCATCCTCTACTGGCAGGTCATTCCATTTCACCAAATACTCCCTTATAGTGCGTTGCCTCAAGTTCCTTTCCCTGAAATCAATGATAGCCTCTGGCACCAATATCAATTTTCCCTCATCATCCAAGGGTGGGAGCATTGTAGAAGGAAAAATATGATGTCCTAACACCTTCTTGAGGTGTGACATATGAAAAATGTTGTGCACCTTGCTCTCGGCTAGCAAATCTAACTCATAAGCCACCTCTCCCACTTTCTTAATAATCTTGAATTGACCATAGTATCGTGGCTTAAGTTTCTCGGCACCACTCTTCTTGAGAGTGGATTGACGGTAAGGCTGCAACATAAGATACACCATATCTCTAACCTCAAAAGTCCACTTTGTCCTCTTCTGGTCTGCATACTGCTTTTGTTGATTCTATGCCTTGCTTATATTATCCTTGAGAGTCTTAACAATGTCTTTACTCTCCTATAACAAATCACTTGCACTGGGCACTCTACTATCACTTAAAAGTAGATCCATAAAATGGAGTGCCTCATACCCATATAGGGTCATAAAGGGTGACATTGGAATAGACATGTGATAAGTAGTATTGTAGCAATACTCATAGAGATAAATCCACTTTACCCATGCCTTCTGTTCCCTTCTATATAATTTCTGAGATATCCCTCCACCCATTTATTCATTATCTTTGTTTGACTATCTGTCTGAGGGTGGTAGCTAGTACTTGGAGTGAGCTCTGTCGCACACAACTTGAATAGCTCCTGCCAAAAATGACTCATAAACTTGCTGTCTTTGTCACTCACAATCCTTCGAGGTAAGCCATGTAGTCCGAATATCTCCTTGAAGAATAACTTTGCCACTTGTGTAGCAGTGATCGAAAAGAAGTGTACAAACTTCATAAAGCGATCCACAATCACATATATGCAGTCCCTGCCTTGGGCTCTAGGCAGCCCTATGATGAAGTCCATAGATAAACACTCCCATTTTCTATTAGGAATTGGAAGTGGCTGAAGTAAACCACCTAGATAGGAATGTTCCTGCTTATTTTGCTGGCAGGTGGGACACTCCCTAATATACTAAAGTACTTTTGCTTTGAGCTCTTTCCATGTGAAGCACTCTCTAATCTGCCAGTATGTCTTGTAGAAACTAGGATGTCCTGCCATAGGTGAATCATGAAAAGATTTCAGAACCATCATCCTCATTGTTGAGCCTAGAACCAAAAATATCCGCTCTTTGTAAATGATGAGCTCATTCACAAGGGTGTATATGCTGTCCTAAATAGTTCCATCTATGAATCCAGCGGTCCACGCATCCTTCGCATACTCTGTAAGGATCAAGTGTCTCCAATCCTCTGATATATCTGTCAATAAGCTCAAATGGGGCCTACGTGATAAAGCATCAGCAACTACATTTTGTGTCCCTTTAAAATATGTAATATCAAAGTCATAGGACTGTAACTTGCTCACCCACTTTTGTTGCCTATCATTGAGATCTCGCTTCCCCCTTCCAATAATTAATGCATTGTCTAATAAATTAAATAAATTAAATATAAAGTCACTTTTTTTTTTGTGAACTTTATAAGGAATTAATTCAATCAATTTCTCCTTATTTCTCCACTTAGCCTTTGGAGAATGTGAAGGCTAAGAATTCCACTGATATGCTAAAAAGATGGGGACATTACAAACAAAGCTATTTTTTCATAATCCACTAGCATGCAACATAAAGCTGAGATCACTTACCTTCAATTCGATCTCTGTAGGAAGATCAAGGTTCAATGTCACATAGATGTGTCCAAGTGGAGCTTTTGATGGTTGGTTGTTTCATCTATGTTGCAATGATAAATAATTTCCTTCCCAAATTGGAAGGGTAGATGTACCAAAGGGAAAAATGTGGACTCATTGAATGAGGGCAGAACATGGTGTATGAATGAGGGGACATGATGTCACCATTTAGAAAATCCAGGGTTCTACATGGTTGGATGCCCATCAACTAATCTTCACTGGGACAGGTTAATCTTCAGACAAAAGATAGGCTAATCTTCAAACAAAATAAAGTCAAACTACTTTTTTTTTCCAGATTCTGATTTTTTTCCAATTTTTTTTTTTGTTTTTGACTACAAATTACACAAAGATCAATGCTGAAATTTTTAGAAAAATTTATGATGTTTTTGATTTTTTGAAAATTGGTCGACTGTACAGTTTGTCTGGAGGATAGCTGCATCCATGTCCATCTCTATACTTTTGTCGTCACCATACTTTTGTCTTCTGTAGGCAATTCTACTTACATCACTATAGAGGCATTTTGACATTTTATGTGTTAGTAGGTAGTAATAAGGTAAACTTAAAAAACTACTATCTTCCTTTATCCTCATGGCGTTTGCTATTTTACTTTAAAAAAATTAAATTTCAATTTTTTTAAAAAATCTTAAATATTTTTAACCACCACTCAAAATTTTAAAGTGTGGTTTGAAAATTTCTTTTTAATTAAACAATTAATTAATAGATAAATAGAGTTACTATATCTTTATATATTTAATTTGTATCACATTTTATTATATAATTTATATCTTTATAATTATTTTAATGTATAGTTTGAAATCATTTTATACTTGACATCAAGCGATTTTAAATGATGGTTATATAAAATAAATATTTTTAAAAAAAAAAGTATTGAAATTTGCATATAATTTAAAATAAAATTACACTATACTATTCATTTGTAATAATTATATATTTTTAATATAAAGTTCAATAATATTTTCATACGCGAAGAGGCATAAGAATGAGGAGGTGAAGTGGTGTGTTAATGTTAACTTTTTAAAATTGAAAATTTAAGGTCGACTAATATTGTATTAAATGAACCATTGCATTGGATAAAATTAATGATATAAATATAGAATATACATTTCAAAATTTACACATTTCAATATTTAAATTTATAAAGAAGATAGAGTGGAGCGACAATACAAATACAAGAAAGTAAGTTTATACAATCATTTTAAATTTGAAAATTTGATATTGGAATTTCTAGCTTAAAAATTAAAAGTTGGACCAATGTTAAAAGTTGATATCATATATTTACTTTTCATAAATATTCTCTTATATTCATGTGCATTAAAAAATATTTTTTTGTCAATTTAATACATCTATTCCAATATGTCCAATATGCATTTGATGAAATTTGTGTTATTATTCAAAACTAAAATTTAATATATCTACTCAAATGTTTCATAATTTCTTCTTCCAATGTGTATTAATACTTTCTCTTCTTAATTCATTGGTAGTTTTATATGTTTTATAAATCTTGAAATGAAATTATTTAATATTAATATGAGATGCAATGTGTATTAATACTTGTCTCTTCTTAATTCATTGGTAGTTATATATGTTTTCTAAATCTTGAAATAAAATTATTTAATATTAATATGAGATGCTCACAAATTCATTCTTGAAATAAAATAATTGTAATTCATAAATATTTTTTATGAAAATAATGTAAATAATTTTTCTTTGTTAGTTTAGATATGTAATAAGGATGATAAGCTTACCAATATAATTAGGTTTAGATTTAGTTAAAAATTAAATTTGATTAGTTGAATTAAATATATTTTTAAAATAGTGGAGATGGATAAGAGTTTATTTAGAAATTGGGAAGTTGATACTTTTAATGATGCGATGTTGTAATTAAAATGATTTCAAATTTGAAATTGGATAAAAGATTAAATATTGATATTCAACATGTATTCAATATTTACATATATTCAACTTTTAAAAGAACTTTTAGGTTTACCTTAGATATCTTTTTCCAAATCTAAATCTAACATAGATATCTTTTCATTTGATGCTTTATATTTTGTTGATAATTAAACAATAGAATGTACAACAAAATACTTAATATTTAATTTAAATAAATATATAGTGCAATGTATTTATAAGTAAAAACATTTGGATGATATTAAATTTATTAAATATTTAAAATAATAAACATTTCAATATATTTTATGTTTTATTTGTTTGTGAAAGATTACTAATTTAAATCCTAGTACTTTTAAAGTGATCACATTCACATTTTCTAGAATGCCTCGTCCAAGACTAAAATTTGAGAATCAAGGGCAACAAAGACAATATCGAAGAGAATATGCTTGGAATTATATGATACAACAATGTGAACAAAGGAATAATGCTCAAAGAGAGGAAGCTACAAGTCTTAGAAATGAAGAGCAACAAATACAACGCAGAGAATATTCATGGAATTATATGAGACGACGACCTGAACAAATGACTAATGCAAAAAGAGAAGAAGAAAGAAATCATCGAAACCAACTTGATAGAGAAAGACATGTCAAGTGTAGGGCAACTATGACAATGGAAGAGATTGAAGAAGAAATGAGACAACATGCAGATGAGATGAGAGCACATCTTACACAAACATCTTAGGATAATCAAAATATAGTGAGAAGACAAACAAAAAGAGTTATGAACCTAGACGAGTTGAATGAAAGAGAAATACAACAAATACAACTATGTAAACGTGAAACAAATCAGGACAAGTTCAAGCTCATGAAAATGGTGGGTTTAGTTTTGATGGGATAAATTGTATGACAATAGATCATGTTCTACAAACACCAACTCATAGAGTAGAAGATCTTATGAATGTTGATTTAGGCAATTATAATTTACAAGAGGAGTTGTCATCTCAAATAAGAAGAGAAAGACAATTGAAAATAACACAAAATAGAATGGATGAGGGGACAATCAATACTATTGAAAATAATGGGATTGACTTGAGGGCTTTACAAATAATGTTTAGAAATGGACTAGATAAACTTGATATGTCGAGTATGTGCTACATTTGTGAAGAAATTTATCTTACAATGAAGGTTGTACGGGTCCCTGAAGGCCCTATTTGTCATTGATGTTGACAAGAAAAGAATGAACATCAATTTTCAACATCAAACAACATGGATCTTGATCCACAACCATTGGAACTTTCTAATCTAACACAAATAGAAGAAATGTTGATAGCATGCATTAACCCCATTCTTCAAGTTACACATGCAACTGGAGGTCAATTTAAATATAAAGGGCACACCATAAGTTTTCCACAAGTAAGAGAAATAGCCAAAATCTTACCACATAGAATAAAAGATTTACTTATTATCATTGTTCATAAAAGCTAGGTGGGAGGATACATCATGTACTAATCTGGATGGTATAATAGACATTCAAATGTATCAAAGATGTACATACAAATTTTCACCATGAGCTTAAAAAATTAAACACTATTTATCTTAAACAAACACTTAGGTTTAGAAATTATATGTTTTAGTGATCATGTAACATACGTGTTACATGCTTTAGCTTTGTCAAATCCTTTAATGATTTGTAACATGGAAACCCTTTTCTATGAATTGGGGAATTGAGAAAATAGAGAACTAAAATCCCAAAAAATTCAAGTTTACCTCTAGTCTATACTATGCAATAATCTATATAAGAGAGAAATGGGGTATTTGGGGGTATTTGATTTACTAATGTGATACTTATTTGAGAGGACCTATAGTGTTGTTTCATACATATGTAGTTATGAATGTTGCAAAATGATAACAAATTATATGAATGCATTAACATTTTATTTACATATAGCAGTGATCCTTCAAACACATCATATTACTTAGAATGCATTTTGAACTAGGCAAACTATTGCAAAGATTTTGCATTTTTGGTAAATGATCATGTAGCCTTCAAAATTTGTAAAATTCAAAAAGATTGATCAAGTTATGGCATATACTCGTATCAAATTCACCAAAATATAAAGACCAAGAAATAGAGGGAAAATTGAAATCATAAAAATGAAACTACACAACCTTAGAAACTGAAATCATAAAAAGGAAACCACACAACCTTAGACTCATGTAAAATTTTGATCCTAATAAATGGAAACATAAAGTGAAAATGTAAATAAAATCAAACCAACACAATTACATCTACTGCATGTGAGGCCTTTATTGTCCTCCTCTTCTTCGTGAGGTGTTTATTGTCCCTATCTTCTTCTTTATGTTGTATTGTAATGTTGGATCTCAATTTTGTAGCACTATATCTAGCTCATGATTACACAAATATTCAAACATTTTAGTAAATGACGATATGAGCACAAGCTTTCTTATATTGATTTTAGAGATTATGTGTGAGGCCTCACCTTGACCCATCATAACTTAGCTAATACACTTATTTTGATACATTATGATTCAATATTTTGAGACATTATATTCGATGGACTAGACATTTATTAGTATCATTTATGCCATGTGATGGTTACTTTAGTATGCTGTATTGATGATGTTTATGATGTTTTAGGTATATGCATGCATTATGATGATTATTTCAGTATTTTAATTTGAATTGATGAATATGTTATTTTATTCTGATTATGCAATCAATTACATTTATCAGGTGTAGAAATGGAAAAATTTAGTAAGATGAGAATATAGAATGTTCAGTCAATTGATTATGCAATTTGATTTATAAATGTATATATACATGTGATTTTATTGAGCTACTGATGTTCAAATTGAGTGTGCAGGAAAATTACCATGGAAATTATTAGAGAATCAGTAACCAACCATATGTACAAACTATAAAGCCAAGGTTGAATCTTATGAAGAGACTCAAACCTCATTACAATTAAGTGACTTAATTCGTGATCATAAATTGTATGTACGTGTAGGTGATTTCACTATGTAATTAGTGACATGTCAATGTTGTACAATGTTATCTTACAGTGTCACTTTGACACTTGTCATGTGTATATGTAACAACATGTTTAATAAGTTTGGCAATGTAACCCTAAACCTAACTAACTTATTAGGAACTTAATTAAACCCCCTTTGATTGGGAGATACCTGTAAAGCTCCACCAATGAGGTTATTTGAATTCACTTTTTTTCTAGTCACTTCTAAAGGCTAAAAATTGGTTGTAGGGGTCAATTTTAGAAAAATCCAAGTATCTAAGTTTTTCTAACACTACTAGAACCCCCTAGTGACTTGAGGGACCCTCTAATGCTTTCCTCATGTTGTGAAATTAGAGTGAACTTTTGAATTTTTCTCAAAATCCACACTCCTTTCCAATCTTGCAATTATGGTAGGGGACAAATTGATGGCCTAGGATGCTATTAGGTTGGTGGGATTTGAAAAGCATTTTTAAGGGGACCTTGGAGAAATGATGGGGAGTTCACCCACTCTCTATCTTAGAGGCATTAGGGTTTTGGATTCAAGAGAAAGCAAAAGGGATTGGGCTCTTCTCAAACATCATTATACCATAAAACTTGTGAAGGTTGGTCACCTCCATTGCCATGGAATTCTTGTTCTTGCTTACACATATATTAGTATCTTATTTCATTCTCTTGAATATGTGCTCAATGTATTTTATGTTGTTGTAATGTAAGTGAATGAGATTTTGGGTTTGATTTCATGCTTATTGTGTTCATCTTCTAATTTGAATGAGGGAGTTTTGTGAAGGATGTAATGGCATTACTCACCCTTGGATAGGGAAGAAGTGGCCAAATATTGGGGAAGGGGTTAGTTAGAATCCATGGAAGTGTAGAGTCTCTTCTCATGGAGAGAAGAGGGAAGAAATGGAAGCTGTATGGGCCCTTGCATGCCAATGTTATTGATCTTGCTTTGGGAGAGATCAAGAAAAGAAAGTATGGAAATTGTATGTGAATTCTAGCCTTGGAAAATTCATGTTTATTATATGTTTTATATTTGGTAATCTCTTACATGGTAGTCCACCTTCACCCTTTTGTTATGAGTTCAAGGTGAATCCCATTATGCAAGCCTTGGATTGGTGTTTTTGTTATGTTATATATTGTGTGATTTGAATTGATTGTCACCTGTTGGTTATCGGTTCTCCTAGCTGGGTGGGTAGTCTCTTTGAGACCTAGGATGGGAGGTGAGATCTCCATGGTTAGTTCTATGTACATTTGTAGATTTTGGATAGGTCCTTATGATGGAGAAATCTTGGAATTGGAGCATTGAAGGTGTTCTTGAGTCATTGTGGTTGGAGACTTCTCCATTGTAATACCATCTATTGTATTTTGCATTCATGTTGAAGATGAATTTGTAACTTGACGAAGATCTAAGAAATAGATCATAAGATGTAAATCTCATAATTTGATAATGAAAATGAAGTTTATTGTATGAAAAGATGTATGTTATGTGTCAAAGTTCCTATTTATTTCAAATCATATATTGCCTTTAAAATGTATTGCTTTGCATAGTTCTTCAAGTTAAATACTCCATAACTCATTTCTTGAAATCTTGGATTTTAAAGAATGTAGCCAAAAAGTTCATTTTTTTTAAAGATCTTGTTGTATGAAGGAATTAAGTTATAGTTGCAATAATTCATCTTTAACATCATGAGTTATAACCAATGTTCAAATTAGATACATTCATCCTACTTGCACCTCAACTCTATTTAGTAGAAATTCTGATAAATCAATGGATTACATTCTATATTGCAATTTATGTAAACAACTTATAAACACTCCTAACTTGGATATATCAGCATTGTATTAGCAATCCACTAAAAAAAAAGGGAAAATAATAATACATTTGTCACTACAAAGTCTTGTCTATGATGCCCTATGTTCTTATATGCCTGATTAATGTAGATAGTTCAAGAGGTTAGACAAGAGAAATTAGAAAAATTTATTGGTATAAAATCATGACATTAAATAAATATCTACCTCAACTAGGAGTGTACATGACTGTAAAGTTGGAAGTAAAATTTTCTATGATAAAAAAGAAGATATGATAGACGTTTATCCTAAAATTATGATACAAAATTAATTAGAATTATTTTCTTTAATTGTGTAAAAAGAAAATATCTTCAAAAGAATGATAAAAGATATAAGAATCTATTTTATTTTATTGTCAAAAAGTTTTAATGATTTATATTAAATATATATTTCTTATATTTACAAAAATAAGATTTAAGATTGTAATCAAACAATATGTTAATGAGATTTTTTTGATTTGGCTAAAAATAATAAGATTATATTTGCTAAAATTAGAAAATTGACTTAAAGTATTTATGATATTAATAGTAGCCAAAACAAGGAGGCTGACCCGTAGTACATCACTGAAAAACTGTTCAATCACAACACATTGACAACAAGACATTACCAACACATTAACTACCTTACCGTTAATATAAAAAATAGAATACCCAACCCAAAAAAATCCAACTAGATTCTAGCAAACATGTTATCTCATCTTCTAGTAACAAACAAAAAATGAGTCAAATGACATAAGATTCCGTCTATAAGCCATAGAGACAAATTTTCTACCATACAACATCATGTTCTTCTAGTTAAAAAAATATTAAATATACTACTAAAATGACTACCTGTATATCGATTGAAATGTTTAAACCAAAATAATAACAATTTTATTGATCTCATTTTGGTTTTGAAAAGGAAGTGACAAAAAACCTAAGTCATTACTTAACAAAACACTATATGTACTGAGCAATATATGAAATTAGTGCCAAGCATTAGTATGTGTCGAGCAGATGGTATGTGCTGAGTCACTCAAGTGCCAAGCAAGACATATATGCCGAGTAAAATAGAGTATGCCGAGTCATTTAGGAGACAAGTTACAACATTGAAGATGTAATAGATGTCAAGCAACAGAGCTTTCAAGTGCTAAGTAAACAATTTTGGACATAGTTGTTTGTAATGGCACAAACTCCTATGCAAATCATTTTTGGGCTGACTTAAGAATTGTTTTATAGTTCTAGAAGATATATACAAAGGTATATTGAGAATCCTTATGAAGTGCATGCAACCAATCAGATTAAGGGATGTTCTAAATGACAAAATGAATGAATCAAAATTATTGATTCCTACCTAACCCTAGCTCACCTAAGTATTCTTAAAGAGGGAAAACCCTAAAGAGTTTGTAATGTGCAGATGGGAAGAGAAGGATGAATGCTAAGTATAGAGAGAGCATTCATGGTGACTAAGGAGGTTGTGAGAAAGAAATGAAATATAGAATTAGTTAGAGAGAACAAAATAGAGTAGTTAAAGGACATAAGAGATACATCTAATTAGGAGGTTCAAGGACACATTAGGAAAGATAAGATCTAATATCCAACAGAGAGGTGCTAATCGAAGGATCAAGGCTAAAACATTCTAATAGGCAAATCAATGAAAATCTCTTAATCGAGTAGTCCTAATAGGATTTTGTAAATCTTTTAACATGGTGCTTACTTTATTGCAAGTTGAAGTTCTCTAACAAGGTACACTTTTAATAGGGTGTTGAAATCATTTAATAGGGTAGACCTTTCATAAGGTAGATCATAGTTCGTGATCAGACAATTTTAACCTTCGTTGGATACACTTTACAACTGCAATAGTGAAGATTTGTTGGTGTCATCCCCACTCCAGTTTTACCTTCTCATTGGAGGGTTTCTAGGTAACAAATTTATTGTTTTGTGTGTTATTTATTTCATGCTATGGATGAGCATGTTTAGTTTTCTATTTTAGTTTACATGATAAATTATGAGATGGATGTGTGTTGAATGTTTTATGGTTAAAGTTTTGAAGTCAAAAAATGGTTAATGTTTTATGGATGTGTGTTCCCCCCACCCTCCTCTCAGAGTTTACTATCCCATTGTTAATTCCAACAATTGGTGCCAGAGCCTTGTTCTCTAGAAAGGAAAGCTTTTTAGCTTTGAGGAAAGATCTTGAAGATGGAAGTCTACAAGTTGGGAAAGGTTATTGATAACTAGAAGATTGAAATTTAGCTTATCTTACATCAGTTGAATGAAGCAAGAGATGAGTTGAGCACTCATTGAAGAGAAGGAAAGAGATAACTATTGAGGAAAATGACACACATTACCAAGAGGAAGACACTGTTGGGCCCACTTGTCGTTGCACCAAAAGCCATGACTGTTAGTGAACATGGAACACCACATAATTAACCACCTGTGGGCAGGGGAGCGCGTCGCATCACCCAACAATCTCCCCCTCGACGCGCATACTAGGTGCTTACGCGGGTCGGGAAGGCACCGGGGAGATTTGAACCCATGACCAGGCCAAAACCAGGCTCTGATACCAATTGTTGGGCCCACTTGCCGTTGCACCAAAAGCCATGACTGTTAGTGAACATGGAACACCACATAATTAACCACCTGTGGGCAGGGGAGCGCGTCACATCACCCAACAGACACTACTAAATTGTTTGCATATGGAAACTCAAGTGAATTTGATGTAGCAATTGCATATATGATGGAAAGGAATGATGCCCTAACTGAAGAGGTCAAAAATCTTAAGATATAACAAGAACTCCAATCAATATTGCTATGTGAAGTGACCGAGAAGAAAAAGAAAGTTGAGGAAGACAAGGTCATGATTGAAGATAAAAAAAGAACAATGACCAACATACTGGAAGAGAAGACATAAGAGGTACAAAAGATTCTTAACATGCAACTAGATACAATGAATCAATTGATGATTACAAATCATAAATTGAATGGAAAGGACATTGAGATCACAAACCTGAAGATGCAAAATGAACAACTGAGAAATGAACTAAGAAGAGAAAAAGAATTTGCTGAAAGTTTCAACAAACCCAATGAAGCCATCAAATACTTTGAGAAACTAATGAGATCTCCTAGATCCATCAATGATACTATTAGATTGGGATACACCAGTACTGAGGAAGGAGAATCATCTAAAACTAGTGAACAAAGAAACAACAAAGGTAAGAACTACAAACCCACTTGTCATAATTGTGGAAAGTTAGGTCATACAACAAATCTTTGTAGGAGCGACAATGCAAATTAGAACCCTAAGAAGAAATTTAAGGGTTACTATCATAAGTGCAACAATTAAGGACATTAGGTACATCAATGTAGGACAAGACCTTAAGCACACAAAGATTGAAGGGTATTACCACAATTGTCAGAATTATGGACATAAAGCATATGAATGCATATCTAATGTCAAGTGGACATCAAACAAGAAGACAAAGGTACAACATAATGGAAAATCCTACAATTGGGATTACAATACAAGGTACAATTGTCACTATTGTCAAGAGTATGGACATGTTTTTGAGAATTGCATTAGGAAACACATTTTAGAAGTGATTACAGTAGATGGTTGAGTCAAAATACATGGTTTAATTATTTGAAGATTTGACGTAGGAGCATCCTGGATGTAAGAGCAATCTTGCATCACCCAAAAAAAAAAAAATTTCTTTTCAATTTTTTCAATTTTAATAAAGACTAGTAGACAGGGTGGTTACTATTTCTAGGAGCTTACTATTTTAGTAAGTTTGTTATATGAGCTCAAAATGTTCTCATTTTCTACATGAAGGTTCATTTTAGAGTTATAAGCCTACCATAAAAATCTCATTGCTCCAACTTAAGTATTAGAGAAGTTATTGCAAATTTTTGGTGGAAAATTTAGGGAAAAAATCTTCAGGCTCACTGTTGGAGGCCTTAGAGTGCCCAGATGAGGTCCGAAAACTTGATGGAATGGCATTTGTGTGGTATTGAGCCTATAGATTAGGAGCTGGTGTTTTTGAAAAGTGGTTATAATAGCCAATCAGAACAATGGTTTGAGAGTTATGGCCTTCCAAAGTTGGGCTACCCAAAATTTCTTAAATAAATGTCAAAGATGTATTTGGCCAACTCTATATGCATTGTTAGGTTCTATCAACCCTAGGTATTAAGTTTCAATGTCTAGAACCTTCTCAAGCAGCATAAAATTTTCTATTTGAGAAAGACCATAACATTGTTTGGAAGAGCTCTGGGTGGTAGTTCACAACTTAGTCTTGCAAATTACTATAATGAAGGCACCCATGTCAGTTAGCATATTATACTTGTGAATTCTATAATTCTACATTGACGACACAAATAAGAAGTCCATATTTTGTTCTTGCATTTGCTATTGTTTCTTTGTTTTTGTTATGGTTTATGGTATAAAGGGGAGAACCCTTCATCAAGTGGTATTAGAGCTAGAGTCCTTGAGTGTGTGGAAAGATTGCCGACTGTGAGGTAGTTCACACTAGGACCATGGTTTGGGATAAGTGTGTAGACAGATCATCGATTGTGAGGCAGTTTGCACTAGGGTTTCAGCAAAAGCACAAAAATGCCTCCATAAAGAGAGCATGGCAGAAGAGCTATAGGTGTTTCACTTGAGGGTTTTAGAGCCCTCCAAGAAAAATGCAAGCATTGGAAGAACAAATGAGCAGAGGAATACATCTTTCTATAAGAGATGAAAGTGAGGAGGAGGACGAAGAAGAAGAAAATACTGAACCAGAGACAATTCTAAACCCAAAGGAAGAGAGGCTTTTTAGGGCCATCTCCAAGATTAGAAAAAGACCTAAGTTTAAAGTTCCCACATTTTCAAAAAATCTTAACCCAGAGGAGCTGATCGATTGGATCAATGAACTGGAGGAGTGATGGGATCAAGGCAAATAACATAATGGACACAACACGAAAGGGGAAAATTATATTAACTATGTAAATATGCTAATACATTCAGTACAGAGAAAATAGACTTCAAAACATGCCCTAAGGGTTTACAATAGTATAAATCTAGAGATAATTTCTCTTTTTAGTACCTCCTCTCAAACTCCACTCCGAACTGCCTTTTACAATGCCAGAAATGTTCTTAAATAAACCCCAAAGGGTTAAAGATTAGGAATACATTCTAGAAAGTGCTAGTTGGCATCCACTGACCAAATAGAAGGCTCCAAAAGTCGCATTAGAAGTCGACACAAAATTAGAAGAATCCAGAAATGGTAACCGAACTTCTGAGAGGCATAACTTTTGAACCGTAGCTCTGATTGACGAACTGTTAACATTTTCAAAAATCTCTCAAAGTGCTCTATAGCCCTATGGACAAGCTTCACTCGTTCCCAATTTTTTGGCCCTATTTGAGGTCATTTAATGCCCCTAACCTGACTTTGAAGCATTCTTAGGATGTCTCCAGAAATCAAAAAACTGCGATAACTTTCAAACCGTGGGGCCTTTTGACCTGATTCTTTTTTTAGAATGCTCTAAATTAAAATGATAATCATCCGACCAATTTAAACCTTATAGTTCACCAAAATGATGGCTCAATTACATAGTCCTATTTTTCTAGCATTTACACATATCCCAAGGTGATTAAAGACTCTAACCCAGAACACTAATAGTGGAACTGTGAGAGTTGGAACCTTTATTTGACCCAAATGGGTATCCAGAAATGAAAACACATGAAAGAAAAACTAAGTCTAAGTACATTTTTTTGGGTGACAGGATTTCCCTTATACCTCTAGATGCTCCTACATCAGACACCCAAGATAGATTGAAAAGTGACCCTGTCACTTTATGAATGGTAGAGGAAATCCCAAATGAGAAACCTCAGCTGCTGATATCCAAGTTGAGTCCTCTATCGACCGTCCTTTCCACTTGACCAGATACTCTTCATACTGCCTATTTCTGGTACTCCTACCCACACGACTATCCAAAATCTCCTCTATCTCCTCCTTCTTAGAATTAGGAATTGGACATGGCTCTAACATCAGCGCCTCATCTACACCATCATCATGATACTCTGTTAAGTCTGCAATGTTGAAAATTGGAGAAATGTGAATTATATTTGGCAACTCTACTTCATATGCCTTTCCTAAGTCATGTTTCTTCAAAATTTTGTAGGGGTCAAATTTTTTCATCTTCAGCTTGTTGTAAGTACCGGCTGGAAATCTTTATTTTCTTAAGTGTACCATGACTAGATCCCCTACTTGGAACTCTTTATGTCTTCTCCTTTGATCAGCCCTCACTTTATACTATTGGTTCATCTTGGTAATGTGTGCCTGGACCTCCTCATGTAGATGCTTGATATGTTCAACAAATTCTTCAGCTTCAACACTTGTCCTCTCCCCTTGCTCTATCTTCCTCAATTTTGGTGTAGTCCTTGGGCTACTTCCATATACAATTTGGAATGGTGATCTACTAATACTCCTATTTACAGAGTTATTGTAAGCAAACTCTGCTTGTGGTAGAATCAAATCCCACCCCTTGGGCTTATCCCCAATTAAACATCTCAGTAAATTGCCCAGACTTCTATTTGCCACCTCAGTCTGTCCATCAGTCTATGGGTGATGTGTAGAACTGAACTTCAAGTCTGTTCTCAACTTCTTCCACAATGTTCTCCAGAAATACCCCACAAATTTAGTATCTCTGTCAAAAACTATACTCCTTGGAAGACCATGTAGTCTTACCACCTCTCTGAAAAACAAGTCTGCAATATGGACAACATCATGAGTTTTGTGGCATGGAATGAAATGTGCCATTTTGGAGAACCTATCAACCACCACAAATGCTGAGTCATTACCCCTTTGTGTCCTTGGAAATCCAAGAACAAAATCCATACTTATGTCCTCCCATGGCTTTGATGGAATAGGAAATGGTTGATATAGTCCAATATTGTGATTAAATCCCTTGGCCACTTGACAAACTTGGCAATTTTGTACAAACTTCTTCACATCCTGTGACATTTGAGGCCAAAAATAATGTTCTTTGAGAATGACAATGGTCTTATCTTGACCAAAATGTCCTGCCATCCCTCCACTGTGTTTCTCTTTAATCAGATTTTCCCTCATGGAACTACTTGGAATGCACAATTGACTGCCATTGAACAACATACCATCCTGAATCAAATGGTCTAGCCACTTGGTTCTATCTACAACAAAAAGCTCTTTACAAGCTTTCCACGCTTCAGCAAAATTAGGATCCTCAAGGTACAGATTCTTGAGTTCATCAAACCCAACTACTTCAACCTGCATTACTGTAAGCAACAACTGTCTCCTACTTAGTGCATCTGCAACCTTGTTAGATTTTCCACTTCTATGCTTCAACACAAATGTATAGCTCTGCAAGAACTCTACCCACTTTATATGCCTTTGATTCAATTTACCTTGGCTATTTAAGTACTGTAATTTCTGATGATCAGTATAGAAAACAAATTCCTTTGGCAATAAATAATGCCTCCATTTCTTTAAGGCTTGAACTATTGCATAGAACTCTTGATCATAAACAAAATACTTCTTTTTCGTATCATTCAATTTTTCACTAAAATATGCAATAGGCTTACCTTCTTGGCTTAATACAACCCCAATAGCCCTGCCACTAGCATCACAATCCACCTGGAACACCTTTCTAAAATCTGGAAGTGCCAACACAGGTTGTTCTGTCACCTTCTTCTTTAGCATTTCAAAACTTCTCGCAGCTGCTGCAGTCCATTTGAACTTTTTTCTATCCCCTCTTATTGTGTCAGTCGGGGGTTCACATATGCCATTGAAATTCTTAATGAACTTCCTGTAAAAACTAACCAGACCATGAAATGATCTTACCTCAGTAGCAAACCTTGGAGTAGGCCATTCCAAGATGGCTTTTACCTTTTCTGGATCCATTTTGAGACCTTCAAGTGATATAAAAAATCCCAAGTAGACTAATTCCTTTTTAGCAAAGGTACACTTCTTTAGATTAATTAATAGTTTCTCTTCCCTCAACCTCTCAAGAACACTATGATTATGCAATAAATGTTCTTCCAAAGTCTTGCTGAAAATTAAAATATCATCCAAATAAACAATAACAATTTTTCCCAAGAACTTCTTAAGTACCTCATTCATAAGCCGCATGAAGGTGCTTGGGGTGTTCGTCAATCCAAAGGGTATGACTAACCACTCATAAAGACCCTCCTTGGTCTTGAAGGCAGTTTTCCACTCATCTCCTTCTCATATTCATATCTGGTGATAGCCACTCTTGAGATCTATCTTTGTGAAGTACTGAGCTCCACTCAAGTAGTCCATAAGATCATCAATTCTTGGCAAAAGAAACCGATACTTGATGGTTATCCTATTTATAGCTCGAGAGTTTGTACACATCCTCCACTCTCCATCCTTCTTTGGTGCCAGTACTGCAGGTACTGCACATGGACTCAGGCTCTCTCGGATCAACCCCTTCCTCAATAGCTCCTGAACCTGTCTATTTAGCTTCTCAGTTTTAGTAGGAGTCATCCTGTGAGTAGCCTTGTTAGGAAAAATAGCTCCTCGTATTAAATCTATCTGATGACTGATTTGCCTTACCGGTGGCAATCCTTTTAGAACATTATCAAAGATGATATCTCCAAACTCACCTAGTAAATCTAAAACTTCATGTGGTATTTCACTACTACCTTCTTTATCTTTCCTAGGAATCAAAGCATAGCACATACGCTGATGTTTCATTCCATCTAAAAACTTCCTTCCATCAACAAGACAAATCCTAGCACTGCTACATACCTTTTCGCATTCCTTTTTCATGGGCTTCAGTTTGTGGTGAACTCCATCCTTTGTTAGAGATCATGTGTTTGCATGACCATCATGTACTGCATGCCTATCAAACTGCCATGGTCTACCCAACAATAGATGGATAACATCCATTGGAATAACATCATAGAGAACTTCATCATGGTAACTCCCAATTTTGAACTTCACTAAACATTGTTCACTTACCAGGACCTTATGATCATCTTTCACCCAAGCAATCTGATAGGGCTGGGGGTGTTTCTCCCTCTTGAGCTTCAGCTTAGAGACCATCTCCTCTGATACCAAGTTATCAGTGCTACCACCATCAATGATCACATCACAATATTTATCCTCACACTTGCACCAGGTACGGAATAAACTCCTCCTTTGTCTTGGCTCAATCTCACCACTTAGTAAGACCCTTTCAGTTACAAAAGTCTCTCCTCTTTCTGTATCCTCTAAATGTGATGATTGTGCATCCTCATCCACGTGAGCAACCCTAGCTTGACCCTTAGCTCTCCTATATATCCTTCCTTGTCGTTGAGGGCATCCAAAGACACGATGACCTTCTTCATTGCAATGGAAATAGGTACCGCAGAAGCCTCCTCTTCCTTATCCACGTCCTCTACCTCTTCCTCTCTGATTTCCAAAGTCTTGATCATGGGAGCGGTTGAAACCCTCATTCCTCTGGTTCTTGCTAGTACACACATCTTCATTTTTCTTTTGGGTTTCATTTCGGCCTCCAGATGACCTACCACTACCCCTTCCTCCTTGACCATGCCCTCCTTGTCTCTCTTCAAACCTTTTATTTAGCTTCTCTTCAACTCGTAGGGAAAACTAGTATGCCTCCTCAATGCTGGTCATTCTTACCAGACTTAATTCTTCCTGGATGCTAGGTCGCAACCCACTGATATAATGAGAAACCTTCTCCTTATTTGCTTTTGCATGCCCTGCTCTAATTAGAAGTTGATAAAACTCCTTTATATATTCCTGGACTGATTTTCTTGCTTGCTTTAACCCATGCATCTTCTTAAACAAATCAAGCTCGTAGTCAATAGGAATGAACTGCTTCTTTAGTTTGTCCACTATGCGATCCCACCTTGTGATCTTCTCCTTTCCTCTTCTATTTCTTTCCAATTGAACCTCTTGCCACCAGATTTTGGCATGTCCTTTCAGTTTGGCCTTTGCAAACTTAACCCTATCTAGATCCCTAATATCTTCATACTCAAAGTACTCTTCTAGTTCATTGATCCAGTCGATCAACTCATCTGGTTTCAAATTTCCTAAAAATACACCCACATAAATTGTAGGTCTTTTCCCAAACTTAGTAATGGCCCTAAAAAGCCTCTCCTCTACTTGATTTAGAACTTCCCTGTCAACTTCCCCTTCTGGTCCAATTTCTTCTTCTTCATTGTCGTCCTCACTTTCGTCACCTATAGTAACATTTGTTCCTCTACAGAGCTCCTCCTGCAACGCTTGTACCTGCCTTTGGAGGGCTCTAACCTCCTCAAGATTAATAGCTTTGACCCTTCCACCACGCTCTCTTCATGGAGGCATCTTCTTAATTCAAATCCACAACCACACAGTCCTGGTGCAAACTGCCTCACAGTCGGCGCTTTGTCTACACACTTAGGAAAACCCGCTCTGATACCACTTGATGGGGTCAAGGCAAATAACAAAATGGTTGCAAAAAGAAAGAGGAAAATTATATTAACTATGTAAATATGCTAATACATTTAGTACAGAGAAAATAGACTTCGAAACATGCCCTAAGGGTTTACAATAGTATAAATCTGGAGATAATTTCTCTTTTTAGTACCTCCTCTCAAACTCCACTCTGAACTGCCTTTTACAATGCCAAAAATGTTCTTAAATAGACCCCGAAGGGTTAAGGATTAGGAATACATTCTAGAAAGTGTTAGTTGGCATCCACCGACCAAATAGAAGGCTCTAGAAGTCGCATTAGAAGTCGGCACAAAATTAGAAGAATCCAAAAATGGTAACCGAACTTTCGGGAGGCATAACTTTTGAACCATAGCTCCGATTGACGAACCGTTAACATTTTTGGAAAGCTCTCAAAGCACTCTATAGTCCCAGGGAAAAGCTTTTCTCATTCCCCATTTTTCAGCCCTATTTGAGGTCATTTAATGCCCCTAACTTGACTTTGAAGCCTTCTTAGGATGTCTCCAAAAATTAAAAACCTATGATAACTTTCAAACTGTGGGGCCTTTTGACCTGATTCTTTTTTTGGAATGCTCTATATTACAATGTAAATCATCCAACCAATTTACACCTTCTAGTTCACCAAAATGATGGCTCAATTATGTTGGTATTTTAAATGGTACTAAAACTACTAAGCGACAAAAAGATTAATACCAGAATGACAGTACATACACAATCTAAAGACTAGCCTATTCTTATCAACAATTGCATATGTAAGGTATTTGGACCCAACTTCAACAAAACCACAAATGGTTTTCTACTCTTTTGGCTCTGCAAAACCAGGGTGGGTATACCCAGGGATGGTTCAAATATGAAACAACTATATGAGGATTATTCTTAGCTTCATTCTGATTCTCATTTTAAAATCCTCAAATATATATATAATTCTTACTAATCTTGCCAAACACATCCCATAAACAGATATGGCCAAGAAGTCTTCTATAGATCTACAGACGTTTTCAACAACAATGGCTAATTGAAGCTAAAAAGATATCATGCAGACAAGTGCTGGCCAACTTTGAAGATCTACAGGAAATAAAAGTAAAATTTGAGTTGATGATGTATTTGAACAAAAATTTGTAAGATACTTCTCTTTCAGCTGAAATAACTTGATCAGTGCCTAATCCATTGGGGTTTCAAAGTCTATAGCAAAATATAAGATCTAATCTGTTGCCTTACAACAAATTGTATCAGCAATTCTTATCAGAATTTATCATTCAAAATCTTTTTCAATACTTAAGGAAACTTATCACATTCATCAAAGCTGTTACTTAATCCATTGAATTAACATCAATGATAGATGGATATACAACCTAACTAGATTGCATTCAATTGCACAGGCTTTTACTCATACAACATCAAGGTATCCAAGTATTGAGTAGGAGACAAAATTTAGAAAGAACTGATATGGGGACAGTTCACAATTTGTATTCATTTCCTTTGAAAATGGTACATCTTTTACAATAAAATCAGAAAAGCCTTTAGAAATAAACACAGTTCATTCTATCTTCATGTACTTTCAGAAAATTTTACAGAGAAACACATTACAAACTTGCCTTCAAAATTTGGACCAAAAACTAGACTAAGCACAATACTTAGAAGAAAAGAATTTGGACCCTTCTTTAGCGTTGGGATCTCACTTAAATAGTGTGAGATGCAACAAACTTCAGGCTAAACAAATGACAGGTGTCCTTCTAAAGACATGAACAAAATAACAGAAAGGTTAATTACAACAAACAATTCTTGGTGGGTCCCTTTCTGTTATGCTTCTTATTTGTTGAGATACAAATAAAAACAATCTGATCTTACAATCAATCTTCATCCTCGGAATAAGTAGCCATGAGGTTTGAAAGTGATGTGTTGTCTTCATTTATCTGTAAATTTACTTCAACCTGGGGAGTTTCTGTGTCCTTAGTATTAACTTTGGGGGTGATTGTTACTTTTTCACCTTCTTCCTCATCATCTTCTGAGATTTGTTCTAGAAACTGACTTTTCCATTTATTAAAAACATCATCCTCTGGCCAATCAAAACTTAGAGCCTCTCTTTGTATCTTTATTAAAGAATTTGCACTTTCTTCTAAATCATCAAATTCTTTCTTCATAGCAGTATAAAACAACTGTATTTTTACTAGCTCTTCACTTGTATTTTCCCAGAACCAGTGGCCAGCCTCACTCATAATGTTTATTATTCTTTCATTGAATAACTCATCTATCTCCCTATTCCATTTTTCCTTTACCTTTAATGTATCAACAGATTCTAAAGCACAAGAAAATAGGGTGAATTTTTCAGCAATATATTTGGAAAAACAGAGTGTCAATCTTCTCTGTAAAGAATCTCTTTTATCACCAAAATTTTCTAGCTTATTTAACAAATCAAAAATCTTCTGAACTTGGTGATAAGGCATTTGGATTGTAGATATACATATGATTGTAATATCATTATTTCTCTCCCTCCATTTCTGTGCCAGGGAAGTCAGTCTATCCTTTTCTTTATTCAACTCATCCAAAAAGGTTATAATTCTTGTCAACTGATCATAAAAAGTTGACCATTGTATTTTATCCCTCAAATATATTACACCCTGCTTTAACTTTTCTTCATATTGATTTCTCAATTTTATCTGCAACTCATGCAACTTTATTTTTTCTTCTTCAAATTCCTCTATAGTATAGAATTATGGCCTTTCAGGGGTGTCAGGTATTTCAATGATAGGGGTTGATCCAAAAAATGACTGTGGAGGGTACGTAATTCTAGGCACACTGGATTCTCCCACCTTTCTTTTCCCAAGTATCTTCTCCAATTGAGATACCCTGTTTTCCAGCTCAATTCTCTTTTTTACTTCTTGATTGTAGGCATCCACCACTATTTCATACTTATTCTGCAAATCAGTCATTTCCTTTTCTTCTCTCTCTGCAGTGGCCAAGGAAAATTTAGAAAAGTCTACATTCATGTAGGCTGCCTATACATTTGAAGTATCAGCGACCCTCCTCACAATGATATTCCCTGTTAGTCTTGAATCATCAGGCTACAATGGAGTAGTCCTGGATCCTCTTCTTAATGACCACATAACAAGGGCAACTTGATCATTACTGAATGTTGTCCCTAAGAAATCCTTTTTATCTGGATCCTGCAATCCTAAATTATTTGATACAGAATTAAAAATTAATGCATCAGCAATATCCCAATTGGGCAATAATAAAATATCTACATTCTTCACCATCTGTCTACCCTCATCAGGGGTTATATTTTGGAATTCTTGTATCATCTGTTCTTTTATTTGATTCTGAATCGAGGCTTCATCCATTTCTGGATGTTCTGCTTTCATATCCCTACACCTTTGTTCAAAAATGTGCATGTTTTCCCTCCATGCAAACTGATGAAAAGCCCTAGATTTAACAAAACTATTATCAGACAAAAATTGTTGACTGGCCTGCTCCAAAATAGGGTCTAATTCCCTTCCTCTGAAATCTACTACAGTCAATTCAAAACTTGGCACAGGAGACTCCTGGGGGTTCCCTTCATCAATTTCTACTTGAGTGACAAAAACTCCTCCTTGCAACCTCATTTGTTCGATTTGCTCATTGGTGAGCTGCTCTTCCTCAATTCTCATTGGAGTTTGGGAAGGTGAGTAACCTTCATCATGGAATTCTTCTTCCCTTGTTATTTTTCTTCTTTTGGGAGAAGGTTCAGGGGGTCTTTCTTCAAGGACAGTACTAGTAGATTCAATTACCTATTTTTCTTTGTTTACCATGGGCATCTGCTCTCAAATAATAGTATATCCTGTCCTCTTTCGGACAACCAGTGGACCTACTCCTATGTTAGGGGTGAAACCCAATTTCCTCATAACTTCTCTGGTTTTATTTGGAAAAGAATCAATAAAATGTTGTTTCTTTTCATTCATTACCTCTATTATTTTTGAAAATGTACTCATGAGTTTATTTATCCTATCTGCATTATTTGCAGCATTATTAAGAGGACTATAATCTTTGTCAAAACAATTAATGAATTCCAAAACTTTTGAATAGACTCTCCATTTTTCTTTCTTTGTTTCTTGTTCCTGGAGAGAATATTCATTCCTTATTATATCTTCAGGGAAATAAAATTCATGTTGACTTGGACGAAGCTTGATTCTATATCTAAGAGCAGAATTAAAGAAGTCTTCTGTATCACAAAAACGAGCACGAGATACTACCATCTTATACTGATCCAAAAATTTGTAGAGGAAGATCCATCCTTCTTTAGTGATTACAAACTGATGAGCTATAGTGCAAGTAGGAAAAATTGATCCTGTTCCTCTTTTGTGCAAAAAGGTTTCCTCCACTCCTCCCAACTGCCATAAAAATTCAGCTACCCCTACCTTTAAAGGTACCTGATAGGGTGGTACATGGGGTGTCCCTTTGAAATCATAGACCCTAATGACATTTGAGACTGGATATGGGATGATATCTCCCCAATTATGTGACACTTTTAAACTGTGGGGTCTGTCCATAGGCCTAACAAGATGCATTAGTGCTTTAGGAATTCTGGGATTATCACTCAATATGAGGCATCTTAGTTTAGAAGCAAAATGCCTATCAAATCTGACAAAACTAGCATTTTCTGCCTCCCAAGTCATGTCTGCACTCCACAATTGAACTGGTAGTGCCTCCCCCTCTTGTTCCCTATTTAAAACCATTTCTTTAGTGAAAAATGTAGCCCCCTTAAAAAGAAACATATGCATCAATAGGGAATACTGACCCCAGATCTTTTCCACCTTGCCCTTTGCAATCCCCACCAATCCATTGTGAATCTCATTAGCCAGGTAAGATGCAAAATCAAAAATTATTTCTACACCGAAAGAAGAGATTTGGGCGATCATATACATGAAGCTCACTGGAATAAAATCTTCTTCACCCTCTCCGAAGACTCTGCACAGGGTCCTGTATACTTCTACTGCCCTGTCATTAAAGCATGATTTCTTGAAAGGTTCTTTAAAAGATGATGTTATTGCTGGTAGATTTTCAATCTTACCTATGTGGGCTTTCAATGCACCTTGTCTAACTATATCCCTTTTGGACATATATTCTTTTTCTAACTCTATCAAATTAATGGACACATGATACATGGTGAGAGGTCCCAGACCGAAAACCTTCCTAATTTCTTCTGGACTGATGGTAATCAAAACCTCACCATCCATTCTTCTCACTACCTTAGTGGTTGGATCATAGCTTTTCGCTACAGTTTCAAGCAGGTCATAATCCATAAACACACTGGGAACAACAAGCTTTCCAAGGTCAAAATTCCATATATTGGCATGAGGGGCATATAATTTCCTCTCTGCAAACCATTTTTTGAACAGACTCAAACCAGTTTGAGAAGTCTGAGCATCCTGAACCCAATTACCCTTATCATAAAGTCCATCAGCTACCCTTAGCCTAGGGTTCAATGAGGTTAACCTCTTAACTTGTGATGTCTCTACAGTAGACTCAGGAAGCAACTCAAGCAAATCATCATGCACATTCCTATCCAAATAATTTACTGCACCTGAAAATCCCTTCTTTGGAGGCATCTTGGACTTATTTTCCATAGAACTGGAAATCCTACAAGGATTATGGTAGTATTACTTACTTGAATTTTTTCTTTGTTTTCCTCTGTATTTCCGCAAACTTTCTGTGAATAGACAACTTCAGAATTTCTACCAGACTTTGGCACACTTTCCTTCAGTAATTGCTTCTGCACAAGGATGGCTTCAAATCTTTGCTCGCGTGAGATGAAATTGATGAAAACTCTCTGTATTATACTCTATTTTTTCTCACAGACGATGCTTTTATGTCTAATTAATACAAGGAGTGGCACTACATTTTGTGTTTAAAACTGCGCCGTCGATCTTTAAGGATCCTACGATCATGTGATACGAAAAGAACAACTAGGAGTTGCATTTGACATGTCAGTCACTTTACCCAATGAGAACTTACCACGTATATCATTCTTTCCTTGATGGCGCTTGTATCTGGACCCACTGACATTTGAGGAAACGTGTCAGCATGTCGCTACTTCGTTATGCATAAAAAATAAGCATCTTGCCATAGCGAAGCAGCGACAACCGTCGATCTAATTCAAAATCAATCAAATGATATGCCATTAGGTTTTCTCGAAAAGAAGGCGGTGGGCCATATTCGCTATGTCGCTATAATTATCTCCCTTGTAACTCTTCATAGCGAGAAAGCGACAGCTATTGATCACATACTCAATCAAGGGTGAGGAAACTGCGCAGGGTCTTCTGATTCATACTCGCTATGTCGCATGGCTTAAAGAATATGCAATTTTACATAGCGAGGATCGTTAATTCTGTTCCAAGCTGACGTTCAGGATCTCTTTGCTTATTCGGACAGAAAGGCATTAATGAAAACAAAGATCTCTGCATAGCTGGCGCTTGTCAAAAATTTATTGTAGTCCTAAGTATCATTCCACGTCACCAAAGGTCGCCGCTGATCTTTCTTTTTTACGGGGCCTCGCTACTTCGCTAACGGTGAAGTATCTGATTTTTTCGATAGCGAGGTAGCGAGATCCGACGTTTTTGAAGAATTCCGTACCGGGAAATGTAAGGGGCAGAAGATAATAATTTTTGTTACTTAAACTGCTTCTGACAATGGCATTTATGACTTGTCACGCCACCTGGTGAAGTCAAGGCACCGAAAAAATGTAACGTCACCACCCCTTCAGACTTTACGGGACCTCGCTACTTTGCTAACGGTGAAGTGTCTGATTTTTCTGAAAGCGAGGTGGCAAAGCATCAAAAAAATCATCATTCCGGCTCCATTTTCAGATATTTTACTGGGTCCCTTTTCCTGTTTGGATGGTAGTTGCAACGTGTACCTGCACAATAAATCATTCAGAAAACCAATATCCGACCACCGTATCTTCACTTTGCGGTCCCACCTTGTAAAAAAAACTCAGCACTCGCTACCTTGCATGGCTTAAAAAGCATGCAATTTTTCATAGCGAGGTAACGATAGCGGTAGATCTGCTTGGATCTGACGGTTAGAACGATTTAGAAAAAGGGAATCTCAGGGAAACAGAAAATTTAGAATGGACAGAATATTCTTCTCATTTGAAAATTTAAAAGTTTCGCGCCCGACAATTAATGAATAGATAGAACGTAGGGTTTTCATGAGTTTTTTCTTATGGATAGATTACCTAGAAAACCTATGTTTCAAAATAAATTTTTGACTTTTCTATAATTTAACAAAAACTTCTGTTGCACAAAAAGTCAGACCAACAAATTACATACTCCTATTTTTTTGGCATTTACACGTATCCCAAGGTGATTAAAAACTCTAACCCAGAACACTAATAGTGGAACTGTGAGAGTTGGAACCTTTACTTGACCTAAATGGGTATCCAAAAATGAAAACACATGAAACAAAAAATAAGTCTAAGTACATTTTTTTGGGTGACACAGGATTGCCCTTATACCTCTGGATGCTCCTGCATCAAGGAGTACTTTGAGTATGAAGATATTGATGATCCTAATAGGGTCAAGTTTGCGAAGGTGAAACTAAACGGACATGCAAAGATCTTGCGGGAGGAGGTAAAGTTGGAGCAAAATAGAAAGGGAAAGGACAAAATCACTAGATGGGATCCAATGATAGCTAAAATGAAGCGATAATTCATTCCCATGGATTATAAGCTTGATCTATTGAAGAAAATTCAAGGGTTGAAGCAAGTGGGAAAATCTGTTCAAGAGTATACCAAAGAGTTCTACTGAGTTCTCATTAGAATAGGCCATGCAGAAGCTGATAAGGAGAAAGTTGCCTATTATCTTAATAGGTTAAGGCCAAGAAATCAAGACGAGATGAGTCTGGTTCGAATGAACGATATTAAGGAGGCATATCAGTTTGCCCTAAGAGTTGAGGAGAAACCAAGCAAGAAGTTTGACAACAAGAATAGTAGAAGAGGTCGTAGTGGAAGATCTAGTAGATGATCTTATGGAGGCCATAATGATGATCATAAGAATGAGGATGAGGCTGGAAGTAGCAGTTAGAATGAAAGGGAAAATAATTCCAATCATTTCCATGAGAAAAACAATAGAGATCAGATTGGAAGAGGCAAAGGACAAGGATCTAGAAGAGGAGGCTTCTATGGGAAATATTTTCACTGTGGAGAAGAAGGGCATAAAGAATTTGAATGTACCTAGTGCCAAGGAAGGATAGATTGAATGAAAGAAGGCTAGGCCAGAGTTGCACATGTTGATGAAGATGCCAGATCCTCACATTCTAAAGACACTAAAAGAGGAGAAGTCCTAGTTAATAGAAGAGTCTTACTAAGCAGTGAGAATGAACCTGATCAAAGGAGCTTGTTTCGCACATGGTGTTGATGTGAAGATAAGTGTTGTGATGTGATCATTGATGGTGGAAGTACCAACAATATAGTGTCATAAATAATGGTCACCAAGTTGAAGCTGAAGATATAGAAACACCCGCATCCATACCGTATTGCTTGGGTGTAAGATGACTACAAGGTCATGGTCAATGAGCAGTGCTAAGTGAAGTTCAAGATTGGAAGCTACCAGGATGAGGTACTATTTGATATCATACCTATGGACATATGTCATATGTTGCTAGGTAGGCCATGGAAGTTTGAGAAACATGCTATACATGATGGGTGAGAAAATATTTACACTCTGACCAAGGATGGAGTGAAACATAAGTTGAAGTCGTTGAAGGAGAAAGAAGAAAAGGTATGTAATGTTGCCAGAATATGTTTTGTTGATGGAAAAGTAGGGTGTACTTTAAGAAACCCCCCACTTTAGAAAAGGTGTAAAAACTTGGCGAAAGGTGTAAAACAATTGACACAAAAATTAATTTTTGTGGCGAAAAAATTCAATTTACAAAGAAAAATAATAATCTCCATTAGCGAATCATTCATAGTCTCTCGAACAATGTGTAAAATTTGGGCAAATTGTGTTGTTTTAAAACCAAAAAAATTATATACATTGGCGAACAAAAAATAATTATCATAGCAAAATATTAATTTTTTGGGTGAATCATTTCGCCCATTTCATTGTATTAGATGGAAAATATATACATTAGCGAATAATAATAATTTCAAAATTAAACATAAATTTTGTGGGCAAATTAATTCATTGTGCTACTGCTAGACATAAAATATATGCATTGCAATTATATGGTTAAATTTAATAATAATATTACAATAAAATAAATTCTTACAAAATAAGTAAATTAGAAAATGTATATCTATCTCCCATCTCTAAAAGGGCTAGAGACTAACATGGTTAGAAACAAGATTGATGCAATAATTTTTTTATTAAAATATTTAGATGTATGTAATACAAAATGAATACACAAGTAAGATAATTTGTGAACTATTAAAAATAAAGGTGTGATGTTATGATGTGGAATTGACCCCAATATTCCCAAAAGGGACATTTAGTAGCATAGTGTCCTACTATTCCACTATTAAAACACTTAGAGGCCAACTTACTGCATACTTGCTCAATACATTGTTTAGTTAAGTGACACATTTTACCACTTCATTTTAATGAAATTCATATTTTATTTAACCTTCATTGTTCTCATATTTTGACATCATTGATTCATTAGAGATTCAAAATTATGCTTCATATTATACAATTCATTCTCAAATATTACCAAGATGTTTCAATTAATCAAATGTGTATTTTGAGCCCATAACTTTTAAATATTATTTATCACCCAAACTATTGGTAATTATATTTCTCATCTTAGCATTACTTTCATAAGGCACAAGTTAATCTTTAGTAAGAGGATTTGATACTTTAGGAACATAGCATTTATTTTAGCATCTAGATTCAAGAACACCATATGGAATAGAGTCCATATTAGACTTCACTTTGTCCTATCAAAAGGTATAGCTTATTTATAATGCTTGGTACATTGAGGCTTTGTTCGCCAAAATATTCTAGATTTTGATTGAATTTTTTTGGATGTCTCAAAAAGAAATAGAATTGTTGCAAGTCTTATCTGAATTTAAATTATATTAAACATGTGTGCAAATTGTAGATGCATAGACAGATTACATGTAATTCTTAGAACTTTACAATTATAAAAGATTTTTAATACCAACTGATTTTAGATGTTAGAGAACTTATGTTTATGAAAAATGTCTTTATTTCTTCAATTTGTTCAATCCAATAAATTAATTTACACATATCTTACTATCAGTGAAACCACTACACATTATTGATGCAAATGTTAGCTCTATACATGTTTGTATCAGAATAAATGGGGTAGTGGAGCTCAAGTCATATCGAAGCCACGATTCAAAGCATATCCTATGATCTTTTAGCTTACCATTTTAATAGTCCCTAACATACCCTACTCCATACCACAAAGTTGACCTTAAATCAACATGTTATCTGTTGTTACATGCAATAATAGTGGATCAACATTTGGGAAAATCATGATAGAGGTGTTGGTTATGATTGCATATGTATTGGAAGGTTAATATATGTTCTTGGGATATTGAGAAACCTTTGGAAAGAGTAGATCAATGAAGTATTGGAGTTTGAAGGCTAGTTACAATATCCAACACTAAACCAAAGTAGGTAAAACTAATTAAGTTTTTCATAATAAGGATAATACAATTATAAATAAACCTTTCTATTTCCATAAACATATTATAGACGTGCATTTGCAGTTAAGACCATGTTTAATAATGTCATGTTGCCATGAGTGAAGGATTCTCATTGCTAGTAATATTGATGTTGTTAATATCTTCTATTCTATGGTTCTTCATTATTGAATTGGCTAGCTATGTGAGGACCTTTGCTGAAGCTTTGGCATCACTTCGTTAGGATATTGTGTGTTGGTGCATGGATATTTTTGTGAAGACTTTTCTTGCTATGTGCAAAGTTCTCTATAACTATGAAGTGTTCTCATTTATCACTTTTAAGCTGAGAACAACACAATAAATAACTAAAGAGTGTGTGGCAACAATTTTTTACTTTATCAACCTATCTTAGAGATATCACTTGCTATTTGAAATTTGTTGTCATAATAATACCATTCTTTGTGCATTTCTAAGCCCTAGAATTGGCATTGGGAAGTAAGCAACAAGCTACAACAACGAGGAGAAACTTGGAGCACCATCTCAAGTTATTCAAAGGATTATTAGAAGAAAATATATCTAGTTTAAATGTTGTTTTAGTATGTGATGTAGGAGCATCCTAGGCTTTCTTGCAATCCTGCATGTTGAAGTCGAGTGTCTATGGTTTCCAATTTTCTGTTGCTACCAAGCTGGTCAGTGGATGTCGAGTTGTTGTAGCTCTAGTAGATGCTAAGTTACTATAGCTCTAATGGATGTTGAGTTACTATAGCTCTAGTGGATGTCGAGTTACTATAGCTTTAGTGGATGTTGAGTTACTGTAGCTCTAGTGGATACTGAGTTATTGTAGCTCTTAGTGGACGTTGAGTTACTGTAGCTCCTAGCAGGTGCCAAGTTACTGTAGCTCTTAGTGGATGTCGAGTGAACCTGTTGGTGTTGAATGCCAATATTAGTTTTGGTTCTATTCACATTGAGTTGTCTGTGAGCCAAATTTTGGCATTTAATTTATGTATGGATGTTTAATTTGTGTTTTGGCTGACTTGTTGCTTGACCTATATTTAGTGTAAGGGATTTAATTTAGTTTGTAATGAGCTGGGTTGACTTGTGGCTTAGTTGAGTATAAGTAAGGGGTTTTGTGGAGTCTTTAGAAGTTATCATTCCAACTTTGAGAAGGGGATGAAGGGTAGATGTGAATTTTGAAGAGCAAGGGCTATGACTTAGAAACCAAAGGATTGCTTGGTGGACTTGATGGTACAGGTGTGGATTCTTCTTGGTGTTCTTATCTAGTTGTGTATCTGGACTAGTTGGTATTGAGTTTGTAAGTTGGATCTTGTTGGATCTTGCAAAAATGATTTTGTAATTGCTATTTATAGCTGGCCCTAACCCAAAAGGCCTTATAGCCAGGTATATTGCATGTAATCAGTTATATCTATGAATAAAGAGTTGTGATTTGGTATCAGATCCTGCATTATTGTTGCTTTGTTGTTGTATTTCCACTGTGTGATTTTTTTTTGGGAGTTTGGTCATCTTTTTCGGGGATTCTCCTACATTGCACTACGTCAGATGGTATTAGAGCAAAGGTTGTTCCTGAGTGTGTGGATAGATTACTGAAGTTGAGGCAGTTTGCACCGAGATTTGCAGAGAAGGTTGATCTAGTGGCTAATTTCAATCTTTTGGCTTTGTGGATCTATTACTTTGGGTTTACAAAATTTTTGGAAGATGCCTCCAAGAATATTGGACTCTAGGGAAATTGATCATCTTAGTGATGCTGTGGAAGAAAGAATCTTAGAGAAGATAAGAGCGGAGTTCAGATTTGAGATTACATTGATGAAGGGTAACATGATCATTGAAATTGTAAGTGCTTTAGGTGGTGTACCTAGGCATGTGGGCACTGAAGGTAGTTATGAGGAAGTTGCTAAATAATTTGAAGCTAATGGATCTAGTGGTGAGGATAGAATTGATCGTGTGGAGAGACCTATTGGAACTAGGGCTAGTTAGTTTGCTAGACCTAGATCTTAGTTGAAGTTGAAGCATAAGATGGAAGTTTCTAAATTCTTAGGTACTTTGACCCCTGAAGACTTGATTGATTGGATTGGTGAATTGGAAGACTAATTTGAGCTTGAGGATATTGAGGATCCACTAAGAGTTAGGTTGGCACAAACTAAGTTGAAATGACATGCTACACTTTGGTGGAAAGAATTGCAAACAAACAGAGAAGAGAAAGGTGAAATGAAGATCACTAGATGGAGATTGATGGTAACTAAGTTGAAGGCTAAGTTCATTCTTGCTAATTATGAATTGGAGTTGTTTAAAAGGTTGCAGAATCTGAAACCATAGGATATGACTATGAAAGATTATATTAAGGAGTTCTACAAGTTGACTATTTGGTCTAGTCATAGAGAGTTGTCAAAGGAAAAGGTAGCTCGATATATTAATGGTTTGAGATTCAATATTTAGGATGAGGTTGGTATGTTGAGTATTTCTTTAGTTGAGGATGCTTATCAATATACCTTGAAGGTAGAGGATAAGTTGAAAAGGAAAAGTCAAGGTAATGCTAGAGGGAAGGAGAAGCAGGATAGCTTGGCACAAGCTAAACCGAGTGCTGGAAGTGAACCAAAACCTGGTGATTAGAAAAGGAGGATAGGTAGAGGTGAGTTCAGAGGTAATTGTTTCATATGTGGGAAAGAAGGGCATAGATCTTTTGAATGTCCAATTGGTAGGATAGTTTCTATTGTGAATGATGTTGTACTTCAAGATAGTCAACCTAAGCAAGGAGAAAGTTTGCTACCTTGGCGAGTACTAGTTGGTGAGAGGAGATTGGATCCTTGTCAAAGGACTAGTTTGTTCAAGACTTGTTGTAAGTCTGGTGGTAAAGTTAGCAAGGTGATTGTGGATGGTGGTAGTATTGATAACCTTGTTGCTAAGGAGATGGTTCAGAAACTTGGTTTGAAGAGATTAAGACATCCTTATCCTTATAGGATCAATTGGTTGCAAGGTAAACATGCTTTGGAAGAAAGGGAGCAATGTGTTGTTGATTTCCAAATTGGGCAGTATAAGGATCAAGTGTTGTGTGATATTATGGACATGAATAGTTGTCATGTGTTGCTTGGTAGGCCTTGGCAGTATGATTGTAGGGTTATGCATGATTGTGTCAACAATGTGTTACTATTGAGAAAGGTGGTAGAAAGTTTTCCCTGATTCCTTTGCAGAATGAAGAGCTTGGTAGGAGGAACCTGAGTATTGGCAGCTGAGTTGAGTTGGTAGATTTTGAGAAGGTTGGAGATTAGTGTGGAAAGAAAACCTATAACACACCTAAGATGGATGTGAAGAGGAAGAAGAAGAACAAGGGAACAAGTGTACAAGTTGAAGATTGGGAGGATATGTATGTGAAGACATAATTTGGGGTTTATGTGTTGAATCCCTGAAGATGTTTTTGTTGGAAATATTCAGGATAAGATAGGTTACTGAGAGGGGAGGGGTGAATCAGTAACTTATACAACTTTTAACCAATTCAACATTTTAACCATTCACCATTCATTCGTCTAATCTACTGCATAACTGAAAGAACAAACATTCATTGCACATGTACACAGAGATTTGGTGACCTAGAAACCTTCCAAATAGAAAGTAAAACTAGGGTGGGGATGATGCCCACAAAACTTCAATACTGCAGTATAAAGTTGGCCTATTAAGGCTTACAATGATCACTTCTGGTAATCTGCCTTGTTAGGAGCAAGTAGGACTGCTAGATCCACCTTGTTAGAGGATTTACAAACATACAGTGAAGTATGCACTCTGTTAGGAGATTTACAAAAAGACTGTTAAGTCTACCCCGTTAAAGGATTTATAAACTAATTCACCTATTAGGATGAAGCAGTGGATTTTCCTACAACTATTTTCTGATAAGATCCATTTTGCATTGATCACCTAATGTGATAGATATAACTTTTTTGCTCCTATGTTGACCTTGCTGAATCCCTTTTTACTTTGCTGCTGATTTGCAATACCTTCTTTACATGCGAGCATCAATCTCTTCAAGTATTTTCATATATTCCCCCTTCTTCAAATGATATCATACATTAAATATATACCATCCCAATATTTACAATTGCAGGGTCGGCCAAAACATATGTGAACAAAACATTACTGAGTCAGCTAGATGGTGGAAAACTTGGGTTCCTCAAGCTGACTTGGTGACCTTTTGATACTCGGCATTCACTACATTACTTGGCATCATCATGCATTTGGTAGAAGTAGAGGCTTGGTTCATACTAGCCACACAACACTGCTTGGAACTCGGTAACCATTGGTGACTCGGTAGATATAGTGTCACTTGGTAGAAACTAACTTCTTTGTTTACCTTGCTTTTCTCGGTGAACACTGAGTTCTTCATTTACCTTGCTTTTCTTGGTGAACGTTGAGTTGTTCATTTACCTTGCTTTGCTCGATGAAAACTGTTGAACTCATAAGGTAACCACTGAATGCTTGGTATACGTGATAAGCTAGATAAGCATTCAGAATTGAATAAGTGTTTGCACTAATGACAAATATTTCATGATTCCAACAATTCTTCTAGCTAGTAGAACATCTTTTTGAACCTGGGGTGTTTGATGCAGGAGCATCCTAGACTTTCTTGTAATCCTTCATGTTGAAGCCGAGTGTCTGTGGTTTCCAATTTTTTGTTGCTACCAAGCTAGTCAGTGGATGTGAAGTTGCTATAGCTCTAGTAGATGTCAAGTTACTATAGCTCTAATGGGTGCTGAGTTAATATAGCTCTAGTGGATGTTGAGTTACTATAGCTCTAGTGAATGCTAATTTACTATAGCTCTAGTGGATGCCAAGTTACTATAGCTCTTAGTGGATGCTGAGTTACTGTAGCTCCTAGTGGGTGCTGAGTTACTGTAGTGCTTAGTGGATGCCGAGTGAACCTGTTGGTGTCGTGTGCTAGTATTAGTTTTGGTTCTATTCATGCCGAGTTGTCTGTGAGCCAAATTTTGGTATTTAATTTATGTATGGGTATTTGATTTGTGTTGTGGCCAACTTGTGGCTCAACCTATATTTAATGTAAAGGATTTAATTTAGTTTGTAATGAGCTAGGAAGACTTGTGGTTTAGTTAAGTATAAGTAAGGAGTTTTGTGGATTCTTTAGAAGTTATCATTCCAAATTTGAGAAGGGGATGAAGGGTAGATGTGAATTTTGAAGACCAAGGGCTGCAGCTTAGAAATTAGAGGATTGCTTGGTGGACCTGAGGGTATACGTGTGGATTCTTCTTGGTGTTTTTAGCCAGTTGTGTATCTGGACTAGTTGAGATTGGGTTTGTAAGTTTGATCTTGTTGGATCTTGCAAAACTGATTTTATAATTGCTATTTGTAGTTGGCCCTAACCTAGAAGGCCTTACAACCAAGCATATTGCATGTAATCAGTTATATCTATGAATAAAGAGTTGTGATTTGGTATCAAATCCTATATTATTGTTGCTTTTTTGTTGTATTCCTGCTATGTGGTTGTTTGTTAGGGGTTTGTTCATCTCCTTTGGGGATTTTCTTGCCTTGCACTACATCAGTATGACTGATGAAATCTGTAAAAATGCATACTAGAACATGAGTCTCATCTAATATTGAAGGTCATATATCTCTATTACTTGTTAATTGAATTTCTACTCATGGAAAACAACGGCATGGGTTTCAATCTAAGAAGTGTTCAAAATAGTACAAGTAGTATTGGTTCATTTAAGAGAGTTTAATGGATGAGAGGTTGTTTGTAAAGTCTACTTTCACCATGATCTATAATAAACATTAATTTGATAGAATTTGAGAACCATAATCTCCTTGCAGCTTGCTTGGTTTGAAGTTATTTTATTTATAAGAAATACAATTATAAATAAACCTTTCTATTTCCATAAACACATTACAGATGTGCATTATAGTTAAGACCATGTTTAATAATGTCATGTTCCTTAGTAACAATAGAAGCTGCTAATGCCCTATATTCATTAGCAGTAGCAGTGATGACAAGCATCCATAAATTTGCACTTGCAATTCCTCTTAAAAGGCTATATACCTCATGATTTGCTTCAAATGATGATGATAACAATTAATAAAATAGACTAATTTAGCTGATAACAAAAAAGCTATTAGGTTGTGCCAATAAAAGTAACATTATGTCAACAATAGAGTAAGAAAAATCTTGAACTCTATTTTTGTAAATTGTAATTGTAATATGATTGAATATGGAAGAAGTAGAGTATAGCTATAAATACCTTATAACTAAATGCTAAATCACTTCATTGACTCAGTCTCAAATGTGATGCTTCTATATCCCATATGGACTCCAGATCCTAAAATTGACTAGTGCTAATAGATTCCTCTTCATTCTAAGTCGAGTATTCAAAATCCAACAAATCTTCATCTTCATTTTGACTCTAAGACCTAAATTCATCACTTATGTCAGAATCAGCAATAGCACCACCATCTTTTGAAGTGTTGCAAATTTCTTGTCTTTCATGTATGGAATTCCAAATGGCTAATGACCTATCATAAGGAAAATCTCTAACATTGTATTGAGTTACAAACAACCTCAAGAAAGTTTCTAAATTTTTGTCTAGTTTGTTTCTGACCTTTGATTTCAAAAACCCTAATGCACTAAAAAATATCTCATCTTCCACTGACCCTAATATCATTGTTTGACATAAATTAGCAAGTTTGAAATATTCTGATATTTAAGTACATAATACTTGACTCTGACTTATCCTTTTCTAGAGCCTTGTTATTATTGCACTAGGATTGAATGGATTCTCAAAGTTTTCCACCTAGTGTTTCATACACAATGTAAAATGTTTATATTATTTTTTAAGATTATTTGAATCTAAGATTCCTTGTATTGGTTGTCCATTGCAATTTGTATGCTTTGAAAACAATGTTATCAATTCATTAAGTTTATTATGAAACAACTTTGCATCACTTGGATTATCTCCAAAGTGTTTCCAAAATTGAGGAAATGCACAACTCATGGCTTCAAGAATTTCTTCTTGAGGGAATCTTTCATGAATCTCACTTGAAATTTGGTAGGAAATAGACTTCACATTTTCACTAATAGATTTAACAATCTTGTTAAAATCATCCTTTCTAATTGGTAGTACTCTGTCTCTCTTGCTTGTCTTAGATTGGTGCACTGGTATTTGAAATCCTTTCACAAACACACATAGCTCATTTTTTGCATTGAATCATAAAAAAATTTCAGCATGATTCAAATTTGTAATCATCTCCCACCTTGAAAAAATTGGGCTATGACCTGTGAGATCTGAATACAAAGAATCCATAGCCATGCATGCCATTTTACATAAATCACTATACTCATAAATATACATAGTTTTGTCTTGGGATTTCTTAACAAGTTTGTTAATTGAATCCAACATAGGGAGAAGACTGGATAAAGTTAATAGGCTCTCTATATCACTTAACTTATTTAATAAATTAGGAGCTTTGTCTATTGCAAGGCATTGCTCATATATAACTCCAATCAAGGATTGATATTTTGCTAGAACTCCTTCTGTTGGTCCATGCAAAGATATCCATCTGGTCTCAAAATCCTTGAGAATCTTATTTCCTATTGTTACTCCTTCAGAAAAAAACTTAAATTTTGCAAAACCTTTAGGAATTTTGCAAAAGTAGGAGTGGAGCTCATAGATTAGATCTTCAACTTTTGACACTGTAGGAAAACTACTTACAATCTTATATGCTAAATTCATTCGGTGGGCCATGTAGTGTATGGCAAGCATGTAAGGTGTAATACTAGTTTGTAATCTTGCATAAAGACTAGTCCTTTTCCCTTGCATTACTATAGCTCCATTAGCTCTAGCACACACTAACTTCTTGACAATTGTCAAGTCATCCATACCAGCAATTTCATTCAAAGCTTTCTTAACTTATAAATATAAATTTTTTGAAACATAAAGTAGATGAGCTTGATGGACATGTTCTTTTATAGTAAAGACATGCATACAGACCCAAGCAGTGTTATCTACCATAGTGACTTCATCTAAGGATAATGAAATGAACTTGGATTCTTTTACTCTCTCCTGTACATTTTGCTTTTCAACCTCAACAAGATAGTTTTCCTTTTCCCATCCAATGTATATTGACCAATGTGACATAGGATAGTGAGAAACTCTCAAAAAAGATAATAAATTACTATATTATGAAAATTCTCTCATAGGATGCCCTCTAGATAGAATATGAAAAATAACACTCATTTGAAAGGTCTTTGCCAAGTTTGCATCATTGGTTGCATGTTGAAGCCCAAACTTGATTGGATTGCCACTATTACCATGATTAATTACTGCTATTTTCTTGAAATTCTCTTCATATTCTATGACATACTTAACATGAAGGCATTCTTCCTTTGATTTCCATCTCACTGCTGCTACTTCCTTTCCATGTATGATTTGTTTTTCATAAACCTTACCAATATGTTTTTCTATAGTTGATAAGTAGGAGATAATTTCCACAACAAGTCAAATTGTGATGTGAATATCAAGATTTAATTGTGTGATTTTGAGTCAAACTCGATGACCCGTGTTTCATGAGTAGTGATTCAACATGAATCCATCTCTCATGAGAATAAATGGAACATTTAGCACTCATTTTCTATAGTGTCGAGCTTTAGTTGGAACTTTTTATCTCTTTTAGTTTTTCAAGTACAAATCATACACCTACATTCTGTTGGTTGTTCATCATTGTTTGTGACTGGTTCAATAAACCAGTACTTTGCTACCCAATCAACCTAAAAATTCCTTTTCATTTCCCACTCCCACCCCATTTTTAAATTATGTTTTCTTTTCTTCCTACCAACATCAATATTATCTTCTGTTACAACATCTTCTATTCTTCCAAAAATTTTATCCTTGTTTGATGCATTTTGATTTAAATGAATAACAACTCCATCTTCTGGTGGTGATGAGCTTAAGTAATTTCCTTCTGCACTTATAGTTGCATAGGTTGATGGACCAAAAATATTGTTGATTCCAAAGAAAGCCTTTATGGTAGTATCTCTAAGTTTTGGGCATTTTGATGGCTTCCCAATCCCTTCACTGCCCTTGGGGGTCTTACCCTCATCAACATGTAGCCTTCCATTTACAACCCCTTCACTTCCTTGAGATTGACTAGTATTAGTTAGAGACTCACCCTCCCCTGACATCTCAATCCACTGACAATCTGTTTACTTCCATGAGAATAAGTAGTATTAGTTTCAGACTAGGAATTGAAATTAATTAATAATAGCAATACTACGAAGGGTAAAGAAATTATTACCTACCTTGGTCCTTTACACTTTTTTTGGAATTCTAATTTCTATGTAATGTGTTGTGAGATAATAACTCTAGTCTCTCTCTTGCCTGTTGTTTTCCAAAATATACATCACTTTTTTTTTGTATAAACCAAAATATACAATCCAACAAAAATAAAAAAACCTAAAAAGAGCTAGTCCACCATAATTGGGATAATTTCTAAGGGATGGATAAAATATTAATCTAAATTAGAATCATATAATCATTTAAAATTCTACCTATGTTGTCTATAATCATTCACTCCAATCATAAAGTTAGTTTGAATAGAAGGTTGACTTGAAAGAACTTGTGGTGGAAGGGAACTTATAAATCATACTGAGTGGAATTTACAAGAGTCAACACCTGGTTGGAAGTAGGAAAGCATTCAAGAGGAAGGATGAAATGAAAATATATTACTAGCATTAGAATCAATAAGCTTTAATAATTTCTTCAACTCTTCAAAACTACTAAAAACAAGACAATTTATTATATCATGATGTGGCTATACAATCCCACTTGGGTTGGGGTCTTTGGATGGTATTATTCTTATAGTTGCTTTGGAAAATAGGGCTAATCAGGCCTTGGGTTAGCAGTTTATTGTGCACACAATTTGATATAGGCAAAAGGATGAATAACTAGGGCCAAAGGCTCACCCAACTATCCAAACCACCCTGCAAGAGTTAACACAATGGAAGAAAACACAAAGAATAGAAACCAAAAGGAAGAAGAAGAGAGAAATACTTTTATTGATTCATTAAAATATCAACATACATGCCCAGCTATAAGGCCTTTTGGGTTATGACAAATTACAAATACATTCAAATGCAGATTCACGATCCACTTCCATTTCACATTCTTAGCACCTAAACCTCTCTTTCTCAATCTCCTCCTTTACTTCTTATTGACTCCCCCCTAAAACTCATTCCTAGACCTCTTTAAATACTAGCCAAAATGGCTTACAAAAGGTTCTAGAACAAGGAAGGCCACGAGTCTACCCATAACAGATATTAATTGCCTATACCAAAGTTAAATGTAAGCAAAGTCGGCCCAAATTGGAACCAAACACAAATAACTTGGCAAATAAAGACTTCACAAAAATTGGCACTCGACATCTATACAAGCTCGACATCCAAAGTCCACTTAGCAACCAATGGAGCTTGACAACAAAGGAACTCGACAACCAAAGGAAATTAGCAACAAGGGAACTGAATAACCAAGGAACTCAGCAACCAAAGGAACTTGACAGCAAAGGAACTCAACAACCAAAGGAACTCGATAACCAAAGGAACTCAACAATAAAGGAAATCGATAGCAAAGGGACTTGGCAACCAAAGGAACTTAGCAATCAAAGGAACTCGGCAACCAAAGGAACTCGACAACCAAAGGAACTCGACAACAAAGGAACTTAGCAACCAAAGAACTCTACAACCAAATGAACTTGGTAGCAAAGGAACTCGGTAGCAAAAAAACTCAACAACCAAAGGAACTTAGAAACCAAAGGAAGTGTGCAACCAAAGGAACTCAACAACAACTAGCATAATGAAAAAAAGTGTAGGATTGCAAAGAAACCCAGGATGCTCTTGCATCAGACAACCAGGATTGAAGAAATGATTCTCCTGAATCATGCAAGTGTCATAACCTGAGTTGAATCCAACCCAGATTGAGAAATCCATGTAGCATCTTCAATAGGTTTGTTCTTCCACTTCACCAAATACTTATAGTAATCTTTTTCTCTTGTACTCTTACCAACTCTCTAATCCAAAATCTATTCAACTTCCTCAACCTTCTTCTTAGGATAATCACTTGACACCTCCACTTCATTATCTGATTCATGATACTTATACAAATCAGAAACATTTAATATAGGAGATATATCCATGTCATTAGGTAATTCAACTTCATATGCATTACCACTATCAAATTTTTTCAAGAACTTATAAGGTCCAAACTTCTTCATTTTCAGCTTACTGTATGTTCCAATAGGAAATCTTCCTTTCTTCAAATGAATCATCACCTCATCACCAACTTCAAAATCATGATGTCTTTTAGACTTATCATCATTCTCCATATACTTTTGATTACTTTGTTCCAACCTCAACTTCACTTCCTTATGCAAAGACTCCATAAAATTAGCAAAGTCTTCTCCTGCAAAACTTCTCTTTTCTTCACTAGCAACATCTCTCAAATTTGATATATCTCTAGGATGCATTCCAGTAAAAATCTCAAAAGGTGTTTTCCCTATACTCCTATTCATAGAATTGTTATATGAAAATTCAACTTGTGCCAATACCATCTCCCAATTACTTGGCTTATTCTCAACTAAACATCTCAACAAATTACCCAATCTTCTATTCACAACCTTTGTTTGCCCATCTGTTTGTGGATGGAATGTAGAGCTAAAATTTAGCTTAGTTCCCATCTTCTTCGACAAAGTCTTCCAAAAATAACCAAAAAACTTACTATCTCTATTAGAAATAATGCTTCTTGGTAATCCATGCAATCTCATAATCTCTTTAAAGAAAAGTTCAGCAACATACTCTACATCTGATGTTTTCTTACATGATATGAAATGAGCCATTTTAGAAAATCTATCCACCACAAAAAATATAGAATCACATCCCTTCACTATTTTAGGCAACCCAAGTACAAAATTCATATTGATGTTAGTCTAAGGTTTCTCAGGAACGGTAATAAGCATATACAAACTAATACCTTGACTCACCCCTTTTGCAACTTGACAAACTCCACAACTCTTTACAAATTTCTAAACATCCTTATACATTTATGGACAATAATACTTCTCTTTTAGTAGACTCAATGTCTTATCAATTCCAAAATGTCCAGCTAATCCACCACTATGCTTTTCCTTAATCAGATTCAATCTCATGGAACTTCTAGGAATACACAAATGAATACCTTTGAACAAGATACTTTCTTGAATGAAATACTCATCATACTTACTTATCTGATCTATTAGATTTGGTGCTCTACACTCTGTCCATGCTTGAGAAAAATTAGAATCAACATCATACAACTCTTTCATTTCATCAAAACCAAGAACTTCAACCTTCATTTCAATCAACAAAGAACCTCTTCTACTCAATGCATCAAAAACTCTGTTAGTAACTCCACTCTTATGCTTGATCACAAATGTAAAACTCTGCAAGTATTCAACCCACTTCATATGTCTTTTGTTCAATTTATGTTGACTTCCGAAGTATTGTAAAGCTTTATGATCAATATACAACACAAACTCCTTAGGAATCAAATAGTGTCTCCACTTCATCAAGGCTTGAACAATAGCATAAAACTCTTGATCATATATAGAATACTTTCTTTTAGCATCATTCAACTTTTCACTAAAGAAAGCAACATGTTTTCCTTCTTGACTTAATACAACTCCTATTGCACTACCACTTGCATCACATTCAACTTGAAATACCTTATTGAAATCAGGTAAGGCCAATATAGGCAACTCAACAACCTTTTGTTTCAAAGTCTCAAAACTGTTATCAACTCCATTTGTCCACTTGAATTCCTTTTTGTCTCCTCTCATTGTCTCAGTCATAACATTACAAATAGAACTAAAATTTCTTATAAACTTCTTGTAAAAATTAGCCAAACCATGAAATGATCTTACCTCACCCACATTCTCAGGTGTAGGCCATTCCAAAATAGCATTGACCTTCTCAAGATCCATCTTCAATCCATTAGTTGAAATTACAAATCCCAAATACACAATCTCTTCTTGTATAAAAGAACACTTTTTCAAATTAATCATCAATTTTTCCTCTTTCAATCTCTACAATACTTGTCTAACATGCTCAAGATGCTCTTCCTTAGTCTTAACTGAATATCAAAATGTCATCCAAGTAAACAATCACAAACTTACCCAAAAATCTTTTCAGAACTTCATTCATCAACCTCATGAAAGTACTAGGTGCATTAGTCAAACCAAAAAGCATAACCAACCATTCATACAAACCATCTTTTGTCTTGAAAGTAGTCTTCCATTCATGACCTTCTCTAATTCTGATCTGATGATAGCCACTCTTCAAATCAATCTTGGTAAAATACTTTGCTCCACTCAAACAATCCATTATGTCATCCATCCTCGGCATAGGAAACCTATATTTCACTGTGATCTTGTTAATAACTCTAGAATTAGTACACATTCTCCATTCTCCATTCTTTTTAGGTGCTAATACAATAGGTACAACACATGGACTCAAGCTTTCTTCGATCAAACCTTTCTGCAACAACTCATGCACTTGTCTGTTAAGTTCTTCATTCTCTGTAGGTGTCAATCTATATGGTGCTTTGTTTGACAAACTAGCTCCAAGAATCAGATCCATACAATGACTTATACTTCCTACTGAAGGTAAACCATCATGAATATCATCAATAATAATGTCTTTATACTCATTCAACAATTCTATAATTTCTCCTGGTACTCAGTTGTCACTATCTGTTGTCACTCAGTCATTACCAACTTCTGCTGCTCGATCATTACTACCAACACTTGGCCCTCTAGGAACTATAGTAAAAAAAACTTGATTCTTCTTTACTTCCTTTTCAAATTGCTTTCCATTAACCATGTAAACTTTTATTTTAGTACAATTGACCCCATCTGGACTTTCAATCAAAGGCAAGAATGTTTGTTTCTTCCCATTCACCCAAAGAGTATATTGATTCAATCTTCCATCATGTACATCATATCTATCATATTGGCAAGGTCTACCCAATAAAATATGACAACAATCCATAGGCATAATATCACACAAAACTTCATCAAAGTAATGTCCAATTTTGAACTTCACAAGACATTGCTCACATACCAATATCTTATGCTCATCTTTGATCCATGAAACATGATAGAGTTTCAGATGCTTTAGCCTTTGCAATTGCAACTTTGTAACCAACTCTTCTGATGCCAAATTTGTAGAACTTCCACTGTCAATGATCACTTTGTAGCATTTTGTAGCCATCTTACATCTTGTCTTGAAAAGACTTCTCCTTAAAACAAGTTCCTCATCACTTCCCTTATTACATAAGGTTCTTCTCACCATTAGATTTTCTCCAGCCTCAGGTCCACTTGGTGAACCCTCATCATCTCCTTAAATCACATATTTTTGTTACCTTCTCACTTTTAGAGGATCTTCTTTACCACATCTGAAACAATTACCATGAAATCCACCTCTAGAATAAGAATTACCTCTTCCTTGGTAAGAATTAGTTCCTCCTCGATAAGAAGTACCACTTTTCCATTCGGTCTTGCCTTTGTCATCATTCTTCCATTTAAAGTTTCCTTTATCCTACACAAAACTTTTATATCTACCACCTTCACCATAAGATCTACCTCTGCCTCTCTGGAATCTACCACCTCTACCTCTTTGTCTTCATGCTTCTTTGTCAAGATCTCCTTAGCTTTCAAGGCATATTGGTATGCTTCTTCCACACTTTTCAACTTCACAAAACTTATCTCATCTTGAATTCTAGATCTCAATCCATTAATGTATCTTGCAATTTTCTCAACATCATCATCCACATGTCTAGATTTGATGTCCAATCTATAGAATTTCTCAGTATACTCCTTCACACTCATGTCTCTTTGTCTCGAATTTTGCATCTTCCTCAACAAACTAACCTAGTAATCAGTAGGAAGGAATTTGTTCTTTAGCTTGCTTACCATTTTCACCCAAGTTCTGATATTTTCCTTTCCTCTCCTTTGTTTATTAGTTTGCAAATGCTCCTACCACAGTGAGGCATGACCTTTCAACCTTGTAACTATAATCTTCACCATCCTATTATCAAGAGTGTTTTCATACTCAAAGAACTTCTCCATATCAGAGATCCAATCCAACATAGCATTGGTGTCCAACTTTCCATCATAAGGAACAATTCCATAGTAGGCTTTGTATTTTCCCTAAACAACACTTTCAACAATGTTGCTTCATCTTGGTCTTCTTTAGGTTTTGGATTAGGGTTCAGTGCTACTGCTTCATCATCACTTACATCATCTAGATGTGCTCCTCTCCTCTAGGTTGTCTCCACAACATCTAATCTGACTGCAAGTCATCTCAATGTATCCAATATGGCATTATTAGTATTTCCTCTACCTCACACCATCTTCACAAATTGGGTTCCTACAAGATCATAACCCTCTACAAGTTATAGGTCAAATTCATAGATCTACAACCCTACAACCAAATCTAAATTAGGGTTCTACACAATCCAATCTCCATAAGGATGAACCTCAAGATCTGATACCAACTAACATAGGAAAAAGGACAAATAACTAGGGCCAAAGGCTCACCCAACTATCCAGACCACCCTGAAAGAGTTAACACAATAGAAACAAACAAAAATAACAACAACCAAAAGGATGAAGAAGAGAGAAATAGTTTTATTGATTCATTAATATATTAGCATACATGCCCAGCTGTAAGGCCTTCTAGGTTACAGCCAATTACAAATACATTCAAATGTAGATTCACAATCCACTTCTAGTTCACATTCTTAGCACCTAAGCCTCTCTTTCTCGATATCCTCCTTTACTCCTTACTGACTTTCCCTCTAAAATTCAATCCTAGACCTCTTTAAATACTAGCCAAAATGGATTACAAAAGATTCTAGAACAAGGAAGGCCACAAGTGGACCCCCATAAATTTCCCAACTAGGGTTAAATCCATCGAAGAAATAGAGAAATCAACTATCAGGTCTAGAACAAAATTTTGGAACTCACCTTTTTCCCAACATGATTTTGAAGTAATAGGGGGAAAGGTTGACTTACCTACTAGTCTTTTCCCAAAGAGAGAATACGACTTTCATTGTCCAACTTCATTTGTATCCTCTTTATGTTTGTAGTCACATAAATCCTTGATATCCTGACTAACCATAGAGGAAGTCCCCCCCCTTTTGATATTCTCGAAACCCAATAAAATTTTCTCTTCTTCCTTCTCCTAGAATTTGTCTAGTGTTTCATTCCCAACATTGCCATTACCAAAATCTGCATCCATATGCCCTACAATACCATTTCCAATCCCTATAGCCAAGTTCCCACCCAAAACCTCTATCATTCCCACTTTCACAACATATAATATGTTAATTGAACATGAACACATTAATATATGTAAGATCTTGAGGAAAAAACTCTTGGAAATATTAGAAATTCACCATTGGAGGTGTTTGTTTTGTTGTTTCAATATAAACCATTACCGATGTGACTACTTTAAGTATGTAGGACAAGGAAATGCTCATTAATTACAAGGCTAATTACAAGGAGAAATTTTAGCACTTTTTTGACACTAGTGAGACAATGTTGAGATTGAAGAATAGATTAAACATATAAAAGCTCCCTAATGAGTGGAAGGATGTTGTAGACATTCTAATTAAATTCATGATCCTAGAAGGTAGATATAAGAACTTCTAATCCCATTTTATTTCCAATATTAAACCACTTTTGTAGAGGTCTTGATTTCAACTTTCCTTTCTACATTTATTCCTCATTATCCTAGTTCATGTCTTAGGACAAGGACAAGGATGGGACTCCCCTTCACTAGGGCCACATCTTGAGGCTATAAAATTTTCATTTCACCTTCACACTTTGAGCTGGGCCTCGTCCTTTTGTCTTGATTGTGATAAATAATCTTATTTTTACCCCTATCTAGCCTCAAGAAAAAGCTCCATCTATTGTTCTCTCCCTTAGATTTATCAACATCAATTCCATCCACAAAGTTAAGTATAAAGCCTTGGAACTTGAGAAACCCAAGGAAGGTCTAGTAGACCTTCCTTAGGAGTCAACTCCACTTGGTCCATGAAGTTCTAGGTCCTAAAAAACTCTATTGTTATCTCTTCCTCTTTGTCCATCTTTCCTCCTTCACCCAAGGTCCAACTTAGCTACAATGGCAACCCCGACATCTTCAAAAGATCTTGTCTTGCTAAGTTATCCAAAATCCTTATGGGATGAGTTATGTGTTTGTTTCAACAGAAATAATACACTATACAAATTTCTCATTCTCTAGCTCTAGATTGATAGGATAAAAATTAATAAGTTATAAGTTATGGCGGAAGCTAAAAGGAAGGAAAATGAATGGACTAAGGGGAAAGGAGACGATTTCTTATGAGAACTTGCTGATGATTTTGGCCATAAGCTAAATAATTAGGAGATTATCAAGGACTAAATTATGAAATTGAAACTAATGATGAAAAGATGGACATGATAAATGTCTTGGCCAACATGAAGGAGAACCAGTCCCCTTTAAATTTTTTTTTTTTTGAGTTGAACAACTATAGTAAGGATATATTGGAGAATACTTTTCTATAAATTCCTAGAGTTGGAGGAAACAAAACTGAAACAAAAGTAGAGATAAGATAGTTTTAGGTGGCACCTAAGGAGGATATGATCTTTGGGGTTGTTGGTTTACTTGACCACCTAAACATGCCTCATTCCTTGAGAAGTGAAATAGAATCAATGAAGATTGGAAGGGAGCCCCTACTCCTGCCAAGTAGCTACCTAGGGTGTTAGTTATATGGATTGGTTTTGTTCTTGGTTATGTTTCTAGGTTTTTTCTATTAGTTGCGTAGTTGCTTGAATTCACTGTTGGTGAACTCTCTTTGGACTATCTTTATAAGAATTCATATTATTTTGATATTTAGTGTAGGCCCTCTCTTACTTTATCTAATTAGAATATTTTATAAAATATTTACCTTCCATGTCAAAGATCCAAGTGCACAAAAAGTGGAAGGAATATGTGGGGTAAATGCAATAAGTTGAGTAGTAAAACCACAAAAGTCCTTGAGGAAAAACTTTGTCACTAGAAATGGGTACCCATTTTAGGCTAAGGTTCTTGATCCTAAATATTTTATTTTTCAAAATGAGTACTTATTATTTTCAAAGCGGATAAATGTTTCAAAATGAGTAACCATTTTTTTAAAAAAATTAATTAATTAATTTCGGTGCCTAAAACCTCATTTTTACCCACTTTTTAAAATGGGTACCCAATTTGAAACGTGTACCCATTTCTTTAAATTTGAATTTCATAAGCCAAACATTGCATTTTGTTTTGACTTGAGACAGGCTTGGTCCTACCAAGATCGTGCTTGTGCTAGCAAATATTTGGCTAATGTACATGAACATGAAATTGCTAAATTGCCATAATTTTTTGGAGGACTTTATGAAAGAATTTTTTGATGAAACAAAAACTCAATATAGTACTCTTTTCCTAGATTCTATAATGTAAATTTTATAGTGACATGGTTTTTTTTACTTTTTTTACAATATTTATTAAGCCAAAGTGGTACCTAGACCTCAAATAATTGTTGGAAATATAAGAGGAGTAACTGAGAGGGGAGGGGTGAATCAATTACTACTAAAATAAATCCTAGATCCCTTAGTTATTAGCACAAAATATACTCTAAAAATTGAACTCTACTGATGCTCGAAAAGCACACAGAAAAAATCTTGTAACTCAGTAAACATTGAAAATGCTTGGTAAATACTTAACATGAAAATCTTAAGATGTTATCTATGATTAACATTACTTTAACTTAGTTGCAAACACATAAGAGAAATAACACGAACACATTTGACACCAAGATTTAACATGGAAACCCAATTTGGAAAAAATCACCAATTGCAACTAGTTACTAATTTTCACTCTTCTGAAGTGAGCCTTTTTAGGAGCCAGCCTTGTTAAAGGCTACAAAATACACTGTTAGGTGTGACCCTACTAGAGGATTTAATCACCCTATTAGGAGTGGTCTTGTTAGAGGTTTTCAAAAAATTCAATAGAAATGTCACCTCGTTAGAGGATTTACAAATAGCTATTAAGCCAACTCCATTAAGAGATTTAGATCATTGCTACAATAGTTAGAGAATAACAATAACATAACCTGATTTGGATGCAACTGAATTGTTGATTACAGATCTCAATTCTGGCTTATAATCTTGATCATTTTTTATCAAATATATATTTTCAACTTCACAAGGATATTCTTCTTATCCTTTTGATTTACCTCCTCTTAGAATCATCAAATCTTTAATTATCTTCCATGCATTCACATTTTTTAAATCTCAACTTGATCTTATACTTGGGTAAAAGTACAAAGTTGTGTCACCTTTTAGGCTGACTTATATGAATGATTGAATTTGAGTATTCTTTCTAAAAATTAATTTTGTTCAAACATATTATCTAGATAAATTCATTCTAGCTAAGATATATATGGCCTCACACTTTTTCAATTGGAAATGTCTATTAAATGCATGTTTTATACTAGTTTGTATCCAATTACTAAATAAATAAAATTATTTCAAAAAAGTGGCGTTTCAATAACTCTTACTATTTTTTATGATATATTTTTAACAACATATAAACACCATTTTGTAGAGCTTAGAGTCAACACTACTATCATATAGAGTTTATAGTGTTTTAATTAGTTATAGTATATTATAATAAAATAATTCTATAACCATGTATTCTAACACTCAAAAAAATATCAATTGTGAGAAGGAAAAATATATTAAATCATATGAAAATAATTTAAAATTTATATGACATTCTAGAGGAGAGAATATTCTTTTGGAATGTATATTTTTTCTCTTGGTTAGAATAGATTTATTTTGAAAAATGTGGTGGGAGATGAAAACTATTGATTTCAAGTGAGTTAAAATTTGAATAATTATAAAAGAGAAAATATAGGTCTAAAGACAATTTTTATTTTTTATTGTTCTAGCTATATATGTTATCTATAACATAGTCAGAGATCAAAGGGAAATAATTTTATTACCATATAGTTTTGTGGTGGGAACTAGACCCCTAATTTTCAGCGTTTTTCAACAACTAAAAAATTATCTATAAAAATTAGGAAAATATATCAATTATTATTCCAAATAATTATTAAAAATTATGATGATAAACTTCATCCATTTCTACATATTTCATTAGTTTACTTCATTTTCAAATTCAAAATAATAATACCAATTTTAGGTTATTCAATGTAAACAATTATACTTTTGTTAGCCTTTTCCTTTACAAAAGGGTGACACAAATTTGTGCTTTTACCCACAGTTTATTTCTTTCATATTGTTAAGTTAGCTAGAATACAACTTAGAATAATTAATATTCATCTCTTCAGTAGGCTAGAACCAATAGACAAATCAATTAAACTTGATATGCCAAAACAAGAAAATCCTTCCTTAGCCGACCCTACTTGATAGAAACTAACTCAAAAACAATTTTTCTATGTTAACCAAGTGAACTCAGTCAACACTGCATATTTGCAAAGTTTCTTTGGTAGTCAAGTGAGCTTGATTAATACTGGTTCCATCCAACACTTTCTTCATTAATTGAGTGAACTTAGTTAACACTTAACTTCCACAAACTTTCCTTTGGCACTCGAGTGAACTCAGTAGATACTGTCTTGTAAACTAGGCAAACTCTGGAGTGCTTGGTAGACAAAAAAATTTGTTCAATGCTTGAGTGAACTTAGCATACACTGACTGGCCATGTTATGACATTTTGTGTAACATCAAAGATAATACACAATTAATCAATTGTTTCAATATTAGTATGGTTAACTAAAATTTTAATAACTTTTTTTATTTTGCATTTTTTGAAAAATGAATAACATATTAGCAATCTATATAGAATGTACTTCAACATAATAAAAAATTTAAATTTAAAAAGGTGTAGTTTTCATCAAATTATGGTGGTCTCAAACCATATATTTTCAAAATTCACTTTATGGTCAAATAAAAATTAATTAAAAAATAAAGAAAAATGTTCTCATAAATATTTGATGTGTTAAGTACCTTTCCCCAAAAGGAATCACACAAATTCATTTTTTTGGTCCAAAAAAGGGTGGTCATACACTTGTGTGGTATAATCCTAAAGCAGACATTTTGAAAAAGTAGTTTTTGAACATGCCTACCGTAATGTAATTTACACCATGTGGGTATTCCAAAAAATTACATATTTAAAAACTAGACTCTGAGCACTACATTTTCTATTAATAAATTTTTTTTCAAATATAATCTTGAAGTGCCTCAAATTTTGACATTAAGTGATGGGGAATTTAAAAATCAAGAAAAACACTTCCACTTTTTGCCCAAAAGTGGGACTCAACTTCTTGCACTCACCTTGTGATGGTATATTACAACTAGCTATTGCATCCTAAAATGCATATTGTTCATGTATCAATTTAAGTTTATCTATAAATAAAAGTTGCTTTATATTTATAAGTTGTAAGTGATTAATAAATAAAATATTAAAACTACAAATCAACAAACTTACATCTAGACTCAAAATGTCATCTCTTAACAAAAAGAACAAGGTCTAGCAATGGTGGGAGTAGTGAGCAGGAATGGAGGAGTTCAAATTTCAAATGCCAAGGGAAGCGGGAAGGTGTTGGATGGTGCCAGATCATCTAGAAATGGAGGACAACAAGGAATCAGGCTGGATCCCAGTGGTGTTGATGTGCCTGGGAACCTATGGGGCACCAATTCATGCAATCTCTAATCTATTTTAGATGGTCTATGCACAAAAGTGGTGAGAGTTTCTTGGAGTCAAACTGGAAGGTAAGTCTATTCTACCCCCTATGAAAAACATTTCAAATGTTAAGCCAGGTTCTTTTGGGTTAGAAATCTTGGACCAAATCATTAATTTGAATATCTCTCAAATGGATAATACGCTCGTTGGGTAATTTTGGGGAGCTAGACCTAATATTGAGATTTTTAGGGCCTTTGTGAAGAGAAAATGGGTTTTAAAAGGGCAAGTTGATGTGGTTGCAATGTACAAAGGAATTTTATCTTTCTTTTTCTCATGTGATGAAGATCATAGGAATATTTTTTGTAGTGGACCTTGGCTAATTGGGAAGAATACCATGATCTTGCATAAATAGCGACCCAATATAAGCTTTCAGGATGAAATGTCAATTCAAGCACAGGTTTGGTCGGAACTACTGGGTATGCCCCTGGAATTTTAAGTGGAAGATATTTTTCAAGGCATTGCAAACACCTTTGGAGACCTTATGTCTATGGACTGAGTTACAGTTTCGAGGAAATGGCGTACATATGCAAAAATTTGTGTTGGTGTCATTCAAGGTGTGGATTATGCCTGAATGTATCATGCTACAGTCAAAATTGAGGACTTGGGTGCCAAATATTGATTATGAGTCTATCTCATTTGCTTATTTCCATTGTAAAAAAGTTGGACATGGGTAAAGAAATGCCCTAGTAGATCCAGTATCCCTAAGTAGTTCAAGAAAGAATGGGTGAAAAAGGGCATCAAGGATTCTGATCTTAAGGACCAAACCCTAACAAATAATGAGAAGAGTAGTGATACTAGTAGTAATGATCAAAATTTTGAGAAGAAAAAGAGTGATTCTAGCAATAATGACCAAAAGCTAGAAGTGGTGAAGAAAAATGATAATATTAATGGAGACTCATCCTTGATAGATCCAGAACTGGGCTCAAATAGGGAGTCTTCTATGACAAAATCTCGGTATGTGAAGGATACCTATGATAAGGAAGCCCAAAGCAGAATAGAAGATACATTAGTTGATGAAGGGATCTATGGTATGAACATTATTGAGAAAGAAAGGTCAGGTGCTAGTAGTGATATTCCTATCACTAATAATGAGATGGATTTTTAGGATGCCCAAACGTGTATTGTTCTTGGGGTTGGACTTTCTGAGTGCTCTCAAATTTATTCCTTGATGAAAATGAGGTCACCCCAAAAGGTGGGAACACCAAATCTAATTGAGGTTAGTACCCCCAAATGGGGAGATGTAAAAGATATTGTTTTGGCTTTGTAGGGAGAGGATGAAAGCAATGGGAATGATTGGATATCAGTTGTAGGAAAGAAAAGAAATAAAAAAAGAAGAGAGAGCATAATCAGAAGAGAAACAAGGAGAATGTGGTGGATGTTATAAATACTAGGAGTAATAAAATAGGAGATTTTGGTTATACTCACACCACACCAAGAAGGCATTCGAATCAGAAAAAAAAAGAACTATGGATGTGAATAGGAATATTGTGGATGGTACTCAAAGGACCATCCTAGAGTTGGGATCATTCCAAAAGTAATGAAGATCATTTCATGGAATGTAAGAGGGTTGAATAACCCTCACAAGAAAGATATGGTTAGAAATATGATAAGAGACAATAAACTAGATATGGTGCTTCTTCAAGAAACTAAGATGCCTAAAGATAAGGTTGAGAAGCTGATGTTTTTTTTGTAATGGTAAAACCATAGGGGTTGATGCTGATGGGGCTTCTGGAGGTATAGTTGTGATCTTGAATTGTAGTAATATAAAAGGGGAGATTACATCACAAAGCAATAATATGGTGAATGTTAGATGTTGGAATATCAATGATGGTACTTCATGGGTCAAAACTAATGTCTATGCTCCTAATATGAAGTTGGGAAGAAAAGATTTTTGGTCTGAAATATATAATCAAAGGAGGGACTTTGTTGATGAGGGATGGGTTGTTTTGGGAGATTTCGATACACCATTGAAATAAAATGAGAAGATGGGAGGAAGCCAGCCTAATCTAGATAGCACAATTGATTTTATGGATTTTATTGATGAACACCAGCTTCATGATATTGATCTACAAGGCATAAACTACACTTGGACAAATAGAAGATCGGGAAATGATATTATACAAGCTATACTTGATAGGGCAATGCTTGGTTTCAACATTACACTTTCTCTTTATCAGCTTATGTGAGAGTAGGATTTGATCATTATCCTATTTCTCTTTTAGTTGATCCTATTTCTATGAAAAGGAATTTTCCCTTTTGTTTTGAAAACATGTGGACCTTACATCCTAGCTTGGAAAAACTTATAAAGGAACGATGGATGATTAAGGTTGAGGGGGAAAAAATGTTTAAAGTCGCGAAGAAGTTGAGAAATGTTAAATATAACATTAAAATATGAAATAAAGAAACTTTTGGTAACATTTTTTACTGCAAAAGGAAGATTATGGAGAAGTTGAAAGAGATACAGGACAGTATCCGGATGAATGGCTATGAGAATGTATCTAAGGAGGAAGAGGATGCAAAATTGATGGATTTACATGACATTATCACTAAAGAAGAAACTTTTTGGAGGCAACGCTCAAGAAAGATCTTTTTGAAAGAAGGGGATAGAAATACAAAGTACTTTGGCATGACTACTTTGAAACATATAATGGCTAACAAAATTTCTAGAATGAAGGTGGATGAGATTATTACTGAGGAAAAAGAAGACTTCAGATGTGAAGCTACCAGGTATTTCGGTGAGTTATTGAAAAAGGATACCCATCTTGATAGCGATATGTAGAAAGATTTCTTGGACTGTATTCCTAACATATTAAATGAAGACCAAAATAGAGTTCTTACTGCTATTCCTCCAAAGAAGGAAATTCAGAAGGTTGTCTTTTCTTTTGAGGGGGACAAAGAATCTAGCCCAGATGGTTTTCCCTTTCTCTTCTTTCATACCTATTGGAATATTATAAATTAATATGTTATTAGTGGTGTTAAGGAATTTTTTGGATCTAGGAAACTTTTGAAAGAGCTTAATGGCACATTCATTGCTCTGATACCCAAAAAGCAGGGGGCAGATAGTATGGATCAATTCAGACCTATTAGTCTCTGTAACTCCTTTTATAAGATTATTTCTAAAGTTCTTACTTTAAGGATTTTGACTTTTCTCCTTTCTTTGATTTCAAGACAATAGAATGGCTTTGTGCCATGAAGACAAATCCTGGATTCTATTATTTTTGTTCATGAGGTTATCCAATCTTTGACGAAATTTAACAAAGAAGGGTTCCTACTAAAATCAGATTTATCAAAAGCCTAGGATAGGGTGGACTGGGACTTTCTAAGATTAGGACTACAAGCTTTTAGCTTCAATGATAGATTCTTGGATCTCATTCATATTTTGGTCTCTTCTTCCACTTTCTCAGTGTTGGTTAATGGGTCCCCGACTCCTTTTTTTTTAGCCTCACGGGGCGTAAGATGAGGTGACCCTTTATCTCCTATTTTATTTATCTTAATGATAGAAGGCTTTGGTAGATTCATTGACAAAATGGTTCAAAAAGGTGACTTTTTTGGTCTTAGACCCTCATCTAAGGATCAAATTTGTTCTCACGAGTAATTTGTGGATGACTCTATTGTGATGGGAGAAGCTACGATGAAAAATGCTAGAAATATTAGGAAGGCTCTTGATAATAATGGGAATGCCATTGGTCAGCTCATTAATTAGCTAAAAATCTTTATCTACTTCATAAATGTTAATGAGAATAGGAAAGCTAAGATTAAGATAATTTGGGTTGTGAGGTTAGTAGTCTCATCCCCGTGATTCCTTTTGGAGATCCTTGATTGATAAAATTTATAACAAGCTTGCAGTTTGGAAAGGATCTCTCCTTAGCCAGGCTAGTAAGATTATTGTGTTAAAAATTACTATTTAGAATATCCCTCTACATGCTCTCAGTGCATTTAAAATTCCTAGGAAATATGTTGATATTATTGAGAGAATCCAAAAAAAAAAACATTGGACAGGTATGGAAAAAAAGTAAAGATTGGCTCTTACAGCCTGGAAGAAGGTGTGCAAGCCTATTAGAAAAGGGGATTGGAGCTAAGAAGAATTAGTAATATGAGTGATTATTTATTGTCTAAACTAATATGGATATTTTTTTAATGATGATGGAGAATGGAAGAATATTTGGAATAAAAAATATAATATGGATAATGGGAGTCTCCACCATTTTCTTAATAAAGACAATACTCAAGGGGATCCATAATCTGGAAAAATGTTCAAAAAAACAAATAGATGGTCAATAAGGGGGTGAGATGTAAAGTGAGAAATGGGGAAGTTGTTTAATTATGGGATGATATTTGGGTGTTAGATCACCCTCTTAGCACTGACTAGCATTAGAATGGCTATTTGATGCAGTGTAAGATGGATTTTGGTACTTATGTTGTTGATTACTAGGAAGATGGTAAATGGGTGGACTTTACTATAGTGGATTTATCCCTGAAGGACATAAACATAATGTTGAATGTTGTCTTTTTGATTGAAGAAGAGGATTCTCTCATCTGGAAGCTTAACCCCAATGGATTATTCTCAATTTCCTCTCTATATGTTTAGAATTTTAAAGATTGCCATGAACCTTGCTGGGGGAGAGCCTAGTTCAAGGGCATGGCCCCTAAAGTTAACATCATTTTTTGGATTTTGTTGCAGGGTAAAATTCTCACCATGGATAATCTAAAGAAGAAAGATTTTTGCCTTGTCAACATATGTTACCTTTGCAAGGAGGAAGAGGAATATGTTGATTATATGGCTTTACATTCACTAGTAGATTTGGTGCTAATTTTCAGCCTTATGTCATTTTCCATTTGATTTTAACTTTTTTTTTTGTTAAGATCTTGAGTTAGTTGAAAATTCGACCAACATGAGTTTTTTTGGTAGAAATTTTGACCAAAATAGATCATAAACAAAAAAAGAGAAAAGTGCGTGAGAGGTTTGCTTTTCACTATGTAATGTTCCGTATTATGTTGAATCCAAATTTCACGTATTTCTTCACAAAGTCCATAGATCAAGCTTTTATTCAAGCACTTGGTATGACCGATGCTGATAATATTTGATGATTTGCGAATCATATATTGGGTCATAAGCCTAATGTGCAGTAGCCACAGATTTTATCTCAACAATATTTGAGTCCCTCATTAGCCACCCATTCTATTACAATTTTGATCTTCATGTTAACCTTGTAATACCACCAAAAGAAACTGAAATATCATACACTAGTAATAATGTTAAGTTCAATAGAGATTACTTGGACGGTAAGTGTAAGAGTGTTGGATAAACTTAGTGCCACAGAGATTTCCCACAAAGATAGAATTGTTTTAAACGTTAGAAATCCCCCTTTTCAATGCAGAGTAATTTTGTATAGGCAGACATCCATGCTCAATAAGCTATATTAATCTTAGATTAGTATACTATAAGGAAACCCGATAAGTTTCATAAATAATGTAGAAGCCAGTGAAAGTAAAATATCAGTTCTTTAATATGAGCCGATACTTTGGGAACACATCCTCAAAAATAATAGATGATCTTAATAATATTCATCTCCAGACTTGTGGTCCTTGCTGACTGTGACCATTTCCCTATCGTTATTTTTGTCTATGTCATTCTCTCTTAATTTTACCTTATCGCTGCATCATTCCCTATTTGTCCACTTGCTCTGTTTGTTTATCATCTTTGCTGCTGACAGAACTATGTATTCAACATTGCTAGGTATTGTGTTACCTTCTCTGCACAGTATGAAGTCAAAGGTGGTGATTCAGAATAGATGGAAGCTAACATGGTTATCTTTTTCTGAGATACACGCCCTCTCTCTGGTGTATAATGCTTGATGCCTCTGTCCTAAGTTCTTCACTCGTCCTTAGTCCACATCACCATTTGCAATGATTTAACCATCGTGATCATAGACCATAAAATCTCTGTGTCTGCGGTGGATAATATCCAGTATATTTTATACACTGCCTGCATCTTCAAATTAATGTTGTGTCTGCTCTATCCATTTATAATCCTCCTTCCCTAACTGTAATGTTGATGACGATGTTGCTTGTTTGCATATGACGAAAGGTTTCTAATGCTTTATAATTCCTTCCTTTTTTTTTTTTTCCATCCTTTAATCCTCTTCATCATTTATATGCGTATTTTCCTAGAATAGACGTGACTCTTCTTTTTTTAATATTTTGATTATTAATTTCCATATTCAAGGATAATCATATATTTCTGATGTTAATATAATATATTACATTATAATAATATAATATATATTATTATATTATTAATCACTTATGAAATATAATATATTATTATATTATTAATGACTTATGAAGTAATATTTTTTATGTCCATTATTTAATATTATTTCTTATCTTGTCATTGTTTTATTATTCTTATTTATTCTCTATAATAAAATATATTTTAATATTATCAATCAATCTTATTTTATATTGTATTATTTCATACAATTATTATAATCACTTGATATAATAATATATTATATCGATTTGATGTAATATAGCTATATATAGTATATTTACCACTTTTCTTTCTTTCTCTATTATTATTATTTCAATCTTATTCTTTATTCAATTCTGATATTTATATGTAGTATTACTATCCTCTTGCATTATTATAATGACTTCAATGGTTATTAAATGATTTATCCTATCAACATAATTATTACAATTATATTATATTATATTATAGTTATTTGACTCTAAATTAAAACTTCATTAAATTGATCTCGGGAGTGGGGACATTACACACTACGAGCTAATCACTTATGGGCATAGGAGGAGGGATTGAACTCATTTCTCTAGTAAGTCATCAACCCCATGTCATTTTGAATATAGGTTATAAGTTGTAGGATTTTGAACACAAGTGAGTGACACTTTGAATGATTGTGCCTAGCAAGATCATCAAATCTTTTGGTGAGTAGGATTTGAGATTTTAATGCAAGTGAATGACACTCTGAATGAATGCACGAAATATCGAGCAACATTTATGCAGTCAGGTTTTAATGGAATATTTAAGGTGCCTCAATGACATTCTTCCATATGTAACCATATTCACTCTCACCTCCTCTCTATTCATTACCCATAGCTGCTCTTCTATATTTGGTTAGGTACCTCCAATTGGATTTGTTTCAGCTGCTCCTTTCAATGCATTGAAAATGATTATATGATTGGGTTGTGAGCATTGCCATTGAAATTTTATTTACATTCTCTGTGTATAATTAAAAAAAGGCTTACATATGTATGAAGTTTTAAGCCAAGAGAAGAGGCGGGTCTGGCAGCGTCAGGATAGTGAGAGTTAGGTTTTCAATGCACAACTTTTCTACCACAAGATGCACCAGCAGCACCCCATATAATTATAGGGAACCCTCGATGCTCTAATTTAGTAGTGTAGTGCCCCTTCAATGATGGTTTTTTTGTTTGAGAAGGAGGCATTCAAAGAAATTTATCTTCCAATGTATGAGAAGCTCAAAGTTCAAAAAGATTTCATCTATTTTTAATGGCAGAAGGATTTCAAGCAATATAATTTTCTTTTGCTCTTGAAATACACCTATATATTTGTGGGATTATTATTTGTGTTTAATAATGAATGAGATTGATCTCTTCTTTTTGTAGATTATTGCTTGTGGAGTAGCAATCAAGACATACAATTTTGGTGCAACAAACTTTAAAAATACACCTATGTACAAGGAAGATATTGAGTCTCAAGGATTGTTTGAAGAGGCACCCGAAACACCTGAAACTCTGTAAGAGGTATGCAACTCAATATTGAAAGAATAGAAAGTGATTTTATTTTATGCATTTGTGATTATAGATTGCTAGAGAGTGGACATTAAGATTATTTTGAGTTTACTTATCAATGATAAAATCTTGGCAAAAATGAAGTCACTTGAGTGTCATGAACAAGGATAGGAACTTCATTCATGTGTGGATTATATACTATAATCATCTACCATAGATTCAATCAACATGATCAATATCATAATCATATATGAAAGATTCTTTAAATAAATTAGTTAATGAAATGAAAAATAAAATTCTATTTACTGAAAACAAATAATTAACAACATTTGAATAAACAAGAAAATATGATTTAACTAAATAGTAACTATATAAAAGAATAAATTAATAATATTAATATGATTAAAAAATAACTCATTCTTTCATAGTTAAATGCATAAAACAATGATAATATGACAAATATCAAACTTCGGTGATTGGAAGAATAACACTAGCATCTACTAAAATAACCCCTAAATAGCTAAGATCATTACGAAGTGATCTCAATTGTTTAAATAAATATATTAGAGATACCCATGTTGGTAATTTCTCTCATAGTAGAATCAAGTAGTTGTTGCCAACTGGCCAACAACACTCAAATCATATTTGATTCTGTCAATGCATATCTTTTACTAATTACATGAGCCATATGCATATTCGCTTCCAGTTGCCTATAGAAAACAATGGGCCATATCCAGTAGTTTTATTACCAGTGGTTGAAGCTATTGATTTAGTTAATCGAGAACAAGACCTAGCACTAGTTTCATAAAGATTGTTAGGATTTTCATAAAGGTGGATTTCATCTCGTACAATTGTTTTTATACCTTCTATGCTCAAATCTGATCAGATTTTGATCTATCTAAAGGTTGACATCAATAGATATTTTTGAAGGAAATAGTGTTCTGTAGATATGACTGGTCTATAATGAGGGCTATTTTTTTAGGATTTTGTTTTTTGTACATAGAAGTTAGCTCTAGCTTTCCCTTGTGCATCTTTTAATGCATTTTTCTCAACTTATTTCAAATATATTCTTCATTAAAGTATCATTATTTACCTTACTAATAAATGTCAATTATACTAATTCAAATACTTCTCCTCCATCACCTTTGCCTCCTAAAACTCAAATTAAATTTCTTCTCTTCTCCCTTTAGACTTTGGTAATCCTATTCCTAATAATCCCAACAAGCTTAGTTGGTTGTTCATATTTCTCATTCATCATCTTAATCACAACTACACCTCCTTTCTCTTTGACTCATGGATCATTAATATTCTCTAAGTTCTTCCACTCTACCTATCAATATACTTGATTTTTTTATAGCTATCTATAGACAATTGTAGTACGTGTAAAGAAGAGTTTTTCAAAATATTATTCTTGAAGATATTGATGCTAGGTAAATAAAGCCCCAAGATCATATTCTAAATTGAATGTTTTATAAATTACTTTAGCTGACAACTAGATGATGGTGACTCACCTTCTACTACTAGTGCTTTAGCTCTTGCTACTTATCAAAAAAAATTCTCTCTTTGGATACGATGATTAAGGTTCTCTCTTTCTATATAAATTCCTAGCTTTACTCACCTTTTTAAGTGATATATTTGTATTTTTTAAAAGAATTTTTAATATTAATGCTTGTTTCATCAGAAAAAAGAAGTGCATATACAAGAAAAGGTCAACTGGCAACAAATATAGAATGAAAGTATGTAGAAGATCTAAAAAAATAATATAGCAAACAATATTAGACCATGTTTGAATTTCATGGGCGTTGATATGCTATTTCCAATATTATTTTAAGGTTATGGTTGGCCCAAACTTTGATTTTTTGTGAAGTTTGTATGATTTTAACACTTGATCATGCTTGATTCAAAGCTTTTCTAATATTAAGCTTATCATGATTATATGAGTAATCTATGTCAACCAAGTAGTTAATGTTTTCATGACTCTAACTCTTATAATTCTAATTGTGAAGCTTCTTAAATTGAATTGTGTTTGAGACTCTTTCAATTGAAGAATAGTTGAATACTTAGAATTATATCATATTCGTAGTGATGCTAGAAGTAGAGATATGAATGAGAAGTATGGGAGAATATTTACATTATCTTCTAAGAATATATGGATAAACATAAGAAATTATGTAAATATTGTAATTTGTATAGTATCTTATTGCTTGGTTCTTGAATTTAAACAATGAAAGGACTGTGGCATACTATGCTTATTTTGTAGGGTTGTGCTTATGTTTGAGGCTTTAAATGGTGTTGCTCTTTTCCATTATTATTACATTCTTTGAATAACTTGGCTAAGGTTTAAATTCAAGTACTTAGCTTAGATCAAAAGAAGCACTTGTTACTTGGAGCATGAGATACTCTATTCAATTTTACTTCTTAGCCTGCTTTCCAATAAGGTTGGCTTAGAGTGTCATGTCTTGTTTTCTTCTCACCCTATCTTATCATTTTATGTCAATTATTGTTCAAGATCTATATTTTAGAGTGAGAAGTATCCTTTGTGCTATGCAACAAGCCCTTGCACTCTCCAATCAAAGTAGTGTTGATTGATAGCTTAGATTCTTTTTCGATACATAGAATACATAGACATCATACCTTTTGCTTCATTGCCTTGAATGTTCACTTTGAAGTTGTTGAACAGTTCTAGAAAAAGAGAGCTTGGGATCAAATACAAATACTTTGAGGTTGTTGAATAGTCCTAGAAAAAGAGAGCTTGGGATAAAATACAACTACTTTAAGAGAAAGCCAAAAAACCAATCTCACTAATAGACAATAACCTCTAAGGCTCATCTTCTTGATAGAAATTTAGAAAGAACCAAACATAAATTTTCAAAAATCATTATACACAAGATAATCTCTCTCTCTCTCTCTCTCTCTCTCTCTCTCTCTCTCTCTCTCTCACACACACACACACACACACACACACACACACACACACACACACACACACACATTTTGTTCAATATATTTATAGGAATTTATGGATCCTATTTTATAGGGAACAACTCTCCAATATGAGTTGTTTTGACAAATCTTACTACAATCTAAACCACAATTACTTCCAATTATAGGATTTTCTAGCTTTCATTTTTTAGGTTAGAAATTAGGCTAGGGATTGCTAGAACTGGCTCCATTGGGTGTATAAAACTGATCTATTAGTTTGGCGACCTCCTACAAACCAAGAATGGACTGTTCCATCCAAAAAATCTGACCCACAATCTTCCCTTGTTGATTACTTTCTCAAACAACACATTCTAAGGCTAAATACATAGTCATATTTAGCCTAGGCCATCAAGTTTGAAGTGGCTAATAGGATTTTCCTATCTTGAGCCTTAGAAGTTTCAAAATGGATCCTACCTACTTGCATTTCACTAAAGGGCATCAATTCCCAATGGTGAAATTGCAAGTTATGGCCATTTGTTGGCTTCAAACCCCTCAAATGAGGCTTCCAGACCCGCAGTCAAAAAATTTGTTATAACTACCTCAAAACTCAATCAAATTCAACCAAATCAATTGCAAATAAAAGGTAACATAGGCATCCAACTTTAAATGTGAATCATCTATTTGTGCCAATCTATATAGAGCCATACAAAAAAAATTTGCTCCAGAAAATAGCTTTTTCCCTTCATAAAATGTTGATTCTTCCATACAATTTGATGATCAGTTATGAAATGGACACAATGAGTCTTAAATACCTTCATCCAATTGGTTCAAACCAACTTTTAATGGTTATGAACATTGGGAGGCCAAAAAGACATTTTTGACAACTTTTCCAAAATTGCATTTTTGCATATTTGGAATTTCTTGTCAAATATGATAACTTTTTGCATTTTTGATCCTATTGGACACCGAATGATCCCAATCCTTTAGGAATGGTAGGAAATGCATGTCTAAGGTGAAACAAACAAGTTTTCCATTATTGAACACCAAAACAGTCAAAAATCAAGAATGAGGTGTTTTAGTGATGAAGTTTAGAAACCAGTGAAATAAAACATATTAAAGAATTCACATCTTCAAAAAGAATTAAGAAGGAAGTGACACAAAGGAGGATATTAATAAAGAGCATTGTAAGTGGACAAATTTTTATTGATTATAATATGAGAAAATTTGAGCGAGGTGACCAAATATTTCTTTCAAAACCATATGTGCAGATATAAACATTAAGTACAACATGTCCAATATTTTTGTAGATATACACATTAATTAGACTAAATAAACCTAATGTGTAGATATAAAAATTAAGTAAAACATGTCTAATATTTTTGCAGATATACACATTAATGACACCAAATTTTTCTTTCAAAACCATATGTGCAGATATAAACATTAAGCACAACATGTCTAATAATTTTGTAAATATATTTTCCTATGCAGAAAAACTATGCCTAACAATATGAACCTAGAACAAAATAAGGAGACAATTACTGGATTGTGGTCTCAGTTCCAAATAAAAATTGATAAATGTAATTATTCTTGTAAAGTAAGGGCTTAAAGAATCGAAGGATTCTAATCACAACAACCCAAAGTCATTGTAGGCAACATGGTCACATTGAAGGGGGCCATGATTTTCGTCAATTGGTGAATGTAGATTTCAAATTGGAGGAACATGGAGGTATGAATATCCAAGTTGAGGATAACACTCACATGGAAGAAGATGATAATGTGCTAGAGGACATGATTGAAGAAGATGGTATTGGTGTTAGAGTAAATAATTAATTTACTAATTTTATTTATTCTATTTACTTAAGCTTACTTAGGTTAATGCATTTATTTATTTGTTGTAGTCTAGGAGTTAGTTATAAGTTGTTGACAATACGAGAGTTTGTTCTCTCTTAAATCATAGTTATCCTCTCCCTTTGTTCGAGGAATTTCCACCTCATGTGGATGTATGCTTAGTTGTCACACTTATCTCCTAGCATCTTCTAGCTTGTTCTAGGAGATTCCTTGAGCTCTTTATATTCAAGCTCCCTCTTTGTATTTTCAACTCATCACTTCTTTCATATTGTAAATACATATTTTTCTTGTGTTTGCATATGTTGTTCTCTCTCATGTCCGTTTAGGGTTTTTCCCTCGCTCCAAGCTCTTCTCTCCTTGGCTTCCCTTCAACATGTTATTTTGCATGTAGATGATCTTGGGCATCTTCGAAGTTGGATTTCATCAACTCCAACATGGTATTAGAGCCTTCCTACTGCTGCTTCGTTGAAGGATTTTTGAAACCGTGATTCAGAGACACAAACCCTAGTTTTTTTGTGCATTTTTCTTCAAATCGGGGGAACAAAAAAATTTCAGAGCACATTGGACCCAAACAGATGCTGCCATTGAATATGGAAGGTCATTTGCAATCAGAATTCATATAAAAAATTTTAATTTTGGAGACAGAGCTTCGGGAGGCAAAAAAAATTTAACTTGGGGGCTTCCGTACAAACTGTGTGAATGATTTTTGGCAAAAAAAAAATTTAAAATCAATTTCAGGGTGTGTTGCCTAGTGGCCATTGCCACACCGCCACTGCATGGCCCGTGCACCACCACAGCTGGTTGCAACACCGGCGTGTCACCACAGCGCCACCCACGGGCCTCTACCACCTCCTCCCAGTAGTGTCTCTGATTGCTCCATTGACTTCTCCCGCCAAAGCACCACCTTCACTGGAGTTTATCACTTGTGTGCCGCTTTGACTACATTTTTCCACCTACTCTCCGCCTAGCTCCACTGCACAATCAGCTCTATTGCGTCAAATTTATCAACCACTCGCCAGATGACATGCATCTTTTGTAGCAGTTACAATTAGTGCCAGTGGGTGCCCCGTCAGCACAGCACAGTCAGATGTCCAGCACAACTCAATGCCACTTGGTACAACATGCAGGTGACACATGGCACCTTGCCATGTGGACCCGTCACGTCACCCCTAACATGTCATATTTTTCCACGTGGCCTCTTTTTTACTACGACGACCTTCAAGTTGTCAAATTTATGCAAGTGAAATGTTGACATCAGCACTGCATCATAATACCTTGCTTGCACATCTCCAGGGTCATTTTGGACCTACTTTAAGTTTTTTGGCTATAACTTGAGCATACGAAGGTATTTTTTCGATTCGAAAGAAGCGCCAGAAAGCTGGTTCCAAGACAGAGACATTAGTGTAGGTATTTTTAAGTTTTGATTCAATTTTCTTCCCTATTTTTTTAGTTGAAGTCTGAAGTTATATTTTTTACTCCGACTTGCATATCTTTTGCATCCTATGTTAGTTTTTTGAAAATGTTATATTTTTAGAAAGCTAGTTCTGTCATCTTTTAAAAAATGTAGTCCTTTTCCTTAAATTTTGAACCATGCTCTTTCTATCATATTTTTGGCTTTTTTTCTATATGGTGGATATCTTGGGTGTTTTAGGTCTGAGGATCATTTTCTTGGAGTGGTTTCTTTTGTTTTAGGCTGTACTTTCTTTTGTGTCAGTTTTTTCTTTGTTCTAATCATTGTAGACATCATTTGTAAGCACTTTTGTATACGCACTGAGATAAAGTGTTACTTTTTCATTTTGGATTTATGAACGTCGTTTTGAGACAATTGTACTTGCACTATTTTTATAAAGCACCATGGGGGGATAGGTTTTGCCATTTTTGTGCCCTCTTCCTTTGTCAAGTGAGTGTCCCTTCCATGACATTAGCCCCATCCAGAGTCAGTTTGACTATGTCTTTATAGGTGTTTGTATCTCTTCCTCTCTCGTAGTTCTTGGTTCGTCTACAGGAGATCTTTGGCCAACCCTTTCAGTTGCTTGTCATCTCACCCCGTCTACATTAAGGGGGGTTATTCTGTTGTTCTAATGCTTCTTTGGTTCGATGGTTCATTAGTGTGAGCGATGTATTCAGTGGTTGATCCTATATACAAGGCGATTGCAGTGGTTGGCTACCTATGCATTTCGGTGAGATGGATCATCTACCATATAGACACGCTCGGTTCGTGCCTTCTTCTTCCATGGAGGTTCTTCAAATCAGTAGTTTCTTTCTGATGGCAAATTTTGCGGCTTCTTCATGCTTTAGTGATGCTCTTCATGATCACTCCTTATTCTTGTTTTAGGGGACATTCCCCTAGTTGGAGGCTTCTTCAATTCTTCACTAGGTTACCTCTTTTTGGGGGAGGGTTTTTCCCACGTGATTTTCTCTCTTTCCCCATTTTCAGAGGTCGCATCTCTTTGCATTGTACATGGGTACCTAACATGGCCTCGTTGTTGGGACCCATTCTGCATTTCATCTTAATCTTGTGAGTTTAAGACATTTTCTTAAGTTGCAATTAAGGGGGGGTGTTAGAGTAAATAATTAATTTACTAATTATTTATTCTATTTACTTAAGCTTACTTAGGTTAATGCATTTATTTATTTGTTGTAGTTTAAGAGTTAGTTATAAGATGTTGACAATATGGAAGTTTGTTCTCTCTTAAGTCATACTTATCCTCTCACTTTGTTTGAAGACTTTCCACCTCATGTGGATGTATGCTTAGTTGTCACACTTCTCTTATTGCGTCTTCTAACTTGTTCTAGGAGATTCTTTGAGCTCTTTATATTCGAGCTCCCTCTTTGTATTTTCAACTCATCACTTCTTGCATATTGTAAATACATATTTTTCTTGTGTTTGCATATCTTGTTCTCTCTCATGTCCATTTAGAGTTTTCCCTTAGCTCCAAGCGCTTCTCTCCTTGGCTTCCCTTCAATAGGTTGTTTTGCATGTAGGTGATCTTAGGCATCTTTGGAGTTGGATTTCATCAACTCCAACAATTGGCATAACTGATGAAGATGATCACGATGATGGTACTAGCACATATGATAATGGTGATGAAGATGGTCTTGATATACCTATACTTGAGAAGGCATACGAGCCCTTATACCAAGGCTCTCAAACAACTCTTCGCTCTACTATAGTGTTATTGGTGAACTTGAAGGTTATAAATGGTTTATCCAATGTAGCAATGTCATGTATTCTAAGGTATGTTATTTTTATCATCTTCAATATTAGAATACCATTACTATTCATTATATTAACAATTCATATTTTTTGTTGTAAGTTGATAGGTGAGTTTTTGTTACCGCCATCAAACATTCTTTCTCGTTCGTACTGAGAATTATCTACCAAATTGAATCAAATTGAAATGAAGTAGTAGATAATACATGCATATCCCAATGATCACATTCTATATCATAAACAACATAAATTTGTAAAAAAATACTCTAATTGTCATATTAGTAGATATTGGTCATATGAAATAACAAAAAAGGTGCCTCACAAGGTTCTTTGGTACATTCTCATTATTCCACATTTTGGACTATTATTCAGGTGCACTAGCTTGGCAAAATTTATAGAATACCATGCATGCAATAGAAGTCAAGATGAAATTATGCGAATGTTTGTGGATGGTTTTGTATTTAAAGATAGAAAAAATATGGCCACATTTTAAAGAATCTCATAATCTAAAGCTTGCATTGGTAGAGGATGGTGTCAATCCATTAGGAGATATGAGATTTGTTTACTTAGTGTGGTTTGTTTTTGTTATTTACAATAGCATTCCTCCTTGGATGTCCATAAAGAGGGAGCACATAATGTTGTCAATGATTGTACTAGGTATTTTTTCATTTAATAGTTATTTAAATTAATTTATAAATAGTGCATCAAAATGGATTATATAATAATTATGTAATGTTTCTGTTCATTCAATTGCTAGGTAAGTGCCAAGTTAAACATATGGATGTGTATATCAAACCCCTTATTGATGAGTTGATAAAGTTATGAAATGGGGTCACTATATATGACATCTATAGACTAATAGAACAAAGATAAGTTTAATTCCATGCAATGCTTATATGGACAATACATTATATCTCTGGGGTAACTCATTTTTGCAATGTTATACTGTTAAGGTCACATATTTTTGGTATATTATAGTGCTTACGTATTATTATTGTATGTTTAAGTTGTACGTGATAATTGTACATGATCTTTTAGGTCTTCGGACAAAGGAAAAAATTGCATGTCCAATTTGTGGCTTGAAGATGAAATCTCATCATTCAAGAAGTTTAAGAAAGTAGGTGTTTGATGATTTTAGCCACTTTTTCTACAATAATCATAAGTATCAAATAATTAAAAATATATTTTTAATGAGAAAGAAGAGAACATCAAGGCTATGAAGAGTTACACCTCATCCATGGAAGTTGGGATATGATTGACTAAATCACCAAGGTAATGTCTAGTGTGTGGTCCAAAGTTTAAAATTTATACTTCGATATTGTATTTTATTTAGTAATGATGTAATTGATGCTCGTAAATGTCATAAAGACATCAATGACCAACTTCTTAGAGGAATAAAAAATTATCCTACTTAATTTAGTAGCTTGCCCTACTACAAGGATCTCCTAATTGTGCATTTATTTGATGCTATGCCTATTGAAAATAATATAACAGAGACACTAGGAAAAATATTGGATAGAAGGCATGATAGAGAAAAAATTGTCAAATTTTGTAATGACATTCATGAATTCAATCATGCACTAAAAAAATTCTTGAATCAAATAATAGTGGAGATTGCATAAATATGAGTGTTCTTCATTGGTTATTAACAGAGTAGGAAAGAGATATAATAAAAGAAGTCATTAAAAAAAAAAAATCTCACAGGATTTGCTACAAATATAACCAATCTTGTATCAAATAAATGTGATTTTGGGCCAGGGTTGAAAACACATGATTGGCATACCTTTGTCAAGGTAAGTCATGTTCTTTATTTATAGTATATTTATAAAATTATATGTACTACGTATTGTATTATTTTGTAATATATTAAAAAAAAACTTAATAGTTGTAGTACGTCCTACCTCTATCCCTCTCACACCAGTTTGACAACAGTATTAAACAAATTATATATGATCTTGAAAAATATATGAGGTTACAAGTGTTACTTTTTAGATTTATTGTACATATATTATATTTATGACTTTCTTTATTTTTTATGTAATTTATTGTATATTTTTATCTAAACTCTCGTTTATATGTTGTTGCGTGTTGAATCTCTTTTACGTGGTTATCATCTAAAAAAAATGATTAAAAAAATATAAAATATTAGAAGAGAAAAATGCCACAGCTTATGTGTGAAATGCAAAAGTGTCTACTTTCAACTTTTTTCAATGTTCAAGAACACAGCCTCATATATCAAGTTGAGGAGATTGAATTGTGTGGACCTATACAAACTATGTCAATGTGGATGGTTGAGAGACACTTGAAATTTATGAAGGGTTTGGTTCAACAAAGAGCACATCCTAAGGGTTCTTTGATAGAGAGATATATGGTATACTAGACTATGGTGTACATTAGTGAATATCTTCTCAATTTTACATCAACGATCCATGTAGATCGCATTTGGGATCCCAACTCCATTAACAGATTCAAAGGCGAGTACTTGATAGGGAAAGGTAGATTGACGAAAGTGAGAGGTAATTATAAGATGTTATTGCAGTTAATTAATTCTTATCCATCATCAATATAAGTTATTTATAACTAGTCTAGTTTTTTTTTTTTATAGTTGGTCATGAATGGGATGCACTACATTTGTATATTGCAAATAATCTTGATACAATGATGCTATGGATTCAACAGTTTCAAAAAAATGGTTACTCATTAACATGAGACGATGTTGCACTATTAGTTAAAGAACCTCATCGTAATGAAGATCTCAATGTTATGTCAATGGTACTTAATCTAGCATATGGCTTTAGAGATAGAAATGTATGTAGAAGAGTACTAATCATGACCCATAAGTTTAATATTAATTTACAGATCGATGCAAATAATATTGACATGTTTGAATAATTTTATATCAAACACCACAAAGCTATGTACTACCATGGCTATAAATTTCAAATTAAAAAGTTAGATGAAACAAAGAAAACTTGTGATTTTGGGATAAGTGTAGTCTTTGAGGTCACCAATATTTTGTCTAGAAATGACATACATCCTCAACAAACTGAAAATTGATACTATAGAATTTTGGATAATATACTTGAGTGTGACTTTAATTCATTCAAATTAGTTCTATTTGTCATCAAATGGTACAGGCTACGACTAAATTGAAATGATTCTGATAGGATTGTTATTGAACATGATAGTGGATTTACAATGATTGATACAAGCTCATATGAGCCAGTTGGAGATGACCGTATGTTTTTCCAAGACAATGTGAGCAAGTGTTTTACTTTGGAATTCCACATAAACTGGGTTGCTCATTTGTTATTAGACACGATCCAAGAGATAGGCTAGTAAAGTATAATGTGATGGAAGAAGAAGATACTGAAGAATTAGAAGATGAAGTAAATGATGATCATGAACCACTATTACACAATGATGAAGAAGAAGATGATGATGATTATGGTGATGCTAACGGTGATGGTGATGATCATAATCATGATCATGTTGATGAAAGCAATAATGATCAAAGCCGAGATGATGGTCATGATAATGGCGATAAACATGATGATGATGGAAATGAAAATGGTGGTGATGATGATGATGATCAAAGTGACAAGTATGATTATGGTGATGATGACGATTACATGGATGAAGATGATGATCAATGAAATGTATTTTGACATATGATTAATGTCAAGTATGATGAGGTCATGATTTATTTATAGAAATTTGTTGGACTTGTATGTTTTTATAATACAATCTATTATTTTATTAATACAATCTACTATTTTATTAATATAATCTACTATTTTATTAATAAATTTTTTTGGTAAGTCTATAAGTTTCATTTCATTGTTGATTGCTAAGAATTACTAATCTTTTTCATAGGGCGACATGGATACACCACAAGGCACAAGCGAGATGTACCAGCTCACACACCTTCTTCAGTGAAGGAAAATCTTAATTAGTGTAATTGTACAAATTATATAGAAACAAATGTCATATTATTATTATTTTTCTTTATGTATTTGGAGCTATTTTGATAGAATTTTACTTATATTGATGTCACAACTTGATACATATTGATAGGGAAAAGCAAAAATGACAGCAGATCAAATGTGATTTGAAACATAGGTAGCATTTGTACATGACATCTCATGTAGTGCTAACCTCATATTCATGGCCCATAAACTCATAACAAAATATAGTAATGAAATTCTTAACCTTTTCCTTGAGAGAAACATAATCGAGGAGACAAAGGCACTAAAAGAAGAATTGATAGTTAGAGTCAATTCTTTAAAGGTATGCAATTATTAATCTTAAGCAATAATAAAAGTTCAATAGATGTTTATATTTTATAGTATCTTATGGATCATGATCTAAAATATTATATGTTCTTATAGAATTTTGTGACACTTGCAAGACCGCATAGTCAATATGGTGAAGGTTGTAGCATACAACCTTCATGTAAGTAACACTTTCTCTTTACAACATTATAACACTTAACTTTGAACTTTATCTATTGCAAATAAAAATAAACAATGTTTCAAATGTCTTTGCTAACAATGTGGCTTGCTCCTTTGGACGTCCTTGAAAATCATGATTTGATCTATGCTCCAAAGTCCATAAAATAGCTCCTATGAGAAGAAAGAATGCAACAATTATACACCACATTCCTACATCAAATTTATGCACCACTACAGTTATACAAAGATAACCCTAGTATGCATATGAAAATTAACTCTAGTGCACCAAAAAATGCAATGTGAGAATTATATCTTTCCAACCATAGAAACCAATCACAATTGCAATTGCCATCAATCCATACATATCGTTCGTATATGCAACCACAATAAGAAGCTATCTATTTCTCCCATAGAAACCAATCATTCCATACTAATATGATGAGAGAGTTAGATATGTTGCTCCAAATGAAAGAATCGGTAAATGAAGTTCACTAGCTACATGTAAAACAATATGAGCAATAATAGAAGATTGTGGCCCTGCTAGTGCAACATTATTTGTTTTCATCAACATTATAACACTTAACTTTGATTTTTGTATGATTCTAGCTAGTATCTCATTTGATCTTTATCCATTATAAATTTCTTTGCTAACAATGTATTCTTTAGCTCATGATGAAGTGTAGATGCCTTCTACGGTTGTTGCTCTGATATTTTTGACTACATTCTCAGCAATAAGAAGCTTGCATACATCTTTGACTCTACTAAGTACAATTGGTAAAACCTTTTTTTTCTATATTTTGTATTTTGCTAATCATGCATTTTTTTTGTTGGGTGGATTTTATACTCATGGACCTATTTTTTGCATAAATAGATACACCATTAGTTGATAGAACAACACAGAAAAGTACTATTGAAGCTTAACCATTTCTTGGAGTAGCTCATGTGACTAGTACTGGTTCATTTGTAGGGACATTGTTGCTAGACAAGAAAACTATGTTTCTGTTAAAATTACCAAAGCTTCCAGGTGCTTTAAGATTGCTTTTATTTATGGTGTAATTTTAGTTTACTTATACATAACTTGTTTTGGACTGATAATCCTATTATGTTTTTGTAGGAAATGATGCTTTCTATGATCATCTTTTTGAAATAACATTGAAGTTGTTTGAACCCATCATACATAAAAGGTACGTAGTTAATATCCTTGCTACAATATTTTTATTTTCTTCCATTTATTGTACTATATTAAAGTTATTGATCTAACATTTTTATTTTCTTTTTAAAGGTGGAATGATCAGGGTCCTAAATGAAAATAAAAATAAAAAATAGCTTTTTATAAATTTTGAGGACCTTTTTGAAAAAAACACATTTTTAACACTGTCCTACTTCTTAAAAGAGTATCCAAAAACATAAATATTGTGAGGGACCAATATAGAAGAGGTCTAAAAGATAACCCAAAGTACAAGCATCCTCATATGATTCCACTAATGGAGTGGAATGAAATAATAGAAGATGCAAAAGAGAAAAGGCTACGTGATAAAGGAAATGAACTAGCAAAGGGAAAAAGAAGGTATGCCATGATACTATTAAGTAGAATTTAATCATGCACTAATTAGTGATCTTTGTAAATATATAATTTAACATGTTTCAAACTTTTTATAGACTACAAGACACATCAAAAGCTACAAAAGTGAGACTACAAAAGTTGGCCAACACAAACTTGGCTCTGGTGGCTATATGAATCTTCACTCTCTACTTGTAAGTAGCAGCAATGAAATTTCATATAATTTTTTTATATATAATGTTGAAAATAATTTTGTTTGATCAAATAATATATGCAAAACTGACAATATTAAGCAAAAAATGCAAGGCACAGAATTCAATGTAGAGCCCATAGATGAAGATAAAAAAATTGCCTTGATAGGAGGCTATAAAGTTGTGGTTGCACACCTACTCCAAGAATCTAAAAGCCATACCCAAGAATCGAGTGCACCAAATAAGACATAGATAAATGGGCCAAATGAAAAGTAAATCAAATTGAATAGTTGAGAAATTTCTTTTTTGGTGTTAGTTTCCAACATGAATTGACTACATAACAATACACATAACGTTTCACTGCAACCTTCAAATCCTATCACAAAACCTATATGTGATGAAGGCCATGATGTGCATCATAGTGGTGGAGGTATTAATTTTCTATTGGAAATTAATTATGCAAATATGAATACAATTTAACATCTTCAATTGTAATTTGACGTGTAACCTTTTTTTGAATATTTTAGAGCATGTTTGAAGTGTCCAGCATTTTGAGGTGGTGGCAGATCAAAATGTTATTGTATAGGATGTGACATTTTTAGGTAATAAAAATGCATGTTATGTTCTATTGGTTAATGAAATACTTGTAACGAATTTTTTTTAAATTATTTTTTAAATGTAAATTTAACCCATTTACTTGTTTAGTGCAACAACCTCATGCTCCTCAAAATAGGAGGAGCAATCATAATTTAACATTACATGTGTCACAAGAGGATGAGGAATATATTGATGCTCCTATTAGCCTTTTCCTTAAGAAAGCTAAGAAAAACAAAAAGAAGAAATGATTTTTAAAAATGCTCTTTGATAAACCTTGTTTGATAAACTTTGTTGCATAATGAAAGAATGTTATTTTAAGTAATTATCTATGAATGTTGCATATTAATATTGATATTTATGTTATGTTAATGAATATTGTTATGTGTTAATGTAGTCTTGATTAGTATTGTGTATTAATGAATGTTATGTGATTGTATTGATTAAATGTTATTGTTCGTAAATGGATGGATGAATGAATGAAGTATGTAATTAGATGATAATGGGGAATCTAGATTGAGGCTAGGGGGAGGGGGTGAGGCCAGATGAGCTTCCACCTTCTCGTGGGTAGCCTCATTAAGTAGAGAATATTAAAGTATTCTTGAAACCAAATGAAGCTCAGACTAACATACCTTCATTAATTAATCAATTTCATTCATTGTAGGTCTAGAATGATGGGATGATACTCTATGGTATAGGTATGAATCTTTGAAAATAATCAACTCTTTTTTATTTGAGTTGTTCTTAAATGATAGCTTCTATTTTGTTGCTTGCTAATGATGAATAACTTAAAGTAGTATCTATTTGAATGTGGTTATCATAAATGTTAAAGCATGTAGCTTGGGTTTTTGAGTGCCATGTGCCTAAAGTTGGATGTAGCATCTTCAAGGGACTCCTATTCAGTTTGTAGAAACTTGAACTATTCTACACCTATATCTTTTCCATTTGATAAGGTTGAATCACCAATATTTCCTTAGAGGTGATACCTCTTTTCCATTCTTACATGATTAATCATAGGTGAAAGGTTGCATATTTTTGTTGGTTTATTCAGTAGCCACAGTAGAAACCCCATATTTTGATCATTGTAATTTTACTTTCTTTTGATTGTTTTGGGTTTAAGTTCCATTTCATCATGCATATTTTGAAAATGGTTAATGTTGTGGCCATCAATGTTGAAGGAGATGTTGATTCACCAATATCTATATTGGAAGATGAGGTGAAGATTTCGCCTGTTTTATTTTTTATTTTCTTATTTTAGAAGAATTATCATAGTTGATGCATACTAGTCTTCTAATTCTATCATGGAAAAGTAGGGCTCAAATGAGAATGGCGATGCAAAAGTTCCCCAGCCTGAGGTAAGACGTGTTGGTAGGGGTCACAAGAGAAGAGGGAGTGCTAATGAGAAGAATGATGCTAAGTATTTCAAGCTAGTGAATGGTGGTAGAGGCCGAAAGAAGGCAATGATGTCCAATGTAGTAAGTTCCTAAATGTTATATATTTATTAAATTTTACATTAGTATGTACATGATACTTGATGAAGGCGTATATGGTCTTATAGAGAAACTAGGTAGGTAACTTGACACACCATTAATAAAATTCACTTCTCTAATAGCAAGTTGATAGAATTTACATAATCATCTTCCTCTGTTGTAGAAGTTGTCTAAGTATATTTATTACAATATCATTAAGATCATCTTCTTCTTCTTCTTGTTTCTGTAGACACCTAAATTTGATTACATTGCTTTAGTAATCCTATTTAGTTATCTCTAAAGGCATCATTAATTAAATTCCTATTTAATTAATCCTTTGCCATCCCCTAGCTGATTAATTTAATTAATCATCTATAGTCCTAATTGATAAATCAAATAATCTATTATTTATCAATTAAATCCTATTCTTCTATCTAATTCCAAAAATCCCCATTTATTAAATAAATTTATTTGATAAATGAAATCCTCAAATTCAAAAACCCCTAACCTATCTCTAATCCTCCATTTAGCCTAATCCACCCCATCCACCCATACTAACCAAGCTTAGCCACTAACTCACCCACCCTCATTAATGCCATCCACTTGCACATCTCTAACATCCCTAATCTAATCCTAAACCAAAGCCTAATCCACCCCCTAATGTTGTCACATTCCTTAAACAAGTTTAAGACTTTCCTAATCCAAACCAAAGTCTCCCCTCAAAAAAACCTAACCACTAAGTCATGAGTGCTCTTACAAAACATCAAGACTCTTACAAGCCCACTCATGACTCTTACACCCATCTTCCACACTCTTCCCTCTTCCACACTCATTCCTCTTACATCCCTCTTACATACTCAACCCCACTCATCATTCCTTTAACCAACCCTTTACCCTACCCTCTCACACTCATCCTCCTTGTGACAAGTGTCACCTTCCCATGGTGCTAAACAAGCACAATCCATGTGCTCCCCTTTGAGTGCATCTTAGCCCTCCTTAAGCCTTCATCCATCCTTGCATCTAAGCCCTCCATCCCTCTACCCCTTAGCCTATAAATTGAATCCCATCCCAAGCCATTTCATCAACAATCTTTGAGCTAAAGTTACCATGCTATTTTGAGAACCAAAGCCATCAATATTACCCTTATAATGCCAAATTGAGAGCTCACAAAGCTACCAATTTGCCATTACCCATCTCCATTGAAGCAAGCTTTTGAGCATCTTGAGCATACATCCACAGCAAAAGGACACATCTACAGAATCAAGGAAGCATGGAGTGCTTTTTCTTGTGAGGTTTGCACTTCTTGTTTTCTTCCTTTGTCTAAGCATATATGTGAATTTAGTTTTTGGTTTGTGAATGTTTACTTTATTTGTTAATGTTCTTTGCATACTGATTCTGGTTCTACAGTTTCTACTTGTGTTTCGTATTTGATGATTTATTACTGTTCTTATGTCTTACTATAGTTATTATTTCTTGAAGTATAGTTATGGATGTACTAGATTCATAGAGTTACTGAAGATCTTAAACTGTTCATAAGGGTCATAATTATCTAATACTATTATACTACTAATTGTATATTTAATACTTTAATTTCAAAAATGTAACTTGTGATATGTTTTGTTGCATTCTCTATACAAGATAAATTGATATTTTAAAAGTTCAATTAGATTACAGTGAGCATACAACTGGAACTTATCTGATCTTTTTCTTTAATTTACTTGTAATAAATCACTCTAATTTTTCATAGTATTGTTTTAGATTATTGTAAAAATAGGTTTTGAAGAGATCTCGAGACCCTTTAACAAAAACTGAGAAAGATCAAACATGAAGCACAACTAGGTTTTACAAGGACCTGAAACCTACTATTCAAATAGAATCAAAATCAGGTTTTAAAGGGACCTGAAACCATAGCAATATCCATAAACCAAACCCAGGTTTTACAAGGACCTGGAACCTAGTTTAAACAACTGATAAAAACTATATAATACTACCAAAAACAAAAACCATTTACCAGGACCAGTAAATAAAACCAGGACAAGAACAAAAACCAGAGACCAAAGAGTAGTGAATGTTGCTATTCCAGCTCTTTGATCATTTTGACCACCTCTTTACTTGGAATCAACAACTGATCCACCAACAGCCTCCACAACCCTCTTCCTGGAACTCTACCTAGTTCTCTTACTAGGACCTCCTAGTGACATAATTTCTTCATTGGTACGCTTTCCTAGACTTGCAGCAGTAGCATAGATAATAGAGGTAACCAGTTCTATTTTATTACCACTTTCCTTGATAAGAAGCTGAAGGTTTTGTTCATAGTCCTTAAGTTTATCTGGTATGTTTCCCACCTGGACTTCCATCTGACTGAGCTTAACTCGATCCATATCCTAATTTTGCTACACATTTTCCATTTTCCTTTTGAGATTAATTAACTCATTATACATCCATGAGTCAACTTTGTAGCATGATATCAACTTTTAGTTTTGCAGTGTGCAAAAAGGAGAGCATAGTATCCCTTTGAGGTGAGTCATTTTTATCCTTCTCCACATCTTCTTTGGCAAGAGAAATGACCATTTTAGTCCATTCCTCCTCCCTTGTATTTAAAGGGTCCTCCTTAGCCTACTCCATCTTCTCTTTATCATCCCTTCCTTCCTTGGAATGGTCACTCTAGTATCCCTCATCACCAAAATTACCCGTCTTTGTATTTTCCTCATTATTATCTTTGTCATCCTCCTTCCCACTTTTTCCCTTGCTATCGAGGTAGCCTTCCAAATTGGAACTAAATCTCCCTCATTTGTGTTTTCCTCTTCCTCCAAATTTTTCTACTCCTTATTTTCCATGTTCTCAGATTTAGTGGCCTCTTCCACATTATGCTGAGGAGATTGTTGGGTTACGTGTTTCAAACTCCTCCTCTTACCCTTAATAGTCTCATCACCGTTACTCTTCCTAGAGTAGGTTTCAGTGGCAGAACCCTTCTTTTTATCTAACAAGGGAGAAGACACAATGGCCATATTTTTATAGTAACCCTCTATAAGAAGAATCAACCCTTCATGCAAAATTGGACGGGACTCTTTTTTCCTATGAGCTTACAAACTTTGGAGAAGAGAGAATCTCAAATAAAAAGGAAAAGAAAGTTTGTCCTTATGCCTAAAATGAGTAAGGAAGACAAAGTGAAACTTATTTAGTCATTTATTTCTACCATCAAGGATAAAATACTCATGAGTACACGAGAGCACATCCTGCCATATGGTCTTTATCTGGTCCAGTTCATAGAAGTCCCCATTTTTCTCTTTTGCTTCTGTTTTGGGAAATTTCTTGAACGCAACATTTGAAATGCTTGTTTGTTTTCTAAACTTAATGCCTTCCATAGGTAAGCTCGTTACTCTTCTATAAATTTCTCTGTCAATTGCACAGTGACGCCATGCAGAGAAACCCTATCCTCTGTCCAATTTTTGAAGGACGTGGTAACATGAAGTTTAAACCCATGAAGACGCTCCATGAAATTAGTTACCTTCCCCTTTTGTAGAATCTTCCAAACATCCTCTTTGGCCTTCCATGCCTTGCAATTTTGGGGCTCCTATTTTCGTGGCTCTCCTCCCATTTCTAGAGAACTCAAAATACTATACCAAACCAAATTCAATAGAAGGTGAAAAGTAGAAGAGTTAAGCATATATAATTTATTCATTAAAACAAATAAAACCCACTTTATGACTGATACGTACATTGGAAGGATTGCAATCACATAAATGTACTTCCTCAAGGAAGGAACACTGACATCCGTAGGCCCACTTCCAAAAATCATTAAATTGCTAATGTTAGCAAATCTTTCCCACCATCACATGAGTAGCATCATAATTAATGAGGGCTTTGAGATCCACATTTTTCCTTCACGTCATCTTATATCCCATTTGGACCGCATAGTTGGCAACCCAGTTAGCCACCCCATTTCTTTTGCGGTAAGTGTGGTATATAATCACTTTTTCAAATTTATTTATTAAAGTTTTAATCTCCATAAAACCTGACTCAATTGACCAAGTGATAGAATTTTTATTTTTAAGCATATTTATAATATTTAATGAGTCACCTTCCAACTAGAGGTGAGGGCAACCAGTTTTAGCTGCTAACCTCATAGTATAAAGAGCAACAGTAGCCTCTTCTATGTGCCTATTTGAATTACCTATAGGTATTGCAATGACATTAATTGTATGATCTCTTAAGACCCTTGCACACCATTCTCTGCCTGGATTACCTTTAGCAGCACCATCGAAGTTTTCTTTGATCAATCCAATAGGAGGAGCCTTCCATCTAGTAGTCAATCTTGGGTTATCTTTCTTCAAATTAGAACCTTGTGGTCACATGGGAGTATCAATTTAAAAAGTTTGTTCACTTTTCCTCTAAGACTTGAAATTTTCCTTTATTGCTCTAACAATATTTTGTCCAAGCACCCATCCTGGCAATTCTTTGTTTCTAAAGATTTTGTTATTTCTTTCTTTCTAGATACCCCACCAGAGATGGGGAAGAGTAATTTTCCATAGAAAATCAACATTAGGATCTTTACAAGGACACCTCCAACTTTTAAAACAAAGTTTAACATTATTTTGATGAACCCAAGTTATATTCCAATAGATGAGAACAATATTCCACACATGTTGACTATAAGAACAATTCAAGAACAAGTGATTTATGTCTTCAAATGCATCTTTACATAAAGTACATTTGTTTGCTACATTAATACCTCTTTTTTGCAGGTTATCCTGAGTGACGATTTTTTTTGAAGCAATATCCAATAGAAGATGTTTATTTTAGGTATGAGACCCTTTATCCAGACTTGAGACCATAAAGGTTGAATACCTTTCTCCTTAGAAGTAAAAAAAAAAGATACTTTGAACTGACCACTACGATCAACATTCCATATCATTTCATCCTCATGGTTAGGATATAGAGAAAGAGCATTCAAACTTAACTATATATTTTTAAAAACTTGATCAACATCGATCAAGTTCACCCAAGTATTTTCATGCTAGTAATGTCCCACTAATGTACCATACATTTGCTTACATCTGTCTACTTGAGTAGTATCTTGAAAGTTCTCAATCAGAGGATGATCCAGTAACCAAACATCTTCCCAAAATCTCACTTTTTGCCCATTTCCAATTTTCCAGGAACAACCCTTACCTAGAATGTTCTTTATTCCCTGAACAACTCCCCATATAGCATTAAAAAGGTATTTATGTTTCCATATAGAACTCCACTCCTTATCATCATGATAAGTTCTCCAACCTTGTTTTGCAAAAAGAGCTCTATTCATACTTCTTATATACCTAATTCCCAATCCACCATCTCTGATAGGCTTACAGATTTGATCCCATGCAATTAGAGCCATTCTCTTCTTTTCCTCAATACCAGTCCATAAAAAATTCCTCTGAGTTTTATCAATAGTATGTGCAAATTTCATTGGAATTCTAAAAAGACTTAAAGCATAAGTAGGGATACTTTGAAGACAAGCTTTACTAAGAGTAATTTTACATGCTTGACTCAAAAGATTTCCTTTCCAACTCACCAAATTCTTATTAAATTTCTTTATGAGATCTTCCTAGAAGGAATCAAGAACTCTCGGACCTAGAGGAAGACCCAAATAAAAAGAGGGAAAAGATCCTATTGAGCACCCTAGAATTTTGGCAATTTTGTTCTATCTGAGGATTGGGGTATTAATAAAAAACACAACACTTTTATTTCAATTTACCAATTGACCTTAGGCAAAAGACTACAAATTAAGGGGTTGCTTAAGGTTTTTGGCTTCATTAACTTTAGATTTACCCATGAAAATGGTGTCATCTACAAACTGACCATGAGAACAAGTAAGGGGTTGAGAAGAAGGCTGCAAACCTTTAATAACCCCTTTTTGAACCAAATCCCCTATATATCTCCCTAAACAATCAGCCATAATAACAAAGAGTATGGGGGATAAGGGGTCTCCCTGTCTCAGACCTCTAGAAGGATTGAAAAAATGACCATCTTTCATCCATCTTCTAATAAATAACCATTTGTTTTGTTAAATCCACCATATCTTCTATATTCTACTCAGGCATCAAAAACTCTAGCATAGATCCATTCCCTTCTTTTTCAATATTCTCACTTACTTTTATAGTCACTTCATCTTGAGAACCCAGATCCAATTTCTCCTGCTTCTCTTTGAAATGAGCAATTTTAGGTTTCCACACTTTCTTTTGAACTTTAGTCTTCTTCACTTCCTTTTCAAAGTTTGGATGATTCTTACTTTTATTGGGATAGTTTTTGACCAAATGACCCTATTTTTTATAGGCATAACATGAATTTGGAAGATCTTCATAAACAATTTCCTATATTCTTTTTCCTAACTTTGAGATTAATTCCACCTTCTTTGGAAGATTATTCAAATTTTCCACTTTAACATATAGTTTAACACTTTGAAGTTTAGATCTTGAAGCTGTTACATTATCCAAAGCCACCAGTTCACTAAATGAACTAGCGATTCCTTTAAAAATATCTTCATGCCAAAATTCTAAAGGAAGGCTAGGGAGTCTTGCCTAGATCGGAGTGGTTAAGAAAAAAACATCTGATAAATCCATATTTGGCTCCCATTTTTTGATAATAAGAAAGCTTTTTCCAAATGACCACATGCCTCCATAGAGAACCATATTCATATCTTCCTTACAATTGAAAATAAAAGAGAAGAATCCATTCGACATAGGGGCTATGTAAACATCACCACGGATAACCCATTTATGTTTAATCATTTTTTTCAAAGAATCTAAATCTGGTCTAGCCCCTAAAAAATTACCCACAAGAGTGAACTCCATGGAAGACACAAAAAAATCAACGACAGGATCCAGGATAAAGATTTGAAACTCACCTTTCTTTTAGCAAGATTTAGAGGTGATCGGTAGGAAGGATGATTTACCACCAGGTTTTCTGCCAAAAAAGGAAGACCATGTCCTTTGATCCAAAAACCCTAACTTTGACCCTTCTAAATTCTTCTCATTATTGGCCTCCACATTATCCAAAGGATTCTTTTCCTTTTCAAATACATGTCCATGCACGTGATGTGCAGAAGAAGAATCCAAGGAGGAGTCCTGGACTCCACAACTAGTGGAACCTACTTCACACATAGTCTTTCCAGAATCTGCATTATCCAAAAAAATGCTTTCTGTCCCATCAACTTTTGCCAAATTCTTCTCTATATGCCCTGTTGTTCCTCCAAGATTAGTACCTCCTGCCAAGTTCTCCCCTACCAGTTTCTCGCCTAGCTAAGAACCAACCAATTCAAAAATGTTAAGAGTGCCCATTCTTGCGAAAGATTTATTTTTTTCATAGTATTGTTACTATCATAAATGTGCAGACAATTCTAGCCAAAATCTAGAGTAGACAATAGAATCGACTTCTCTTTGTATAACTGTAAGAATAATGTCTTGACAGTAATTCTATATGATAAGATATCCTATTTTAAATCTATCCCTTATAATTATAGGCATTGGATTGGTTACATAGTGAAAGGGTATGTCCCTTTGTTTAAAAAAATTACAACTAACCAATGCATTAACAATTAACTGTATGTACGTAAAAAAAGTTTATAGAACAAAGACTTATGTTTCTTATTCTGGTAATGATGATTCAATAAAATCATTGCATTGCCTGATGTGTTCTACATATTTGATATCTCCCAATAAATCTGCATTGTTGATTACTTGTCTTGCCTTGATCTTGATTTCAAACATCTGCACGCTAGCCTTTGACATCTCCAAGTTGTCATTTTATGCATCTTTTAGGACTCATTCCTAGATCACATCATACATATCCATCCATATCTCTTGGTCAATGGTGTCCCCATTTTCATCTTGCCAAGATGTAACTTCATGTAATGTAACTAATTCCTCCATTAACTTGAAAGAAAACTTAAATTCCTGTGAATATGCAGTATGATCCTCAATCAACTTTTTTTCTTCCTAAATATCTCCATATTCTTTAAGGGTAATATTTTATTTGTCCAAGATCTTATATATCTCATTATGTCTCAAAGCTAGGGGTATATAAGTACTATAAATATTCCAAACCTGACCTAATTTGTCAAGCAACTTCTTTGAATGATTTATGTACTAGAGACTTCTCTTCTAATCATTGAAACATCTTTCAATTTTGCATTCTCTTCTTTCAATTTATTTAATTCAATTCTCAGAGCATCAGTAGATGATTGTATCATTGCTTGCACTTGAGGCTACCCTGACTTTAATATATTTTCATATAATGTCTTCCATTTATCCCTCTCAAATGTCACTTGCTTCACACTTGCTTGATTAAACAATGCCAAGTCCACTTGCATACCTACAACCTTGTTACAGTCTGTCACCCCTACTTTTAGTGTCATCAAATGACCAAAATCCTAATCAACATCAATAATTTGTGGCCTTTGTGTGGGGGGTATAAGGCTCACAAAAACATTGATTTTTTTCCTTCCACAAATATTGAACCAATTATGGCATCTTTGACTCCCTGTACATCAAGTTTCATATCCTTTTTACCATATTTAATTGAAGTATCAAAAATGTATGATGCACTCAAATCCCAACCAGGTAGAATCATCACCCCTGTTTCATTCAACAATTTCTTTCCTCTTGCCAAAGTCATATTCTCAACTTACCTTTTGATATCTTCCTTCAAATTTGTCATTAGTTCTTGTTTATTCTTAGGAGAGATATTGTGAATATTCTGTCTCAATAATTTTCCTTTGTCTTTATACAAAATAGCCATAAACTCCTTGGATTTGATAAAAGCATCATCATTTATAAATTTTCTTGACTCCAAAAGTCCTTCATCCTTCTTGGCATTTATCATGTTAAGGATTTGCACATCATGCTCCAAGAGTTGGAGTACTAGCTTGTCTATAGTTCTTGAAATTGGAACAGGGGAATCTGGAATCTTCTGAATGTCTTCTTTAAATTGTTCTCTGGCTTTTTCCCATTGTTCTTGCAGTTCCCCATTTTGTTCTTGAATCTTTTGTAGTACTTCTTCCCACTCCAAATTCTTGAAACCTTCCTCATATTCAATGCCTTGGTGAATATAATCACCCAATTTCTATGATTTCCTAGAGGCATGAATATATCCTTCTGGATCATAATTCCTCCATGAATCCATGGTGTACATGTGATATTTATTCTATGATTTATCTCCAATATTTTCATATGACTTAGTTGCACAAATAATAAAGTCTCCAAAAGATAAAGTTTCTAGAAGGAAAGTTTTCTTTCTTTGTTCACCTCTAAAATGTTGTTTGCTAGATTCAGACATCTACCTTACAATTTCTAGATATGAAATTCTATCAGGCATTGATGGTGGTAATCTTTATGGCCTTCCTTCAAACCCAAATTCTCTGATACAAGTGAAGTAATCATATACATACTAGTCTCCCCAATTGTGTTTGATTTTCTCTCCCAACCTATTGTCCCTAGGTCTTAAAAATCTTTTAATATCAAGGCTAATTGAGGGAAAATACTAGTGTCCAAAAAAAGTTTACAAAGGTTGAACAAAATGATCTTCAAATGTAAGGTAACAAGAAGCACTAAACCTATAATCTCATACTAGTGTCCACATTTGAATAGGCTTCATTTTCCCATTAGACTCCCTCAAATTCAATTTCAAACCCTCACACCACAATCCTCTCATTTGCCCAAAATATTAAACCATATGTATAGTGAAGGAATAATGTTTAAAAATAGGGTACTCAACATCTTCAAAATTAACAAAAGAAGTATGAATGTTATCAACAACATATCTGTGTAATCATAGAATCTAGGCTTCAACATTTGAATGTTTGATGCTAACACCATGGGCCCAATGTCCATCAAATCGAGTACTTCCATCCCTCCTACTTGTCCACATGATTGGTATGTCATGTCAAATTATGTCTTAAACAATTTGATACTAAATGGAGATCCATCTACTACAATTAGAGGCTCCTTTTCTATTTTATGCAACATCAATCTCTACTACATATATGAAATATCTAACCTCTCGTATTCATTTTTCAATTTTGTGAATGACAACCTTTTAGTTAGATCATTAGTTAGTCTAAAAGCTTCATTTTGAGATTCAATAGATATCTCCATGAATTTTTCCCCAGGCTTGTCATATATGCATTTGTCTTCAACATTATATTTGTTTATAATGACCTTAAGTAACTCCACATTCACAAACACATTTAGCACTGTCAATTTTCCTAAATTCATCTCCCAAGGATGACACGTAGGTTCCTTGTCATTACTCCTCACATAATGATATAAAAAAGAGCTCATAACCCCTAGTCCTAATCCATACATCTCAAATGTCAATGTAATTGTCTTCAATTTTGTTTAGGGATGCAAATTTTCTTCTTCTTCACTTAGCAGATACAAAATCCATCTGTTCAGTGAGGTCTTCATTCAATTTCCTTGGTGGCACTTCATCTTCTGCTTTCTACTTCTTATTAGCTTTACCCTTTTTGACTTTCTTGGCTTTCCTCTTCTATGTAGAACCATAACTCTCCATGATACCTTTTGAAGCTTTCTCTAAGTACAACTCTCTGTAAAAACTAAATATAAACAACAATCTTACAATTTTCCTTTAAGAATTCATGAGCTCAAACTAGTAATGATCATCTTGTATTACCAAACAAATTGCATTCATGCATTTACTTTCCACACAAATTGAAACATAGAGTCATTTTTTATTGTTGTAGCAAATATAATGAACTGGCTGTCAGAAGCCATTTTGTGCACTTATTTCAATGCCTGATGAAAGATATTAAAATATTTGATTGCTACAACTTTCAGTGATATAAATATATGAAATTCTAATCATTATAGTCCATTCTCACAAATAGAAAATTGCTTTTAACTTCATGTTTAACACTATATCAATGGCGATATCACCATCACTTACCACTATACTAGAAACCCATCATCTATGATCTCTGATACACCTTCTCACTATTAGGTATAGTGATATGAAAACTTTAGCCTTCGATATTGGCACTTGAAATGTCTCTATAACATATAGTGATATCTCACAGCTCATCGATGATTGCTATATCTCCATAACACATTATGCAATCAGTGATCACATTCAATTTATTGCCATAACTCATAGTGATTCCTTTTAAATAATACTACCATCCATTGCTATAAGTTATAGTGATCCCCAAGTTTCATCGCTAATCACTATATCCTTTTGTGCTCTCACCACTCAGTGATAGATCATGATTGCTATAACAAAAAGTAATATATGAAGACTTATCACTCATCACTATACTAAAATTCCATATCCTCCGCTCACTAATGAGATATATTGCTATACTGGAAACTCTTCATCTACAATATTTGATACACCTTCTTGCTATTAGGTATGGTGATATCAAAACTTCACCTTTGATATTTGCACTTGAAATGTCGCTATAACATTCAACTTATAATGGATGGTTGTATCAGCGACCATGACACTCAACGTATCAACTCACAATGATGCCCTTTTAATAATACAACCATCCATTGCTATAAATTACAGTGATCTCCAAGTTTCATCGCTAATCACGATATCCTTTTTTTTCTCTCATCGCTCAGTGATAGATCATGATCACTATAACATATAGGGATATATGAAGACTTATCCCTCATTGCTATACTGAAATTCCATATCCTTCTCTTGTCAATGAGATATATCACTATAAGTTATAGTGATACTTACATTTCATCACTCATTGCCATATTGATAATGAGTAAGCCCTAAGAGTGCAATTCTACAATAGGATTCTTTGACTTGAGTGATAAATAGCTATTTTTTGTCAAAACACAAAGAGATGCAATAAATGATTCCTTATTTTGATCACAAAATCTATCTAGGACATCCAAAGGTAAGAAATCAAAGTAGGTAAAAGATGAACAAATATTTGCAAAGTATTGAGTTACACTAGAAGGGATGGACTTATCTTGTGGAGAAAGTGTAAGAGGATGCCTTCATTTGATTGATCTTGTAGGGAGTGAGAGGGTTGACAAGTCAGAGATCACTAGGGAAAGACTTAAAGAAGAAACACACATAAAAAAAATCTCTCTACTATTGGGGATGTTATATTTGCTTTAACTAATAAGAGTGCACATGTCCCATATCATAATAGTAAACTGACCCAAATTCTTTAGGATTCCCTAGGTGGCCAAGAAAAGACACTCATGTTTGTACATCTCAATCCAGACATTGACTCTTACTTAGAAACAATCAACACTTTGAAATTTGCAAAGAGAATATCTAGCTTGGAACTGGGTGTTGCATGTAGCAACAAGGAAAGAAGGGATGTTAGAGATCTCAAGGAACAGATTTCCAAATTGAAGGAAATCATTACAAGAAAAGATGTTGAGCTCAAGCATTTGGAAAAATTGAATCCTTGAAGATGTCCTAGACATTATTAATAAATATCATATACATATTTTGGAATTTGTCATAGATGAATTCTATGAAATTGTTGTGATACCTAATCTTATATTATTAATTATTTGACTATGACTTTTTGTTATCAATTGAGGTTTTTGACTTATGCATTTGTTATGTTTTCTCAGTATTCAATTGTGTGTTTTTATAAAATTTCTTAAGAAATTAGATTTTAGAACCTTAAAAAATTACCAAATATTTATTGCATTTGGATGCTTTTCATATAGGTGAAACATCAGTTTATACAAAAGATCAGCATTTGTCTTTAATAACTATAAGGATGCTTACATTAGTATAGTTATTAGGCACTTTAACACATCCCTTGGTGAAGTCATGTGCTAGTCTTGTGTGTGTATTTATCTTAATCTCTCTTGAAGCATGTCTAATATATTTTCTATTTAAACATCTCGATAGATTTCTATAGCAACTATCCCATCTAAAGCAAATACTTCTCATGCTTTAACTTTCCATTGCAGCTTGTAACTATAATCTTGCAAATTCTCAACTCAAAGTCTGTTGATTTTTAAACTCTATCATCCACTTATATGCAAAAACAAGGAAACTCTACTTGAAAAATAGAACCTAAAATGTGGCTCAAATAGTTTCTCTCTTCTTTTGTACTGGCATGTCTTTATAATCTAATAAACTATCAACACTCCCTTAACTATTTTACATATATACTAAAATGGTCATCAATGAGAACATTTTAGTATCACTTATGGTCTTTTTAGATATAAAATATTATTTTAAAAGATTTTTTTGTTATTTGTTAGATGTAAGATACTATTTTAGAAGCATTTTCTATTACTCTATTCTAAGCTATTTGATTCAAAATATATTTAGTTGAACTTTGCAATTGCAACCAACATGTGTTTAGGTTCACCATACTAAACAATACAAACATCTCCAAGTGATCAAGAACATTTGTACTTTTCCTTGTGATGCTTCAGGCTTGCTTGTCTACTTGAAGTCCTTGTGAATGTACCTTCTTCTTTGCCATGCTTATCCATGCTTACATCTTGTTGTCCACATTGATTATTCATGTTCTCATATACCTTTTGGAAGTGTATACCTGATGCAAGTTGTTGGGACTCAAAATTGAAGCCCCGATTTTGAGTACCTTTGAAGAAAATTAAGCCCTATAAATGCTTTTTGATGCATATGCACTTGATTGTACTTCTAAGGCCTATGAGGTGTTTAATGTTTCTAACACCATGCATTTAGTACATCTATGCATTCCATGAAGATAAACTGCCATTTTGAGCCATTCCATGAAGTCTTGTTTTGAGCAGTTTCCAATTCTGCATTTTTGCTTGTGTCAAACAGTGACATGAGGCCTTGTTTGCATCTAAATATCTCGCACTTAGTAATGTTTCATGACTTACCGCTTTGAGATTGTTTAGTATCCATACCTAAGAGCCTATATTTTAGATTTTGAATCATTTCGAGTCCGCTTGACTAGGTTTTGAATCCCTCAAAGTTGGTCATTTATTGATGTCATGCTGATATGAATTGATCTGAATTCTGGTAAGCCCTGTTTGACCTGTTATAACTTTGACCCAATTGACCAAAATGGGAAATTTCCTTTTGTATTTCATTTTAGAAGTCAAAGACTTTCTATGTTTCAATTTTGAGCTTATGACGAATCTATTTGATTAGTTTTTGAACATGATTCCAAACGCAATTTATGACTTTTTACTAATGTCAAAAGGAGCAAATTGATCAATACCCTTGTTCGTGATGTTATATCTCAAAATCCATGATAGATGAGATCAAATGGATTGTACAATATTTTGTCCTTCAAAAATACCTAAAGTGTGCTAGTTTACAGGTCTTGATGAATCCGTCTGCACACTTTCTGAGGTCAAATCCATTTGCAAAAATTGTTTTTCTATCAAGTGTTCCCAGTCTACAAATTTGAGTAGCCCACTTTGACCACTTGCCATATGTGCCCTATTATTCATCATGAGCCCAAATTGCACATTTATACTCTCCTCATGACAATGAACCAATGCCCTAGTTTTTATTTTCCCAAGTGTTAGTTTGCCTAGTTTTTGAAGTCGAATCTAAATGCAATTTATTATTTTTTGACATGTTTTCTTGTAGATAGTTCTAAAAGGGAAACTTTGGTGGTCAATATCTTTACACTAAGAATTCATCATGAGACAAGATTCAACAAGGTGCAAGTATGTCGAACAAAGAATCAGTGTGTTTGGTTTCAAAGTCCAATTAGGTCTTTTGATCAGTTTTTAAGGCCAGTCAAAGGACCCCCTGACACAAAATTGACAATTTGCAAAAAGATGTAAAATGAGTTTCAAATTCTCTTTTAGTGGTCGAATTTGTTTCAAATCAGTGCTAGAGGGTAAATGAGGCAATTTTGCAGTTCAGGTGTTGGAAAATGAAATTTTTTAGCCAAACCCACTTTGGGGCCTGACTATTTCCACTAGGATTGATGGATTTTGAGGTCAATAAAGGGTGTTTTAAAAGGAAAATTTATGCACAATTTAAAAAGAGAAAGTTGTTCATAATCAAAGAGGCAAGGACATTACAAGCTATATTTGAGATAGAGGCCATTATTTTAACTGGTCATTGCTCAGAAAAAGACCATGACCCTCCTTGAGGTTTTCAATTACTTCTTGGAACAAAGCATAAACAACATATGGATGACACACGGTGATTATATTGATTGGAAAAAGGTTGCAAACAAAACATCTAGGTTAACTATTTCACAAGTGGAGTTGGTTCCTCTTTCATTGCAATTCGCTGCCCTCCCTGGAAGGACTGTTGATGAGGAGGAACTCTTTAGTATTTATCGGTGGCTTGTGACCATAAATGATGTCATCCCACCGTGGTTGAAGTCAAGTAAGTGGATAAAGAAGTTGAATGAAGCACTCATGGATAGGCTAGGTTTGTAATTAACCAAAGAAGACATGCAATCAACAATTAAATTAATGGAACCATATGACATGATAAACCCTAGACTGAAGCTTCAAACCCCTCCAATTACTTGGAGAAGAGAGTTCAAGCTCCCACATGATGTTTGGGCTTCTGGGCAAGGATTGTTGTCTTATCTTCTTCCTAACTTCCATTCAGTAGATCTATTATGGCTTGACCCAACTTCTTGAAAGGGTGTTGAATTTACAAAGTTAACAAGACAAGGAGAAGGGGACCTTGCAGATTTGCAAACAAAAAGCCAATCAAATTTAGAGAAGAAACTTGTTCTTTGTTTTGGTTCATATGTTGCTGCTAGGCTTCCGCTTCCATTTGAAGAAAGCAATAACTTGTCAAAAATGGAAATTGAAAAGGCAAGATAGTTAGCAACACAGATGGTGCTTGAATATGGTTGAGGTCTGGATGACAACCATATGGTATTTTGGACTACAAATGTGGAATAGAGGAAAACCAAAAGCCTGTGGCTAGTCAACACGTGGATATGCAGGGGTGCCTAAAGCAAAGGGCAGGTTTCAACATTAAGTAGAAGCCCATTCATGGCTTGGAGGCCAACACTGCTATGGAAAGAAAAGCATTGAGTCCAAGCTTGACAAGATGAAGTGTGCCTCTATTATTAGGGTTTTAGTGCACACTCAGGTAAACAAGGCATTTTCAGCAGATCTTGGATGGCTAGGGAATCTGCGGCATTTGTACCTTGGACATTTCAATGTCTATGATGGCAACATACTAGCTAAGCTTGTAAATCTCAGTAAGCTCGTGAGACTTGATATGTCAAATTGTGGGCTCACCAGCAGCATTCTGATGGAGCTTTTAAAATCTACAGTCTCTGGACTCACTGTTCCTTCACTTAAATTTTCTCTGAGGCCCCATTCCACTGGCACTTGGTGGGCTCGTTGCTTTGAAATTGCTAGATCTATCATTTAATCAATTGACCAGAGAAATTCCAAAGTCTTTCTTGAATCTGACTTCGTTTACTCTCCTTCATGTATTTTGCAATAGGCTCCACAGTTCGATTCGTGAGGCTACTGGTGATTTTTCTAGCTTAGAATTCCTCAACTTATGGGAAAACAATATCACAGGATCAATCCCAACACAAAAGTGGCAGCAGACTAAGGAAGGCCATGACAAAGATGAAAAGGGGAATAAGAAAACCAATATCCCACATGCACTGGGTGGGTGTATTTTAAAAGGTTTAAATATAACAACCCACATTATGCTTGTTGTCTTTGAGACAACGACTTTTGAAAACCAAGGCTTGCAGGTGGGGCCCACGTGAGTAAGTGCCACCTAGTAAGTAACCTAAGGAAATTTTGGACAAGCACGCAAAATGAAGAAGTTTGCCAAAAAAATTGCATCACCAGGAAAGTCGCTGAAAAAGTGAAGATTTTCGGTGGTCGCCATGTCACCCCTGAAAAATGGCAAGATTTTTTGGTAGCAACATAGCAACTTGCTAGAAAACCATGAAAATCCAAGAAGACAGTTATGGATCCCATTTGGGTTATGTGGCAGTTTGATAACGAATCACAGAAGGACAAGTGGCACTGTGGCAAGTAGATATCTCCGACGCACCAGATTGTGACACGTGGTGGATCCGATGGTGGTCGTCATGTTGCCAAGACAAAGTTGCACGTCGATTAACATAGCAACATGGTGCTGATGTGGCAGTGAGCCAGACGAGTCTGACAGTGACATGTGGTAGAGGCTCCATATGTGGAGCGCTTCATGAGGTGCTAAGGGGGCAGAAGGTGACACGTATCGCTCTGTCACTATGTCACTAATGACATGGTAGAATGTTGACTAGGATAGCGAGATAGCAACTGATGACATGGCAGAACAAAGAACAAATCAGATGCTAACATGTGGCACCTAGTTGAAGGGATTAGTTGACAAAGCAAAAGGTGAGCTAATCACAAGATCACACATGGCGAGGGTGGTCAAACTAAGTTTGACCTAGATAGAAAATGAGAGAAATTTTAGAAAAGCATAAATTTTAATATTTTATTAGTTTCTCCTCAAAAATGTGCAAGGTGAGATTTTAAATAAATGTTTGATTTATAACATGGTCCAAACTTTATAGAAGGACAAATTTATGCAATATAGTGCTATGAAGGTCATGAACAGGAGCCTGAATTTCAAAGGGGCATAACACGGGTATTTTTCACCGAAATGGGCACTCCAATATACCATCAGAACTGAGAGGAAACGAGCTATTTGATTATGAAGTTAGTTTTTGCACAGGTGACTATTGGTGCGTGCTACAAGGGGTTTTGTGTTTTCAATGAAATGCTCAGTTACAGGCAATGACTTCATCATTGCAATTATAGAATTCAGTTGGGATACATTTGATTTGCTTTGTTGGCTCAGTTTGTCAAAATTTGATGCATAAAGATGTCTTTTGCTGCAAGTATTTCACAATTTGCTTGCCTTTTGGTGGAACTTCTTAGAATTTTTCTCTTTTGCAATCAGTTATGATTTCCATCAAAATATCTGAAATACTTTATGCATTTGGAAAGACAAAATGATGGGGATTTCATATGCAGTTACAGAGAGAGCGTAGAGAGAGGTTTTGCAATAGCAAAGGATGGAATTTCAAGTGGACATATGTCGTCTTCAGATCAGATTGGAGAATTCACTCCTTGTTTATATCTTCTTCTTTCTCATCCATTGTAAGGGTTCTAGTTTTTTTTACTGTGAAACTGTTGGTTCCAATTTTTTGGGAGAAAAACTACTCAATGCTATGATACCATGTTTTGGTTCCAGTTTTGATGTATTCCTAATACTATGACACCACATTTTCTTTAGCAATTTCTCTTGTATGAATAGCAGTAGGAAAGATAATACAACAACTTCAGATCTATTAGATGTTTCTATGTTTTGATTTCATGCATATGAATGTATTATTTCAAGGAAATCAATACAATGAACAACAGATGATTGAGTTTCATTTTAAATCTTGTCTCCTTTCTCAATGAGCTATAATGTTTTATGATCTCTGAACAAAGAGCCTAGGTCATAGTTGCAGTCCCTTAAGGTTGTATGTTGTTTCATTTTTGCTTATAATTCAAGGAGTTATGTAAATGCTTCAGGGAAATCAATAGGGTTGCTAGTTTATTGAGGAGGATATCAAGTAAGAATGAGATTTAGATTGAACACAGATGTCTATTTACAAGGTGAATGGATAGATCGGATATTTGAATATATAAATAGGTATCAGGTATCCATATGTATGTCCTTGATTCATGGAATTTCCCAATGGATAAGGCATTGATCAGCTATAGGATCATTAGTTCTTATTGTTGCATATTAGAGGTTTTCCTGAATTCAACATTATTAATCAAATGCTTTCCCCCCCTTCATGTTAAAGAGCTGAAAAGTCTAACCCTCACTTAGCTTATGAATTGCATTGTTTTGCATTTAGCTACTGCAAATATATGCCATTACATGAGTTAATAGGAGAATTAAGGGTTAAATCTTCTATAATAGATTCAGGGATATGTTTTTTCTTTAGTACCATACAAATGAATTTGAGGTTCACCCACCTAGGTTTTGCAGAACCTAAAGTAGAAGAAGAGTCTAACCTTATAGTTGGCTCGGTATCTGAAAAGATGTGTTAAGGATGGGAGTTCAATGCCCCTAGATGTGTCTTGTTCTCATCAGGGTAATTTGAAACTTGTAGCATTTTCAAACACCAACACAAGTAATGGGTGTAATCCAATAGGATATCCTAATATCCCTTCTTAGGACCTACTCAAGAATAGGGTAGTGGTGATTGGTTTCCTCAACACACCAACTTCACCTCATAATGCCATCCCTATCTTCCAAGTAGCCTCAAGCCTTCAAAAAGGCAACCAAAACTTCTACACACCTCACTCCCTTGCACCCTCCAAGATTTTAGACTCTACTACATTCTTTTATTCTATTTTCCATCCTTCCACCAAGTTTCATAACCCTCTGATAGGTTTTGGGCTTCTTTCAAAGCCAAACTTGTAAATTGCTCTAGGAGGCCTAATAGCGGCTCTTTCTTAGTAGCCATGTCCAACCAAAATAAGCACTAAACTTCAAAAACTTTCAAAGAACACACCCAACTAGTTATAGAATATTTCATGTCATATGGAGACCTAGCTAATCCCACAAAATGGGTTCTAGGTCGACTCTCCTGACCCCTTAACTCTCGAGCCCTAGTTTAAAGCTAACTAGGCTTAATAACATTGTTTTATGAGTAGACCTTCAAATCAGAACCCACATCAAAAATTCTTCCACCAATATTTAGGAAATCCTCCCACACTACCATCTACCAAATCTCAAGCATCGATGATCTATCTTCTACCTTCAGCAACGTTATTCCTGACTATCAACACGCCAAGCATATTAGATGATTAGCATCAAATTTTGTTAGAATACTCCAAGCAGGTGAATGGTGTTAAAACAAAAACCACAACACTCATCTCCATCCTAATACCCTTCTACACACCAATAACTAGGGTTTTTCACCGTGGGAATTAGGAGGGAAAAGCTATTTCAAGTAATACCCTAACTACATACTAGGTTAACCAATAGGCACAAATAAAGACAAGAGAAATACAAACTTATTCTACACGACCAAAACAAATTATTGCATTCACAAGAAACCCAAAACACAACTTTCCAAAATCATAACATTTATTTAATGACACTCTACAAGTAGATCTTAAGTATATACTCATTGTTTGTACATGGTTTCTCACCAAAACACTTGTTTATTTGATTCAAATTTTGTACAACACATTCCAACCCTTTTCTAGGTTGAAGATATTCAATTTATAGGTCAAGCCTCTTGACCTTACACATTCATCCTTACATATTCAATGCAATCAACCATCTAACTTTTGATATTCCATTTTTGCAAGAAAAGTTGCATGATAACTTTTTTTTGCAATTTTTCAATATTTCAAAACAAATGACTTCAAATGCCTACCAAACCTTAAAAAATCATGCAAGAATACTAAAAACATGAAAATGAATATTTTTGGTCAACACATAGTGTTGACCAATGTTGACCAACCTTTGACTTTCCTATATGCCTCATTACAACATGCAAGAAATTTGTCGAGAAGTATTCTATGGATGCTTGAGATTTCCTAAATGTCTTGTGTCATCTTTGACACTTATTAAATTCCTACTCTATACAACATTGGTGTTTGACTAGCTTATTTAGGACCTTAGGCCCCTACACCAATACCCTGTACTTTTCTTCTAAACCTTTGTTTCTTCCTCTTGTGCTTTGGATCTAATGAACAAATCATTATTATAGAAAAAAGTAACACAACCCTATCACTGTGTGACTTTGACACAACCTTGTGAAGTCCACCATGATAGAAATCTATACCACATGAGGATACACTTGCAACATAATCATACTTAGTATCAAAAACCAAAGCAATACCTTCATACTAGTATTGGTTGTACCCATACACATGCTTGGAATAGTTTTCACATGACTCTTCATTCTTATGTTGTCCTCGTCTTCAAAGTCCTCAAGTCTAGATACCCCTACCCCTGTTGGCAACTTCTCATCATCATTGTGCCATCTTTTTTGGCCTTTCACCATTCCCTGAGTATCTACCTTGTTATTCCTAGCCTTGATTGTCCTTGTGAAATTTTTTTTCCCAATCTTCAAGGGACATAAAATGGTACCAACTAGTATCATTCTTTCTTCATCAAGCTTTGCTTCCTAATCGTCTTCATCAACAACTTCATGAAGACTTGTTATGAGATGTATTCTGTAACAACTACTGGTCGGCCTAATACATAGGTGAGCTACTTTGGAGGAATTAATAACCTGAATCAAATACATTTTGTTGTTTTTCTTACTGCTCATGTTTTCTTTAGCTTGTTTTAAGGGTATAATTATGTATTGGAAACTTTTGAAATGGGAATTTCATGATTAATCATAGTTGAAATGCTCCATGTGTATTCATTTTGCTTGTTTATTCCATTTGCAAAGTACAAACCCCATATTTTGATGGTTGTAATTTTTACTTATTTTAATTATTTTGGGTTTAATTTCCATTTCACAATGCAGGTTTTGAAAATGGTTAATGTTGTGGCTGCCAAGGGTTTGATGTTTGAACTAAAAAATTGATCAAGATTATTCTATACTGATTGAAATATCATTTTACTTCCTCTTAATAGGTAAAGTTTGGAAGTGATATGCATATTGATTTGGAGAACAATGAATCCCCATGTGATGGGAAAGTATTGTAGGTTCCAGAAGATCCAGTCATAGAAGAGAAATGTCTAGACGAAGAACAAGAAAAATGGGAGGAGAAAAACAAAAAAGCAAACAAATAATGGAACTCAACAAATTGGTGATTTGGTCTTTAGCAGATTGGAGGCACTTCTTAACCAAACTTAGATTTATTCAGAGTTTTTGCTTGAGCAAATGGAAGATGCTAAATTTGTAAGTCTAAGAGGTTGTACTTGTAACCTATGTTTTATATGCAAATCAAATCTAGTCAAATTTTTTCTTATTGCAATTTGTTTTTTTATATTCTTTGATAGAGGAAGTGGAAAGATTTTTTTCTATTAATTGTATCAGTGTTATTTTTAGTTGTATATTCTACATTAGAAGAATCAAATGCATTTTCTTCTACTTTTTGAAAGTCTCTACTAGTATAAGAAGATGCATTTTCTTCTTATAATTGATGAAGATTGTTTTTAGTTGTATTATTTTATAATTAACAAATTGTTTTTATTTTTTGACTATGTAAAGTTAGTTTCTTCTATATTTTCTCTATCAAAATAAGTAATTATATTTTCTTTACCAAGTGTTCAAACTAGAATTCATCTGTATTATCTCTACCAGAATGGTTAGATTCATTTTATTTTGCTAATCATTATTCAAGTTACTTTTAGTTGTATTTTTTATGAGAAAAATTAGTTGCATAGTAGTCTTCTAATTCTATCATGGAAAAGCAGTGCTCAAATGAGAATGGTGATTCAAAACTTCCCCACCTTGAGGCAAGAGGCATTAGTAGAGGTCGCAAGAGAAGAGGGAGTGCTAATGAGAAGAATGATGCAAAAGATTGCAAGCTAGTGAATGGTAGTAGAGGCCGAAAGAAGGAAACAATGTCCAATGTAGTAAGTTCCTAAAGGTTATCTACTTATTAAAGTTTATAGTAGTATATACATGATGCGTGATGAAGGTATATATGGTCTTGTAGAGAAAATAGGCAACTAACTTGATACACCATTAATAAAATTCAATTGTCTAATAGAAAATTGTCTTGTCTCCATAGAACATATTGCTCATTTTATTTCTCAATGACCATGGAGGAGCCATCTGGGGCCAACTGATATAACACTAGATTTTTTGAGTATGGATTAAAATTGTTTTGCATACAGATCTTGAAGATAGTTAACACATTTGAAGCCAATTAACTATGTGTCTTGGCTACTGGGATGAAATTTCTTAAAGCCATCTATATTCTTGTAGTTGTCTTTGTATGTTGGGCTTTATGACATATTTAAACTAATTCAATGTCTAGTATATTCATAACAAACTATTATGGTCTTCTCTATTGCAGAATCGTTGATTTTTCTAGTTATATCTTTTAGGAAGTCTGGTTGTTCGCTTTGTGTTTTAACCATTTGAAGAAAGTGCATTTACAATTTTTGCAAAGGCAGCACAAGGTGAGCCCTCATGTCCCTTTTGAGAAAGTTATCAACTATTGTGCAGATAAAGATAATGGCCAATAAGATTGTATTATCTCTTTCTACTTTATCTATGTTTGATCAACATATATCCTTAGATAATTTTGCATTCAAGTTTTATATCTTTTTTATTTGATACAAACAAATTAACGTGCTCCCTAGAAGACAAGTTAAATGTTTTAACATCCAGTTGACTGTGTTTATACAATATGACAATGATAAACTACTCCTTTTTAATCATAGGAAAATTTTCACAGGGGAAATTCGACTTTAGAACATTTTCTACACTTGGGCTTAAAGCTTGTCATCATGAATGGTATGTATATTTTGATGGCATCATATCTGTTGTTGGTCAAGTTTCCACAAAAGTGCAATAGATGATGCATCTTTTGGTATAAATTCTTTTTTTGTTCCTTTTTTTTTTTTTGAACTTTATATTTTTTACTAGGAGATATGAATTGTCACTAATTACTTGGAAAAAATATTGTAGCTTGTTTCTCATATAATGAGTGTTTGTCCCTTTATATCCAAGGATGTTATACACAAATTTATGGGCTAAGGTGTTAAAAATATTGAAAAATACTTTGAGCTCCTATATTGTCACTAATCACTTGGGAAAAATAAGTCATATTTTAGTCAAACACAAGTGCATAAGTAGAGAGCACTTAAAGTTGAGAATACACTGAATAGGATGGAAGAACCATGATTTTACACCAAGATTGAATGCTAAAAGCATTTAACTACTTGGCATGGTTATAGATATGAAATGGGTCCCAAAAACCTAGATGATCATCATTTTCATTAATTATCTATGGTCATTTAAGTTAATAATCTATAGTGAACACTCAATCTTGCCATGCTTATAGATATAAAGTGTTAGCCCTCCTATCAACTTAAATGATCAAAATTTTCATTAATTATGTGTAGATTCATATGAAGGTTCATAACTTATGATGTTAGATGACCCTTAAATCCATTAGAAAATCAGAATGATTTCTTAAATGAAAGAACAATAAAGTAGAGGGTGAGACATTAGAAAGGTTTCTCATCTCAATGATTTTGAGATTACCCTTGAAGTCAGCAGACATAGTAGCTTAAATCTATGACTAGGAGATACAAATAAATTGAGATGCTAAGTTTTCACTTTTGTTTAGGATTGTGTTGAGTACAAGAGCTTGTACGTTTCTCTATAATTACTTCTCATTCATTCTTAATTTCTTACTCTAGGGCCACACAAGAACGACAGAACCAAATGTGTGAGTTTTATCTTCACAATTTGGCATATCCTTACTATTTTAACTAGAATTCCTTAATTTACATACATGATGTGTAACTCAAGGATCTTGCATCTTACCTAAGGAATGAGAAAGAAAGGAGAAAGTCACTTCATGCATACCAAGAAAGGGAGAACTTTTCACATTAGAAAAGAATTAGATGAGCCAAGGAAGGTTGTAGATTAATGGGTTGATTTGATTTACGAAAAGAAAGAGGTTGAAGGGTTTGTCCAATACAGAGCAGAGGACTATCATAGGGTCAGAAAATTGGTGGCTATGAAAAGTAGGGAAATAAAGGAACATTATCAAAACTGATGGCGTGAACTTACCAAATAACTCAAAAGGGAGAAGCCTCACTAAATCTACAACTACATTGCATTAGAGTCTTGAGTAACCATTTACGTTAAGGCTTCATTGGACAATGAGGTAAGTTGACTTCCACTCATGTTTCATCCTCACTCCTATATCCAATTCCACACTAGTCAATAGGGAAGTTAGTGGATATAGCCAAGGAAGGAGAACAATAGGAGGAGATTAAAAGGCAAAAAGGTTTCTGTATGACACAAGATATCACATATATATTTGTGAATACATAGGTTATAGATGTGATGTGATATATTTTAATATTAGGTCCCTTGTTTATGAAGGACAACTAAAAGTCTAATGGGAGAAGTTACAAATCCTACAATTGGTACTATTTTAGCTTCTTTATCCTATTCATTACTTCCATCAAACTTTAATGTGTGGATAATGTTTTCACTTAATTATGATATATATGTTATATATAATGAATGATTATGGTATGTGATTTTCCATGGTTATTATACTATGATATTTTTATTAATGGTATAATGTGAATGGATGCTTGCCTATTAAGAGGGCCCTTGCAACTTGTGTGGAAGAAGTTAGAGGACATAGACCAAATGTAATTTCCAAAAAAATTTGTTGACTCTATTTTGGAAGGAATTAACACCCAGAGGATCTAGACGAGTTTGCAGGATGATAATATCATGTTTCATTAACTCATGTAGTGATTCTTGCATGTTCTTGTATTCTTGTCTATTGATTAAGAGTTCAAACATGATTAAGACACATGTTAGTTAGTACCCGTGGTGGGTACCCTCTATTTTGTGTGTGGATTCAATCATATTTGTTCTGGTTTTCCTTTGACATGCGTGGCTATAAGGGAGCTAAGAATGAATAGGATAAGGTTAAATCACATGCTTACTCATGGTATAGATGGGTTAGCATGCTACAACCCCAACATATATTCTCTCCCTCTCCATGGTCTAGATGTAGGGAATGAGACACCCTGATAAATGGGAACCTCATCCATCTGTAGCCACTTGTAGTGTCATTAATATAGGTTTGTGAAATCACATCCCAAGGTGGTGGTAGACCCACCAAAGACCTGAAGATAAATATCCAAACTAATTAGTGATCAGATTGTTGTCATTGATTACTTTGGATATTTATCTTCTAGGAAAAAAAAATTAAACAAAACAAGTTGGTCAAAATTTCCACTGATGCATCAACCAACATTGGTGGAACTTTCGACCAATCTTGGTTGATATTTCCACCAATGCATCGACCAACTTCGTGGAACCTTTTGAAAAATCTTAGTTGACATTTCAACCAAAGATTTGTCAAAATTTCCACCAATGCATCGACCAAATTTGGTGGAACTTTTGACCAATCTTGGTCAAAATTTCCACCAAAGATTTGTCAACATTTTGACCAATGTATCAAACAACATTGGTGGAAATTTTGACCAATGTGTCCACCAAGATGCATTAACAAGAGGGGTCAATTTCGACGAAATAAATCGTCACAATTTTGACACCTACAAGCTTTGGTTGAATTTTGACAAAAAAATAGCCATAAACCAATTGGTCAAAAATTAGACCAAGATGGGTCAAAAATTTGACCAATTTTCATCGAAAAATGAGTCAAAATGTACTAGTGATTGTTCGTATGTCAAAAATTTATGGGATAAATTTATTAAACTCTTGTGTTTTGAGTGGATCTTTCCTAACAATATCCAAGATTTTTATGTTGATTGGAAGTCTCCTTCTCACAATATTCTGATTATCAATATTTGAAACTTTCTCCTACCTCACTTTTTTTGGGGAGTTTGGAAAGAAAGGAATGATAGAGTTTTTAGAGGTAAGGAGTAAAATTCCAATAAGATATTTTACAAGTTTAGGAGGGCAGTAACTAAGAATATTAGGATCAATGATAAGGTTCATGAGCCTAAAGATGATTAGGAGACCACAATTATCAAGAAATAGAAGGTGGATGGATCTCATCATCTCCACATGGAGATCAACCCTAGAAGCAATACTAGATGGGATTGTCCGCATAAGGGATGGCATAAAATGAATTTTGATGGTGCTTCAAAGGGAAACCCAGGGATTGTTGGATGTGAGATCATTATCAGAGATGAAAATGGTTATAGCAATGGGGCTATGGTGATCCCTATAGGAAATCAAGCTAATCATATAGGCTAGTGCTTCTTTATATGGTCTCTTGTTTGCTAAGAGTAAGAATCTTGAGAAAATATGGCTTGAGGGGGACTCTTTAAACATCATCAGTTGTCTAAATAAGGTCACTACCCCCTCATGGACTAATCATAATATTATTTAGAAAGCCATAAATCTGATTAATTCCTTTGATGAATGTATTATTTCTCATAACTATAGAGAAGCCAACATGGTGGTTGATTAGGTTGCTAACGTGGCTTGCAAAAGTCACATGAAGATTGTTTGGTGTAATTGTAGTGATATCACTATTGAAGCATTATCTCTAATGGAGTACAATTGGATAGGAAGTAAAAAAATAAATCTTAAAAAATGATTAATTTTACAATGTGGTGTAATTATGAGGTAAAAGGTGTATCTAGCTAGGGTATAATTATGATGTGATCAATTACTTTTTGTCACACGGATTATGGATGCTTTTGGAGAACCGAAGAGATAGTTTTTTCTTCGAGGCCAAGACTGTGAATTTCCTTTCTTTTTTACAAGAGACATGTAGATTTAGTAGGAACAGAGATATGGGTGGCCAAAAGAAGAGATGCAAGCCCAGTAATTGCTTGGAGTGGAAACAAAAACCTAAAGTTCAAAACTTTCTAGAAAGGGGAAAGATTATAGGCTGCCTTTAAAAGCTTAAGGGTAGTAATCCTTCCATCACTAGGAAATTTATCAAATCCTGGAAGAATGGAATCATTCTGGTGGGGAACCAACACATGGAGGTTACTGAGGATGTTATCGCTGAAGCTATGGGCTTTGTTATGGAGGGGATTAACTTCTTTAGGGATAGAAAAGTTTCAAACAAAGTTGTTGATTCTTTTACAAAGTTGGACTAGGAAAGAAAAAGGTTGGTTAAAATAAGTAACTCTTACTTTATCCCTAAAAGCATTTCTAGACCTTGGAGATTTGTTTTGTTTATTTTGATTGATTACATTAGCCTAGATGGGCGTTATTCCAAAATTTATAGTCACCATTTCATACTGGTGAACCATTTTAGGCATGGGGTTAGGATTAATTTCCCTTTTTATGTCATGCAATCTCTAGATAGCACTATTCTGAGTTTACAAAATGACCCAGATGGGGACCATGCTTTTCATGAAGGTCTTGTGGTTTTGATCATGAATCTCCTAAAAATAAAGAAAGTGGAAAAGCCTCATATTAGTAGGAAGACTTTAGAGGATTATGATACGGAAGGGAGTGAGTCTGAAGATGTCTATGAGGAGGAGTATCAGTCGGTGGAGAATGAGAGGAAGATTTCTAGCCACTATGGTTTGTCTTCTAAGAGAAGGAAAAGGAATAATGAGGAGGTGGATTATAATTTTGATTTGGGTATTGATGAGGAGATTTTGGAGAAAAAAGGTAAGAAGGGTAATGGGGAAACTATAGAAACTAGTGGTAGAAGAGCTAATACCAAAAATAAAAAGAAGAATACTGATAGTGGCATGGACATTTCATTGGATGAGGAACCTCTTTCCTAAATGGGGGCTATGGATATTGAGGGAAAGAATAAGATGCCCAAAGGGGATGTCAATTTGAACCTAGAAGATAACACTAAGGATGGTAATTTTAACCCAAGGGAGGACAATCTGAGACAAAGCTTTGATGCAAAAAATTATCGAAATGTGACTAGTGTGTTCTGTAACCTAGGACTAATGAGGAAGGATGTTGATTTGATTAAGGGTCAAATGCAAGATATCTGGAGGGAGTTTGAGCATCTTAGTAAAATCAATAGGGGAGAGAGAACTTTGGGTCAGCACCTGGATAGACTTACCGATCTTATTGGTAATGCTGAAAATGTTACAAATATGATGAAAAGAGTGCCACCCCTAGAGGAGATAGTCAAAAATAAGAACAATGTGTTGAAATATGCGTATAAAAGGGTGGATAAGTTGGACAACAGGGTCATGGGAATTGAGAACACTTTGAAAAATATTTTTGAACAGAGTTGCTTGATTCTAAAGGCTAGTGTTGAAAATCTTAACATTCTTTTGGAGAAGTTGGAACAAGGGACAAAGGACCATGGTATTAAGGAGTTGAGGGATGATCAAGGACCTAGTAAATAGTTCAAAAAAACCTAAGGCTATGGATGATAAAGAGCTTGATGAGCTAAGGGCTTCTACAGTTAAAATGAACATTCTAGTTGATCAGGCAGTGGACCCATTAAAGACTTTTTAGCTATTATTTTGTTCTCTTTCTTTGGTATTTTTGTCATCTCTATTGTTTAACCCTTTGTTGGGCTTGTTTCTAATTACTTTTATTCTGGTTGTTGATGCATAGTTTCATTTGGACTTTATTTTCTTATATGCTCTACTCTTTGTAAAAGGTTTCAGGTCCTCTCAAAACATGTTTTTACTTAATCAAAACACACCTACATCTGCTCTCCGACATTAAATGCTATGTTGATAAAGCCATCTATGAAAGCCTCATCTGATGCAATGCCAACCTAAAATCTAGGAACATATTATCTACATAAATGCAATGTGGAATCATATGCATGGGTATGGGTATTTGTCTAAAAATATATACTGACAACTAGGACACTAATGATAGACGAGCTCACTTGAGCTAGGTGGTGTAGTTGTTGGACCATCGTGTGGTCTAAGAGGCTCCTTATTGTGTTCCATGCTAAATGATGACAACATTCAATGAGGTAGTGACTTAAAGAGTTTATACAAGCATCAATATACTCCTTTAAGGCTACTAGCAGAGTGATGTGAACCATAGCCTAGTACCCTCTAAGACCATGGTCTATCCTAGGAAGAGCCTCCATCTCTACTCTAAAACTCCTTCATGTCAAAATATTTGGTCACCCACTAAGGATAAACTCAAAATATAATTTGATCAAAGACCATATACCACCTATCCCAAAATACTTTTTTTTTTAATCATGATGTAATTACACCAATGTATAAGAAAACTATTTCAATTAAAATGTAAGATCTCATTTGTTTCAAGGTTATTTTTAAAAAAGCATTTATCTTCTTTACTTATCAATTTTGTTTTCACCCCATCGCATGACAAACCAATAGCACAAAAGGCACAATTGTAAGAAATAGGAAATACTAAGAGAGGGGGTGAATTAGTATTTTGTAAGCTTTTTACCAATTATGGATATCTTTAACAACCTTAAAATATGTGCATGTGATTAAGCTGAAAAGAAAACATAGTAGTAACACAATGCAACTCATATCACTATTATTTGTTAACTAGGGAAACCCTGGCCAAGCAAAAATCTCTATGGGGATGGTACCCACAAAATGATTGATGCAGTAAAAGGTAGGAGAATCCCCAAAGGAGATGTCTTATCCCATAGCAAATAACCACACCATAGAAGATAAATAGTAAGATAGAGATTTTGATGTAAAATAGTGCTAATTTTCATAATAGAATCATAATATTTACATCCAACATGCCCGATTGTAAGGTCTTCTGAGTTATGGCCAAATATAAAGAAATTACAATAAGAGTTTTGCAAAACCTCACAAGATCCAACCACTAGCTAGCCCAAATCTACAATCTAGTAGAAAAGCCCAAGAAGGATCTAAACTTGTGTTTGCAAACCATCAAACAACCTTCTTGTTTTCCCAAGCCTACACTTTGCTACTAGCTCTGCTGACTTCACTCCTCTCAGCTACTCCATGTTGAACTAAATGATCCAAGACAAGACAAGACAGTCTTCTTATATTAAATCAAGCCACAAGTTTTTTGAGATACTGGATGTTTCACACATTACATAATATTATTCTATTGTATTATTTTATTTTATTATGTAATGTTGCACCTAGATGGGCATGCAACATGTAAAGATTTCCATGAGATATACTTGATGAGTTGTATTGTAACATTGTGAAAATATTTCATGTAATTATTTAGTATTGGAAAAAAAAATTAAATTTCCAATATTAAATGTGGGATCAATGGGTTAAGTAGCATATGGTTTTAGCACATGGTTTATATTATACTATTTGGTGGTTTTGTGGGACTTGCTCCTATATAAGCAGCCACAAGGGTAGTTATTGGTGTGAGAAGACAAGAGAAGATAGAAGGGAAAAAGGCAAGAGTTGAGTAGGACAAGGCTTGACAAGTTAGTCAAAGGAGCATTTGTGAAGGTTGGAAGCATTGCATGGGATGTGTGGATTCATGCTTGTTCACATAGATTGCTTGGTTGTGGCTATGACATTGAAAGCTTCCATGGTTGTATTATAATGGTTTTTTTTTCTGAATAATACATGGTGATGGATGCTTGTGGAGGCTATGGTTTTCCCTCAATGAGGTTTCCCAGGATATATCTTGTTTCACAATTTTTGTAGGTGTGTTGTCTATTCTCTTGCATGTGAATTTTGGTTGCATATTTATTTCAGATCTATTATGGCTTATGTGGAAATGGTTATATTATTTTTTGCAAGTTTCCTTACAAGTGGTATCAAAGCTTTAGTTTTATTATTGTAACCTTATAGATTGAATCCATGAGAATACATGAGAGAATAAAAGAAATGGCAAGATATATGAGTTTTTTATTGTAGATTTGAGAGTTTTAGGTTTGTTGTTACGATGGGATATTGGTAGATTTTTGGCATGTGAAATTGTTGGACAAAAAGGTTTTTTAGATGTTTCATTTAAACGACATTTTGGGAGAGCTTGTAGAAATGACCTTTTGGGAAAAAAAAGACCTCACCATTGGATCTGGGTCAACATTTCCATAAATTTTGATATGTAATATACCCTATTTTGGCCATGTGAAGAGAAAATGAAAGAGCTTTTTAGTTTTAGCTTATGATGGCCATCAAATTTAATCCCGACAGAATTTCCACCACAAAAAAAAATCACAGTAAAAATGGTAAAAAGATCGTTTTAGTAAAATGGTCATAACTTTCTCTCAGGATATCGGATTTCAAACTTCTTATAGGTGTTGGAAAGCTAATTCAAAGAACTATAGTTTGGTGTAGGTTTGGTTCTATGATTTTGATATTTTGTCAAGTTTTAAGAGCCCAAAAGTTAGATATTATTTATTTTGATCATAGATTAGGGCATAACTTGGGAATACATAGTCAAATTTTGGACTTCAAATAGTCAACAGAAAGCTCTTGGAGAGCTCTACACATTGGTTTAGATTTGGTGTAATTTTGGCATGGTTTATTTTGTGATATATTAATCTGAACAATTTATGGTATATATTGACTATGGTAACAATGTGAGTTTATGACATTGTATGTTTGGAGATTTGGATTTGATATCATTATATACTCAGTTTATATTTTAGATTGGTCTCATGATGATATGGTTATCAGTGTTTGGTTTGGATATGTATGATAACTTGTTGGGTCTACAAGTTGTGCAGTGTTGTAAGCGAACTATACTTACAAGTTGCATTTATGGCTTGGTTATGGGTTATCTTTGCCCATTGATCTTTCATTATTGATGCATATTTAGATTGGTGACTTGGATTTGGGTTGTTTATTCCCTAAGTCACATGATTTGTTATTTTTTCTTCATGTAGAAGGGATGAGATCTCATTACCAGTTATAGTCATGGTGGAGGATTCTAGTTGACTATTTTATGCTGACAAGTTGGACATATTAAGAGTTAGATGCTCGGTTCATGGATGTGATCATGGTGCCATGGATTTTGGCATGACATGATTGGATATATAGGTACATCCTTGATGCTCATTAGCTTGGATTACTGATTTGGTTATGGTGGTATATCTTCTTGGTTGAGGATCATGGTTATTTGGCTTATTTATAGGAGCTCATGATGTGCACTTTGATTTCTTTGATGGTTTAATGCCTTGGTTAATTCTCATGGTTAGAGGATGATTTTTTTTTCATCATGATGTCATAGATAGCTTGGATACACAATTTAGTGGGAGCTTGTGGCAGTGATAGGGTGAAAGTGTAAGATTAGTTCCTAGTTTGGTTTATATCCTTCTAGGTTTGGAGATTTTGGTTTCACTTGGTATTGACACTTTGGTTGTGTGATTATAGACCTGGATGATCTTCATGTAGGAGATGGATTTTATGATGTCATAGGTGAATTAGTACCATGGTTGAGTGAGAGTTATTGGCATTGATATATTTATTGATTATTTGCAGATGTTGGAGGTTTGTCTTAGATCCTATAGTTGCATAAGCATCTTTGACATTTTCATGTTGCACTTCTTATCTTCATGGTGTGTGAAGATGATTAGATCTTGAGGACTCATGGGGTTTTTGGTTATCTTCATGGTGGATGGAGATAGTTCTTCATAGTATGTGGAGATGGTTTTCTTTATGGTGTGTAGAGATGGTTGCATCTTGAGGACTAATGGAGTTCTTGGTAAATGTGTAGTTTATGATTTCATTTGACATGTTATCTTTGGTATGAGGATGGTTTCATTATTATGTCATGATATACTCTTGATATGTGTTTAGAGTTTTGACATGTTATAGTATGTTCATATGGAGTATGTTATCTCTTTGGTTGAGATGGTTAGATCATGTTGTCATGTTTATGTTCCTGAGGCCATGGTTGGAACTTTGACATTGATCTTGGTTTAGTTTCTTTATATTGAGTAGACTGATCATAAGTTGATTATTTCATGATATTGCTATGTTGCATTTGGAGTTAGCATGGATTGATTGGTTACAGGTGCTCGTGGATACATAGAGATGATGGTGATGTTGATTTCTCTTAGATTAGAGAAATATTTGTTGGGATGGTTGATGGTTTCAATAGAAGAGTCTGAGGGGCATTCACCTAATATGGACCTCAGAGGAGATTTTTCTTATATGAGTCTTTCTTGGAGACTTAGATATCTTGATGAACATTCTCATTCTCCACTCTTGGTCTACTTGAGGGTTTCGCTACTTGAGAGGTATAGCCCATTATTTCTCTTAGGTGCATTATGTTTATGCTTATCTTTCATGGATATAGATCTTGAGCTATGGTACATGAGTTAGTTCTGGAGGGTTCATTTGAGAGATGGTTTAGGATTGGTTATCTCCATGTGCATATGTTGTTATGTTGGTTGAGATTGGGAGATGATTTTATATTTGGCATATTCCTTGGATTAGGAATACATATTCCTTGGTTTAGGAATGGTTTGTGAGTTTAATCTTCTTGTGAGAGGCTTACATCCATGATTGGTCATATGGTTTGGGTGTTGTTGTGGCTTCTTGTTGGAATTTTATGGAGGAGATCATACTTTCACATTTTACATCTAGAGGTGTGTGTAAAGGGACATGATATAGGTTATGATTTGCATAGTTTCTCTTTGGTCTTGGTTATCTTCCTAGATGTTTAGTTTTTTTTACATTGGATTTGAAATTGGTTAGAGATTGTGATCACTGGTTTGTGCTCATGTATGTCATGTGAGAGATGACATGGTTATTACTTTATCTCTTTCATCTATTAGTTGTGGAGAGCTTAGGAGACTATTGGACATTTGTGATGAGAGTTATTCTTGCATTTTATTGGTTTATGTGTTGTGGATGTCCTTGAGACTACATGGATTCACTTCTTTGAGATGTTGTGAGTGGATTGGTTATAGATTTGACATTATCTTTTGTAGTGGGAGCTTCTTGGTATATATGTGGCAAGTATTGCTCTTGAGGCTTACGATTGTAGGTTATTGATTGGATATGTTGATGATGTGAGATTCACTTGGTATACCTTTTGAGGTATAGATAGTTGGATGGTTTGGCACTTGCTATAGGTGGTATTTCAACTATGGATATTATTTTGACAACTACAGATACATGTGATTACATTTGGATCAATTTTTTTGTGCTTGGCATTTTAAGTTGGTATAGGATTTTATGATCTTCTAATGCGACAGGTTGGGTGTTTTTCTCTTTGGATGGCTTCTATGTATATTCGATGGTAGTGGCATAATAGGAGGTGAGATCATTTATGTTTGACATGCTAGATACTTTGATTTTTTTGCAAGTACTAGGATGGAGCACTTCATGTACTTTGATCCGTGATGGTGGATGTGCTAGGAGGGATTGTTCCCTTGTTCATATATGTGATACAGGTTGACCCTATGCAATGTATACAACAAATGGGAGATTGTTGAGATAATGGGTGTTGCACACATTGCATAATATTTTTATATTGTATTATTTTATTTTATTATGTAATGTTGCACCCAAATGGACATGCAACATGTAAAGATTCTCATGACATATACTTGATGAGTTGTATTGTAACATTTTAATAATATTTCATGTAATTATTTAATATTGGGGAAAAGAATTAAATTTATAATATTAAATATGGGGTCAATGGGTTAGGTAGCATATGGTTTTAGCGCATAATTTATATAATACCACTTAATGGTTTTGTGGGACTTGCTACTATATAAGCAGTCACAAGGGTAGTTTTTGGTGTGAGAAGACAAGAGAAGATAGAAGAGAAAAGCAAGAGTCAAGCGGAACAAGGCTTGACACATTAGCCAAGGGAGAATTTGTGAAGGTTGGAAGCATGGCATGGGATGTGTGGATTCATGCTTCTTCACATAGATTGCTTGGTTGTGGTTATGACATTGAAGGCTTCCATGGTTGTATTGCAATGATGTTTTTATTGAATAATACATCGTGATAGATACTTTATGAGGTTGGGTTTTTCCATCAATGATGGTTTCCCAAGGTATATCTTGTGCCACAATTTTTGAAAGTATGTTGTCTATTCTCTTGCATGTGGATTTTAGTTGCATATTTATTTCAGATCTATTATGGGTTATGTGGAAGTAGTTATATTATTTCTTGCAAGTTTCCTTACAAAGTTGGCCTAGTAAATTACATTGAATAAATACTCACACTAAATACATACTCAAGCCACAAGTCGGCTTGACATATTAAATTAAATAAATATTTAGGACAAGCCCCAAGTTCACAATTCATAGCTAACTCATAACACCAAATAAGAGTACACACTCTTAGGCATAGGTCCACATTCCATCTAATGATACAAATCCAAGAGCGTATGAACCAACTCCCACATATTGAAGCTCACAAAAATAATCTCTGAAGTTTGTCTAGGAACTCAAGAACATGCTACCAGCAACCACCAAAATGACTCTAAATCCAACATGATTACTCTAAACTCTATGCACACTAGGATAAGGTTCTCCAATGTGCCTTGAACACATCCCCAACTGTGTAGACCATAGGTACACAAATTCAAGCATGTTTCCCCTACATATAGGATTTATGACTGCCCCACAATTCTCCTCCATCAGACACCTTAGGTACAAAGAAAAGATGCTCTTAATAGATAGAAGAACATCTTCTAGGGTTCAACATATAAATTTCAAATTGACTCTTCACATACATTTCCTATAACTTATCAATTTGCACACTCTTTCCTTTATTCCATTTCTGCAAATCTTCTCCTACAACAAACAATTATTTACTCTACTTGTTCACATCCTTCCTTAGTGTACCACGGGTTTGTTTTCCATATTGATCTCTAATCTTTTAGGAATCCTTCAACTCAACTCGGCTACCAAAACTCAAGTTCCTCCTACCAAGTTCTACATTCTACAAAGGAATCAATGAAAACTTCTTGTCACCCTTCTCAATAGTAAACACATTCTTAACAAAATCATGCACTTCCCTGCAATCATATTGCCAAGGTCTACCAAGTAATATGTGACAACTACTCATGTTGAAAATATCACACAACACTTGATCAACATACTATTCAATCTGAAAATAAAAAAGACATTGATCCTTCACTTCCAAAGCACGTTGATCTTGCAACCAACTGATCCTTTAAGGACAAGGATGTTTTAATTTCTTGAAGCCAAGTTTCTTAACCATTTCCTCAACAACTAGGTTATCAGTACTACCACCATCCACAATCACATTCCAACATTTACCTCCAGACTTACAATGATTCTTGAACAAATTCCTTCTCAAACAAGGTTCCAACACCTTCTTACCAAACAATAGTCTTCAAACCAACAATTTCTCCTCCTCCTACTTGGGATCATCCATAGAATCTACATTCTCGTTCACAATAGAAACTCTTCTATCACCAACCTTTCTATCAGCATTAGAACATTTAAAATATCTATGTCTTTCACCACATATTAAACAAGTACCCTTAAATGTTCATCTACCTATTTTCCTCAATTCAATAGGTTCTAGTTTTTCCTTAGCCACTAACTTATCCCTCATAGAGTGTTCCTTCTTCCCCTTCCATCAAAAATCACCTTGATGTCTTCTCTTCAACTTATCTTTTGCCCTTGGAGCATATTGATAAGCATCCTCAACCAAATCAATCTTCAACATACTAATCTCATCTTGAATATTGAATCATAGGCCATTATTGTATCTAGCCACCTTTTCTTTGAAAAGTTCTCTATGTCTAGACCGAATAATCAACCTATAAAAATCTTACGTATAATCCTTCACAAGCACATCCTTATATTTTAGATTATGCAATATCTTATACAATTCAATTTTATAATCAACAAGAATGAACTTAGCCTTTAATTTTGTTACCATCAATCTCCACCTAGTGATCTTCATTTCACCTTCTTCTTCTCTATCTCTTTGCAATTATTTCCACCATAAAGCAACATGTCCTTTCAAGATAGTCTGTGTCAGCCACACTCTATGCATATCACCAATATCCTCTAGCTCAAAGTAGTCTTCCAACTCACCAATCCAATCAATCAGATCTTTAAGATTCAAAGTACTTTAGAAATTAGAAACATTCATCTTATGCTTCAATTTTAACTGAGCTCTAGATCTATCCAAGTGACCAGCTCTATCCTTCATAGCTCTCTTCATCTGATCGATTATGTCATCTCCACTAGATCCAACAACTTCAAAGTCTTCACCAACTTCTTCATAACCATCCTTTGTACCCAAATTCCTTGGTACACTAGTTGTAGCTCTCATGATCTCAGTGACCATATCATTCTTCACCATCTCCATCTCAAATCTAAAATATACTTTAACCTTCTATAAAATCTTAATCTCTACAAAATCACAGAGATCTGCAATTGCTATAGGATCCAATCTTCTCGGAGACATCTTCCAAGATCTTTGAAAACTCAAAGCAACAAATGCACAAGATCTACAAGATATGATACCACTTGATGCATTGCAAGGGAGGAGAATCCTCGAAGGAGATGTCCTAGCCCCCTTGCAAATATCCACACATCAAAAGATAAACAATAATATAGAGATTTCGATCCAAAATAGTGCCAATTTTCATAATAGAATTATAAGATTTACATCCAATGTGCTCCATTGTAAGGCCTTTCAGGTTATGGCCAAATATTAAAAATTACAAAACTCTTTTGGAAGTCCTCACAAGATCCAACCACTAGCTATCCTAGATCCACAATCTAGTAGAAAACTCCAAGAAGAATCTAAACTTGTGCTCGCATGCCACCAAGCAACCTTCTTGTTTTCCCAAGCACACACTTAGCTACTAGATCTGTCAATTTCTCTCCTCTCAACTACTCCATGCTGAACTAAATGACCCAATACAAGACAAGACCTTCTACTTATACAAATTCAAGACACAGCCTAGTCTAGCAAGTTACATTAAACAAACACTCACATTAAATACATACTCAAGCCAAAAGTCAGTCTAACAGACTAAATTAAATAAATACTTAAGACAAGCCCCAAGTTTCACAGTGCATAAATAAATCATAAGACAAAATAAGAGTACATGCTCTAATATATAGGTCCGTGTTCCATCCAATGACCCAAATCCAAGAGCGCATGAGCCAACTCCTACAAATCAAAGCTCACAGAGATAATCTCTGAAGTCTGTCCTAGAAATTAGAAGCACACTACCAGCAGCCACCAAAATAACTCTAAATCCAACACAATTACCCAAAAAATTATGTACACTTAAGAATAGGTTCCCCAATGTTTCTCAAACACATCCCCAACTGTGTCAACCATAGGTCCAAAAATCTAAGCTTTTTTCTCCTACATATAGGATTGTTGACTACCCTATGATGCTCTTGCATCAATGATCCACTAATCAAAAGTATCTTGTGAAAGATATTAACCCTATTAGGAGTCTATTACATATATATAGTATCTTTTTCCTTATTAAAGGACTAGGTTTTGTTACAAGCCTCAACCATGTTAGGAGTTGGTATTACAATTACAAAAGATATGCAAGATGACTAGCCCATTGCTCAAACATGTGATTACAATGATATATTATGTACACAAAAGGTATAGATATAAAAACCTTTTGACAACGTTGATATCTGCAATATCTGATTTTTCTTTTGTAGCTCTCTATACAAAACTTTGTATATATTGTCCTTTCTTTACTCTAACATAAAGTTCACATAATATATCAAGTATATTTCAATGTCCAAAGACATCACACAACTTTGCATATCCCAAACTTCTCTTTATACCTTGTTGTTCTATTTTGTCAACCTTCATGTATTCACATGTGTCCCAAAATACAAAATAGGCTTTTTCTAAGTTAGGGTTCACATCTAAGATTTTTTCCCTAATTAGTTAAGTAATTATTTTGGTAAACTAAAATAATTCATTAACACAAAATACCATTTCTTTCACTCTGTCTTGTTCTGCATGTACTTGACTATGACTAATAAAACTTTAATAACTTTGTCCATAAAACTCATAATGACTTGCACTTTGACATATAGGATCATTATATCATGTTCTAGCTACCCTCAAGTTTGCACATGCCAATTTCTTGTCTGTGAACTTCACAAACCAAAAAGGTGTCTCTGTTGACAGTTAGTCTTCACAACACTTGGATAAATTTTTAAGTCTTCAAAGAAAAACTCTATCTATCCAACTTTCTAACTTAATATGGATGATATATTTCCATAATGAGAACCTTAATATATTTTCATATTCACCTCCTAGCTAAATTTCAAACAATCTCCCCCTTTGGCATTGATGGCAACACATGGGAAAATTGGGTAAGTCTCAAATTTTAAAAAAATTAAAATTATGAAGTTCTTCACATAGCCATACAAAATTTTCAAAATGTGGATTATTTCTATTATATATGATCTTTTACACTATACTCCCTTGTAGTCTATACTCTACCTTATACCTCCTGATACTTACATATACAATTTTCAATACAATAGACTCCCACTTTGACATCAATGACAAAGGTGAGTCAAAAACTATTTACAAATCAAAATTTGGAATTCTATCTTTTTTTCTTGAAGTTGGCTGGTTTGAGATGTGTGCAATGCAATCAACAAATTATGTCTTCAAATTCTTGAACTCTTTATCCCATGTATCTTGACCTGCTTCCAATGCACTAATTAAAACACATAGTCCATAGGATGGTACTTCAACTGTATTCAAATTTGAATATATAAACTTTTGATAAGATGCCTTAGCTTTAAGGAATTCATCCAACTACTTTTGGATGTGACTAATTTTAAAGTGAGGTGCTCTCTCAACAATGAAAATCTCTTGATTGTTCTTTCTCTTCACAACTCTATCAAACTAATATCGTCACTTACTCTCCCAATTTTGTTCTCTAAATTTTCAATCTGCATAATGGGTAGTTGTAGTTCATTCAAAACACTCTATAATTCTATTTTTTTCCTTTGAGCTCTTTAGTGATATCTTAGATGTATTTGTATGACATGGGACATTGCCCATAGATAGTCTTTCCCCCAAAAAAAACATCTTCTTAACTCTTAAATGCAAGAGTCAAGTATCATGAAATCTCCTATGATATTGTTGCATACAATATCAAACAATTGTACATCATGATTAATCTATGCTTTAGTAGATGCAACTTCCAAGATGGTGCTAAACTAATTATCACAAGTATTTATTACCACTCCATTTTTCTTGTCTAGATCTAACTCGTTAATCTTCCTAGAATAATATCTTGTAACTTGTTTGTCACTTTCTCAAGAATTTCTTGAGTTATTTTTATGTCTTTTGTCTTCTCAATTATCCTTCTAGTTGCAAATGTTGTTAACTACATGAACATTTCAATCTTTGGATCTTTAGTATCTTCCATGGGTGTATTGTTCATCATTCTTTCTAGAATTGATTCCAATGGGGCTTTCGATGAACTAGAAGTTTCTTTGCTTTGTTCTTTGGAAGGTGTGACTAGCTGAATCTATAGATTATGATTATCTTCTTGGTTCTTCTCATTCTCCTCTAACGCTGATTTTTTTACCCCTTTCCGTTTTCTACTATCTTTTTTTGGTGTCTCAACTTGTTGTTTTGTTGTTATCTATTTCTCTACCTCTATATGTCTAAGCTATGGTGCAAATGATGATGTTTCTTGCACTATTATTTTCCAATTATTCTATAGCATAGGGTCTATATCCTTAAGAACTTCAACACAATGTAGCTAAATCTTTTGATTTTTCTCCCTCATCATTATTTTCCTCTTCGTCATTCTTCTCTTGTCCTCCTTTCTTTTCATCATCAGAACTAGGATATCAACCAAATTTTGTGGCCAAATTGTCAACAATAGTAGTTTGATCCTTAAATGGATCCTCTATCTCATCAACACTAATGTGTCTGTTGTCAATGCTCATGGTGTTATCATCAATTATTATTTTTGGACTCTCAGAAATTGTTTCTTTTGTATCCTTGTTAACTTATGCTTCTATAGTCTTTTCTTCTTCTATAGTAGGAGCTTGGGTCTCTACTACCCCCCCTTTCATTAGGTTTCCTTACTCTTGACTAGGCTTAGATGCATCCAACATTATTGTGTCTTCTGAAGTCTTTGTTGCTGATGCAGGAGCATCCTGGGTGTAAGAGCAATCTTGCAACTCAAAAATATTTTATTTTCAATCTTTTCTATTTTAATAAGGACTCGTAGATAGGGTGGTTACTATTTATGGGAACTTGCTATTTTTAGTAAATTTCTCATATGAGCTCAGAATGTTCTCATTTTCTAGACGAAGGTTCATTGTGTAATTATAAGCCTACCATAAAAATCTCATTGCTTCAACTTAAGTATCAGAGAAGTTATTGCAAATTTTTGATGGAAAAATTTACAAAAAAATCTTCAAGCTCACCATTGGAGGCCTTAGAGTTCTCAAATGAGGTATAAATACTCAACGAAAGGGTGCTTGCATTGTTCTATTCATGTAGATCAGGAGATGGCATTTTTGAAAAGTGGATATAATAGCCAGTCAAAGTAACAGTTCGAGAGTTATGACCTTCCGAAGTTGGGCTACCAAAATATCTAAAATTATTTGTCAAAAATGTATTTAGCCAACACTATATGTATTATTAGGGTCTTTCAGTCTTAGGTATTAAGTTTGAGCATCTAGAACCTTCTCGAGTAGCATAAAATTGTCTATTTAAGAAAGGCCTAAATATTGTCTCGGACATCTCTGGATGTAGTTCGCAGCTTAGTCTTGAAGATTACTGTAGTGAAGGTGTTTATGTGGGTTAGCATTTTGTACTTGTGAATTCTATAATTCTGCATTTGCGGTGCAAATAAGAAGTCAATATTTTATTCAAGTGGTATTAGAGCTAGAGTTCTTGAGTTCGTGGACAAATCACTTACTATGACACAGTTCACACTAGGACTGTGGTTTGGGCTAAGCGTGTAAACAGATCATCGATTGTCAAGAGGGTTTCAGTGGAAGCACGAAAATGCCTCCATGAAGAGAACGTGGTTGAAGAGTTATAGCTATTACACTTGAGGGTTTCCTAGCCCTCCAAAGACAAATGGCAGGGGAATAAATATTCTTGTAAAAGATGAAAGCAAGGATGAGGATGAAGTAGAAGAAAATGCCAAAGTAGAGGTAGTTCTAAACCCAGAGGAAGAGAGGCTTTTTAGGGCCATCTCCAAGATTGGAAAAAGACCTAAGTTTGAGGTTCCCACATTTTTGAGAAATCTTAACCCAGATGAGTTGAGCGATTAGATCAAAATGAACTGGAGGACTACTTTGAGTATGAAGATATTGATGATCCTAATGGGGTCAAGTTTGCTAAGGCAAAACTGAAGGGACATGCGAAGATTTGATGGCAAGAGGTTCAGTTGGAGTGAAATAGGAAGGAAAAAGACAAAATCACCAGATGAGAATGGATGATAGCTAAACTGAAGTGACAATTCATTCTCATGGATTATGAGCTTGATCTGTTGAAGAAAATGCAAGGGTTGAACCAAGTGGAAAAATTTGTTCAAGAATATACCGAAGAGTTCTACCGAGTTCTCATTAGAACTGGCCATGCAGAAGTCGATAAGGAGAAAGTGGCCCATTATTTTTATGGGTTAAGGCCAAGCATTTAGGACGAGCTGAGTGTAGTTTGAATCAATAGTATTGAGGAGGCATACTAGTTTTCCCTAAGAGTTGAAGAAAAACTAAACAAGAAGTTTAAAAACAAGAATAGCAGAAGAGGTCGTGGTGGTAGATCTAGTAGATGATCTTATGGAGTGTTCATCTCAGATTGGTTTTGACAAGTGAGTGTCTATACACTTAAGTCATTTACTTAGTTCATGTCGAATAAGTACCATATGTCTAGCACAAAATACAAGTTAGAGCATACTAAGTAAACAGTGAGTGCCAAGTTACTCATATGTTGAGTCACTCAAGTATCGAGCAGATAGTATATGTCGAGTGATTCAAGAGCTGAGCAAGCGGTGCATGTCGATTCATTCACATGTCGAGTAACATTATTGAAGTCGGTATTTTCCAAGCACAAGGGACTTCAATTGTCAAGTAACACAATTTTCTCATAGTTGTTTATATTGGCACAAACTACTATATAAATCATTTTTGAGTCAACTTAAAGATTGAAATAAGATATTTTGGTAATAAGGAGGAATCTTAAGTTGGAATCCCTATGCATTGCATGCACCCAATCAGGTAAAGAGAAGGGTTAAGTGGCAATATGGATGAATCACAACCACTGATTCATACCTAACCCTGAGTCACCTAGGTCTTATTAAGGAGGACAAACCCTAAACTTTGTATGAGCGTGTAAAGGAATGAATGAATGATCAAAGAGAGTTTTGCATACACAAACTAGGACATTCATGGTGACCAAGGTATCATGATCAGAATTGTATTGCAGAATCAGTTAAAGGAGAACAAACGAAGGAAACAATGAACAAAAGAGAGACATCTGATCAAGAAGGATCAAGTACACAACAAGATAGAGGTGATCTATCATCAAGCATAACATTGCTAATCATAGGATCAATGCTAAGATATTCTAGTAGGTGAATCATATAAATCTCTTAACAAAGTAGTCCTAACAGGTTGTATTGAAATCCTCTAACAAGGTACTTAATTATGAGTTGAAGTCCTTTAACAAGGCACACTTTTAACAGAGTTTTGAAATCCTTTAACAAGGTAAGACCTAATAGTCTTTGTAAGCCTTTAACAGGGTAGATCTTTCACAGGGTAAACCATGATTCATGATAAAACATTGAAACTTCCATTGGATACACTTTATTACTACAATAGTGAAGATTTGTTGATGTCATCCCCACCCCATTTTTACCTTCTCATTGGATGGATTCTAGGTAATCATATCTTGTGTCATATATGTGAATGCTTACTTGTTTACATGCTTTAGATGTATATCTTTTACATGGCATTTTAGTTTACTTATTGAGTATCTAAGATGGTTGTGTGGTGAATATTTTATGGGTCAAAGTTTGAAGCACTGATTCACACCCTCCTGCCCAGTCCTAGAAGTTTACCTTTCCTATTGTATTTCCAACAATTAGTATCAGAGCAAGGTCCTTTGAAAGAGAAGCTTTGCAGCTTTGAGGAAAGGTCTTGGAAATGAAAGTCTACAGGTTGGGAAAGATCATTGAGAATCATGGAATTGAAATACAACTGTTGGAAATGAGAATGGAGTAACTGAGAGGGGAGGGGTGAATCAGTTACTACAAAAACTTTTCCCACAAGTCCCTTAAGATGTCAAAGGAAATACTCATTGCTGATACTCATATAATCAAACTGAAAACACAAGAAACAAGAGACAAGAGACACCAGATTTAACGTGGAAACCCAATATGGGAAAAACCACCAATGTAACTAGTTACTGTTTTTCACTCTTCTGAAGTGAGCCCTGTTAGGAGCCAACCTTGTTAAAGGTTACAAAACACACTGTTAGGTGCGACCTTGTTAGAGGATTTAATCACCCTACTAGGAGTGGCCTTGCTAGAGGTCTTTAGATCAATTCAACTGAATTGCCACCTTGTTAGAGGATTTTACAAAAGGCTGTTAAACCTACTCTGTTAAGAGATTTGAAAACACTGTTACAATTGTTAGAAAGTAACAATGAGTGATCTGAAATAAATACAACTTATCTTTGCTGATACAGATCTCTGTTCTGTTCCTCTAGATCCTCTCTGATCAAATGCAACTCTGCATCTCTGATCCTTCAAAAATTTGCTCTGACCTTCCTTATAATTCACATATTAGATATTCAATCATATCTGCTAGCTTTTTCACATTCATACTTCCATACTCAAATTCGCAACTTGATCCTTCATATATACCTTTCAGATTATCAAGTCGGCTCAAATACAAGTTACAATTATAAATAATTGTGCTATAAGTCGGCTTCATACATTACATAAAGTAATTAACTTTAATTACTTAACCTTCGAGAAATCCTTCGCTGACCGACTTAACTCGGTAAAAACTGCACAGAAAATAATTCCTGTGTTAACCGACTGAGCTCGGTTAATACAGAGAATTTCGTGAAATCCTTCAGTCGCCGAGTGAACTCGGTAAACACCGATTTCTCCGACTTTCCTTCGATGGCCGAGTGAGCTCGGTTAACACTGTCTGCTACTTTTCTTCGATGACCAAGTGAGCTCAGTTAACACTATCTGCTACTTTTCTTCGATGACCGAGTGAGCTCGGTTAACATTGTCTGCTACTTTTCTTCGATGACCGAGTGAGCTCGGTTAACACTGTCTGCTACTTTTCTTCGATGACCGAGTGAGCTCGGTTAACACTGTCTGATGACTGATATGACATTTGTGTAACATCAAAGACAATCATGCAATTATCAATTGTATCCAACAATCTCCCTCTTTGGCATTGATGGCAACACAACATGTCATAGCAGAATGAAATTTGAAAACAAGTCCTTATCAGCACAATGTGTCATCAAAAAAATTCTCCCTCTAAGATGATAGACTCTCCCTCTTTCAGTAATCTCCCTCTGTGAAGGAATTACATAAGAACTTTCTTTTTCACACAAATTTCAGAAAGATATGACAGTAAAGTAAATCTCTCCCTCTTTGACAACAAATGCCAAAGACAATAGAACTTAAATGAATTGTAATGTACCTTTAGTACTGATTCATATGCAAAGCTTCCAGATTTGACTGCATCAACAGATAGATTTTCATTTTGGTATGCGTTGATGCATCACTAAAACTTGTTTTTAGTGAATTTCGGATAGGGGTGTAACCCCTAACTTACCTCTGAGATACAAGAATGCATCCTTAGGTAGTGGCTTTGTGAATATGTCAGCAATTTGTTCCTTTGAATTGACATATTCCAATCTGATCTCCTTGTCTTGTACCAATTCTCTGACAAAATGATATTTGATTGCAATATGCTTGGTCTTAGAATGCATCACTGGATTCTTTGATATATTGATTGCACTAGTATTGTCACAGAACATAACAACTGGTTCTTTGATTTCCATCCTCATTCCTTGCAATAACTGCTTAAACCAAACAATATTTGAACAATTTACTGCTGCAGCAACATACTCTGCCTCTGCTGTAGATTGGGATGTACAATTCTGCTTTTTGCTTGTCCAAGAAACCAATCTCTTTCCAAGAAAGAATGCTCCTCCACTTGTGCTTTTCCTGTCATCAAGGTTTCCTGCCCAATCAGCATCAGTAAATACTTTCAAATCCAAATTACCTCCAAATTTATACCATAGCCCATAATCTTCAGTTCCTTTCAAATATCTCATTATTCTTTTGATTGCCATTATATGAGTTTCTCTTGGTTTTGCTGAAAATCTTGCTACAATACCGACTGCAAGGGCAATATCTGGCCTAGTATGTACTACATACTGCAACTTTCCAATCATAAATCTATACAGTGTTTGATCCACTTCTTTGGTTTCATCTTCCTTGGTAAGTTTCAATCCAGTACACATAGGGGTTCCAACTGGTTTACAATCCTCCATACCAAATTTTTTTTAATATCTCCTTGATGTATTTTGACTGTGTGATGAAGATGCCATTCTTACTTTGTTGGATTTGAAGACCTACAAAGAATTTAATCTCACCAAACATAGACATCTCAAACTCCTTGTTCATTTGTTCTGAAAATTCTTTGCATAGTTCATCATTGCCTGTGAAAACAGTGTCATCTACAAATATTTCTGCCAAAACAATCTTATTATCTGAACCTTCTTTTATATACAAGCTACTGTTATCATTAGTCCTTTGAAAACCAATCTGAATAAGATAGTTATGCAATCTTTCATACCATGCTCTAGGAGCTTGTTTTAGACCATACAGCGCCTTGTGTAATTTGCAGACCATGTTTTTCTTATCTGGATCAACAAAACCTTCAGGTTGTTCAATGTAAACTTCTTCATCCAGTATTCCATTGAGAAATGCTGACTTGACATCCATCTGATAAACTTTGAATCCTTTGTGAGCAGCATATGCAAGTAAGGTTCTTATACCTTCCAATCTTGCAACAGGAGCAAAGGTTTCTCCATAGTCTATACCTTCTTCTTGAGCATATCCTTTGCATACTAGTCTAGCTTTGTTTCTTGATACCTTGCCATCTTCATTTAGTTTATTTCTGAATACCCATTTTGTTCCAATTACATTCTTATCTTTGGGTCTAGATACAAGAGTCCATGTTTTGTTTTTCTCTATCTGTTCTATTTCTTCATTCATAGCCTCAATCCAACTATCATTTGCCAATGCATCTTTAATATTTCTAGGTTCAAAATCAGCAAGTAAACAAGTGCCTTTTAACTTACTTCTTGTCTGAGTTCCTTCAGATTTGTCTCCAATGATCTGATCTGGAGCATGATGCCTTTTGACATATTTAGCTAACAAAGGTTCTTTACTTCTTGAATGAGTTTCATTGTTGTCCCTTTGTACTTCAGATTCTTGCTGTTCTGGCTCGGTAGATTCAGACTCGGTAGATACTTGCTTGGTAGAGTCTGAAAGTGACTCGGATTCTTTTAGCTCGGTAAAAACTTCCTATGTCTCGGTTTGAACTTCCTGCAACTCGGTCATTGATGACTCGGGAGTTGAGGATTCCTGATTAACTGGAGTACTTGGTATAGTATCAGGTTCAATGTAAATAAATCTTCTGTAGTCTTCAGGAACCTTCTTGCTTTCTTCTTCTGATTTCTCTGCAAACTCATCAACTTTCACATGTGCACTTTCTATGACCTTGTGAGTAGATAGATTTAAACATATATATGCTTTGCTTTTACAAAAGTAACCTAGAAATATTCCTTCATCTCCTTTTACATCAAATTTACCTTTTCTAGATTCTTTCAGAATATAACATTTGCTTCCAAATACTTTCAGATAACTTACATTGGGTTTGTAGCCATACCATAATTCATAGGGAGTTTTGAATGAGTCCTTTTTCAGTTGTACTCAGTTCAAGGTATGAACTGCAGTGCTGATAGCTTCCTTCCAGTATTTGATAGCAATGTTCTTTTCAATCATTAGGGTCCTTGCACAATCCATAATGGATCTATTTCTTCTTTCAACTATCCCATTTTGTTCTGGAGTTCCTGGTGCTGAAACTTGTCTTTTAATTCCTCTTTCAATGCAGAAGTTATTGAACTCATGTGAAATGAATTCACCACCTCTGTATGACCTTAAGCATTTCAATCTTTTCCCTGTTTCTTTTTCTACTCTTGCCAAGTACCATTTGAATTTCTCAAAAGCTTCTGATTTATTCCTTAGGTACATAACAGTCATCATTCTTGAGTAATCATCAACAAAAAGAATGAAGAACTTTTCTCCAGTATAACTTTCAATTCCAATGGGTCCACATAAATCAGTATGCACAATTTCCAATATATCTTCAGACTGATAGCTTTTACTTTTAAAACTAGTCTTTCCCATTTTTCCAATCTGACAATTCTTGCATAAACCGACCTCAGGTTTCTTTATATTAGGAATGCCTCTTACCTTTTTGAATTTGCTTATCTTCACCAGATTATCAAAATTGACATGACACAACCTCTTATGCCATAACCAACTTTCTTCAATTTGAGCAATAAAACATGAGCATTCACCAAGTTCTAGGTAGAACAAGTTACCTTTAGTTTGTGTGCCAGATCCTATCAGCTTTCCTTGCTCATTCAACAGTCTTGCCTTTCCATGCATGAATTCCACCTTAAATCTGGTATTGAGTAACTGTGCCACACTTAGCAAGTTATGTTTAAGACCTTCAACCCAATAGGCATTGTTGCATATAAGTTCTTTGGTTAGAGAGATTCTTCCTCTTCCTTTTATGAAACGAGGTTCATTATTACCAAACCTTACACTGCCACCATCATAATCTTCAAACTGATCAAACTTAGTTTTATCACCAGTCATATGATGAGAGCAACCACTGTCTATAATCCATATATCATTCATACTTATATGAGAGATAAGAGCCATTTTATCTTCCTCATCACTATCAGAATCATCTTTCACAGCAATATAAACAATTTCATCTTCACTATTATCAGAATCCTTAGAATTTTCAGCCATGAAACATGATTTCTTACCTTTGTTCTTGAATGATTTGTAATCTTTCTTTTTATTCCATTTATGACCCTTCTTTTCATCATTGTTCTGCTTGTTTGGGCACCTAGCTGCAATATGACCAATTTCTTCACATGAAAAACAGATTAGAGGAACTTTACCTTTATATTTTCCTCTGCCTCTGGAGTATTTCTTTGCCAGTAGAGCTTCAATTACTTCAAGATCACTGTCTGAACTTTGGTCTGATTCATCATCACTTTCTGACTCTGATTTTTTTTTGCCTCTATCTTTGAGTGAAAGTTTGGCCTCAAATGCTGATTCAGTGTTTTTGGAAGCTGGAACATAGTTGTCAAAATTGTCTAGTTCAAATGCGGTTAGTCTTCCAACTATAGCCTCCAAATTGATATTATGATTTGCTTCACACCTTCTTTCTTGAATTGCAGAAACTCTGATTGCATAGATGGGAAGCAAGGTTCTGAGAACTTTCTTATAACCGTCTCTTCTTTGATATCACCTCCAAATGCCCTGATTGCACTGACACATGCTTTGATTCTATCAACATATTTTGCAATGTTTTCATCCTCTCTCATTCTCATTTGGTCAAATTGTCCTCTTAGACTTTCTGCTTTTGCTCTTTTCACATTGTCATCTCCTCCATAGATTTCTTTCAGCTTGTTCCACATGTCAAAAGCGGTTTGGCAATCCTTGATATCATCAAATTCTTCATAGCTTAGTGCAGATGCAATGTCTATCATCATATTGTTATGAGTCTTCTTTTCAGCAATATCATTGACAGATAATGTGCCGGAAGGTTCTTTGTATTTTTCATCAAGATATTTCAGTCCTGTATCACCAATAGTAGCCAAATGAAGTTTCATCAATCCTTGCCATGCAGAGAAGTTATTTTTGTTGAGTCTTGGAATTTCTCTCTTGTAAGACATCTTGATCTTTGGCTTAGATCCTTGAAATCTTTTCCTGCAAGCACCAATAAGCTCTGATACCAATTGTTGGAAATGAGAATGGAGTAACTGAGAGGGGAGGGGTGAATCAGTTACTACAAAAACTTTTCCCACAAGTCCCTTAAGATGTCAAAGGAAATACTCATTGCTGATACTCATATAATCAAACTGAAAACACAAGAAACAAGAGACAAGAGACACCAGATTTAACGTAGAAACCCAATATGGGAAAAACCACCAATGTAACTAGTTACTGTTTTTCACTCTTCTGAAGTGAGCCTTGTTAGGAGCCAACCTTGTTAAAGGTTACAAAACACACTATTAGGTGCGACCTTGTTAGAGGATTTAATCACCCTGCTAGAAGTGGCCTTGCTAGAGGTCTTTAGATCAATTCAACTGAATTGCCACCTTGTTAGAGGATTTTACAAAAGGCTGTTAAACCTACTCTGTTAAGAGATTTGAAAACACTGTTACAATTGTTAGAAAGTAACAATGAGTGATCTGAAATAAATACAACTTATCTTTGCTGATACAGATCTCTGTTCTGTTCCTCTAGATCCTCTCTGATCAAATGCAACTCTGCATCTCTGATCCTTCAAAAATTTGCTCTGACCTTCCTTATAATTCACATATTAGATATTCAATCATATCTGCTAGCTTTTTCACATTCATACTTCCATACTCGAATTCGCAACTTGATCCTTCATATATACCTTTCAGATTATCAAGTCGGCTCAAATACAAGTTACAATTATAAATAATTGTGCTATAAGTCGGCTTCATACATTACATAAAGTAATTAACTTTAATTACTTAACCTTCGAGAAATCCTTCGCTGACCGACTTAACTCGGTAAAAACTGCACAGAAAATAATTCCTGTGTTAACCGACTGAGCTCGGTTAATACAGAGAATTTCGTGAAATCCTTCAGTCGCCGAGTGAACTCGGTAAACACCGATTTCTCCGACTTTCCTTCGATGGCCGAGTGAGCTCGGTTAACACTGTCTGCTACTTTTCTTCGATGACCGAGTGAGCTCGGTTAACACTGTCTGCTACTTTTCTTCGATGACCGAGTGAGCTCGGTTAACACTGTCTGCTACTTTTCTTCGATGACCGAGTGAGCTCGGTTAACATTGTCTGATGACTGATATGAGATTTGTGTAACATCAAAGACAATCATGCAATTATCAATTGTATCCAACAATATTGAGAATCATGGAATTGAAATACAACTCATTCTAACTCAGTTGAATGAAGCAAGAGATGATCTAAAGAAATCACTGAAGAGAAGGAAGGAAAGTGTTATTGAAAAAAACAACACACAATGCATAGAGATGGACACTACTAAGCTATTTGAAAATGGAGACTCTAATGAATTTGATGCAGCAATTGCAGATCTAATGAAAAAGAATAGAACTCAAGATGAAGAGATCAGAAATCTCAAGATAGAACAAGAATCACAAGCCATATTATTATGTGAGGTGATCGAACAAAAAAAGAAAGCTATAGAAGACAAAGCCATGATTGAAGATGACAAAAGAGTTTTGACCAATAGATTGGAAGAGAGATCATCAAAAGTAACTTGGATTGCTAACATGCACTTAGAAACTTTGGGTCAACTGATGAATGCAAATCATGAATTGAATGCCAAGGACATTGAGATAACAACATTGAAGTTGCAAAATGAATAGTTGGGCAATAATATGAAAAGGGAAAAGGAGTTTGTTGAAAGTTTCAATAAACCTAGTGAAGCCATCAAGTACTTTGAACAATTGATGAGATCTCCTAGATCTAATAATGACACATCTAGACTGGGATACACAAGTATTGAAGAAGGAGAATCATCCAAAAGTGCTGAAAAAATGAGTAACAAAGGTAAGAATTCCAAACCTACTTGTCATAATTTTGGTAAAAAAAGACATACTGCTAATGTGTGCAAGAGCAAGATTGTAAATTATAATGTGAAGTAGAAGAGCATGGGCCACTTCAATAAGTGCAACAAACAAGGGCATTAGGCACATGAATGTAGAACTAAGACCATGTACATTCAAAGATTTGAAGGATATTGTTATAATTGTCAGAAGTATGGACATAGAGCTTTTGAGTGCAGATCCAACCCAATGTGGTCATCAAACAAGAAAACAAAGGTAATACAAGGTATAGTTGTCACTACTGCCAAGAGTATGGACATATTTCTAAGAACTATATTATAACACACTTCAAAAGTGGCTACAAAAGGTGGTTGAGTCAAACTATATGTTTTTGTTGTTTGACGATGGGTCACATCAGCCTATATTGTCCAACAAGGTCAAAGACACCAAATTGTGAGTTCAAAAAAGGCAAAGGCAAAGCAGATATTAAAAATGTCAGAAATGAGATGAACAAGACATGGAAGAGAAAGGAGGATTGCAGTACATCAAGTGCGAATGGGATCACTTCACCCAATGGGTTAGGTGATCACACTTCATCAAATTAAACAATCAAGAGGTATGTGGGATTGTTATTAAAAGTTATACCAGACATCAATTCTAAAGTATTTAGTTCCAAAACATATTAAATATGCATGAATGAAGATGCAAAGTGTTATTAGGAATCAAAGAAAAATCTTTAAGTTTTGTCAGGTTTTCATGTTATTGATAAGTAGGAGATAATTTCCACAGCTAGTCAAATTGTGATATGAACATCAGGATTTAACTGTGTGATTTTGAGTCAAACTCGGTGACCCATATTTCATGAGTAGTGATTCAACATGAATCCATCTCTCACGAGAATAAATGGAACACTTAGCACTCATTGGATCTAGGTGATGCTCACAGGGGTGAAGCACCGGGACTTCCCGGGAGGTCACCCATCCCAGTACTACTCTAGTCTGAGCACGCTTAACTACGGAGTTTCATGTTATTGTCGAGCATAAAAAATTCCCTATGATTGTCCAGTGAAATGCTAGTGGATGTTGAGCTAATAGATTGGCTAGTTGATGTTGAGCTCGAAATGGTTGTCAAGCAAATGGAAAGATAAGTAGTTGTCAAGTGAGCCAAAAATTAGTTGATGTCGAGCTTACAGCTGTGTAAGCACTTGGCATTAATTACAATGTTTGAAAGGTCTATTTGATTGATTTCTGCTCATTTAAAATCATTTGAGTTTGAGAGAGAGAAAGAAGAGCTAAAGGTGATTTGGAAATTTCATCTGAAGCGTTTGCAGGAGATTTGAGCCGTTGTTTGACATCATTTCATCAGGGTTTACAAGGTATTTATTGTGTGCCAAGCTATGTTGTTTTGAATTTTGTAAGCCCTAGATTTATATAATGGTGTCTAGTTCTTCCAAAATGAAAGGTGGAGGGAAAAGAGGTTTTAAATGTTCAGTTAGTTAGCAATGAAATAAAACCACCTATTTTCTAGACTATTCCAGACATAGCATATAAGCAGGATCCCTACAATGCGTTATCTATGATACAACCACAAGTTTTAATGATTCAAGATGTCAGAAAGTGTTATAATTGTTATTATTGGTGAAATGGAAATCAAAGAAGCATATGGAAAATTATGTGAAAATAGTGTGTTGAGGGAAAAATTCAAGATTGTAGAAAAGAAAGGGTTAACTTGTGCCCTAGATTTTCTTGACGTTTCCAAAATTCAGTGGATTAGAATTGTTTTCAGTAGAATTCATGATAGCTCAGTATGGCTAGATAATGGACCAATCAAAATCACAAAGAGGATAATTCATAGGGTAACAAGGTATCCAATCCTAGATCAGCCAAATACTATGAGAAGTGAGTCCAAAGAAGTTATTGAAAAAAATAGGGGTTGTGTCAAACAAGAGAGGAATGACCATAGACACAATCACAAATCTCTTGATAGCTTTTGCAGTATGGGTAACTGCATGTAAGTTTTATCAATCAAGTAGATTGAATAGTGTACCCTGCATTGAAGTGGATATAGGCTACAAGATTGTGAAGAAGGATCATACATATGATCTTGCCAAGCTACAACTACAACAATTGATTGAAAACCTAGGAGAAATAAGGAAAACAAAGAGTGCTCAGTGTAAATTCAGATCTATTTTGGTCTGTATCTTCTTTTATGTACATAACACATTTCCTACATTTGGTACGGTTACATGCAAGACAAATAGGAGAGTTCATTGAACAGTTAGGTGAAAACTTTGAGTCAATAATGACTAGTTATTTTGAAGATTTCAAACAATCCATGAAGAAGAGATTAAGAATTCTAGTGTCATTAGTGGAAAAATATTATGATGATGTTTGTTTCCTAGTTGATGTTGATCACACATTTGTTCAAGCAGCAATTCCTAGAGTGAGATGGCTAAGGCCATTAGGTTATGAGATAAATGTAGATGAGGCCTCTGCAACAATCACAACATTACTTGCAGAAGAAGTGGACAAAGATGCCAAAGCTTTTGGTAACTAAGTTGGCCAAATCAAAGATTACTATGGAGTTGAAGATTAACTCTGTAATTAGGAAGAAGGATAAACTGGTAAAGAAACTAAAAAATAAATTTGGTGAAGGTGTCAAGGAGGACAAAGAAGAGGAAGAGTATGAAGAGGAAGAAGACACACAGATTCAAGCACCACTAGCATTGACACAAGGTCAGGGTGAGGATCAGCAAGAGAAAGAAATAGAGACTGCAGAAGGTGTAAAGGAAGAGGAAACCGAGGAAGCACCTATTCCTACTGATCAGAATAAGAGAAAGGCCAAGGCACAAGTAGTGAGAAGACCTAAAATGGTTGTTAAACCAAGCTAGCCCAAACCAAAAACACCTACCACAAGGGCCAGTACACGAGTCATTGCACAAAAGGCTAAAGAGGTAGCCAAGTCTACAGAGTAGGAAGGTGGAGCGCAGAAAAGACTTAGAAGAAAATATGTTGCTCAGGCTAAATCAGATGAGGAAAGGACTAAATCTAATGACATCAGCCAATTCCAAGTGGTGAGTCATAAACCATCTTCAGATCTAGATAACTTATGTGAGAATGTTAGAAAAAATGTTAATTTATCAGGTTTCTCTCACATTGATTTTGAAAATCTTGGAAAAGTTGAGAAGAATCAAGTGCAGGAGGCAATATATGCCATGGTGGCTACTTTGAAGAAGGCTCCTCTAGAAAATGTCAACTCCATACCTAAAAGTCTATATGAAAGAATTGACCAAAAATGGCATTATTGTTTGAACTTAGAAAGGCAAATTAGGGAGACATCCCTTGTCTAAGTTATGCCAGAACTCAGCAAGGCACAAATATCCAAAGCCATAAAGAAATATGTTGTTAGATTTGTTCCTAAGTATAGGGCATTTAGCATAATATAGAACAACATAGAGGATGTTGTAAAGAAGTCCAAACAGATATGGAAGGTCACATATGGACTAGCCACAGTCAAAGAAGGTGAACAAGAACCTATTGAGGTCAAAGATGATGAAGATGATGAAAATGAATAAGGCACAATTGAGGGAGGCACTGATATTAATATAGATAATCAAGAAACAACTAAGGAAGAGCAGCAACAAGAATAGAGTGTACAAGATACACAAATGTCGAGTGTCATGCCTCCATAGTAATAAGTATAAATACTAAAACTCTTCTAGTAAATGATGTTTTTGATCCTATTGCTCAGAGCATGAACCTCCTAACAGAGGAAGACCTGAAAAAGATACTTGACCAATCCACACTACAGACAAATTATGTGACAACCCTGTATTGGTAAGTATTGATCAAATTCAAAAATTAGTGACTATAACTACAAGGGAGGAGGTGAAAACATAAGAACCACCTACAATCACTCCTCAAATCACTAGTGTACAACTTTCACAACCCTTAGTTGTATATCAAAGGAAGGAGACAACATAATGCACTATCAGTACACACACAGATGGTACTCCAGTCTCAAAAAAAGTACCAAAAGTGGCAACAAATAAGTTTGAGACAATTGGAGAGGATAAGGTGGAAACACAACTCACTAATGAGACATAGAGTCAAATAGGTCAGGTAGATTCACTTGCACCTCCAGCACAAGAACAAGGTGCAATTCAAATTAATGAGTTAGAAAAGGACAAGCCTAAAGAGACTGCTTTGACACCCAAGCTGAAGGAGCTAGCAGCAATTCAAGCACTAGTAACTTTACCAGAATCGAGCACTCCTTCCAATCAAACTCTTTAGAGGCTAAGCACGGATGCAACATCTTTGCAATTCTTAGTGTCGATTCCTAGTTCATCAAAGGTAGAAGAGGTAATAACCTATGGAGATGTTAGCCTAGATGATGAAATTATATTGCCCAAGTTTGATCTTGCAACAATAACAATCGAGCAAATGGGTATATTTTAAGAAGCCCTAGCAAGAAAGAAACATCAAGAACTGCTCAGAAGGAAGCATAGGCAAAAGCAAGCTTTGATTGAGATAAAAAAAAAATTCTTAGATGCATTCAGTCTGCCTACTCTGAATGAAACTAAGACACTCATTAAACAATTGACCAATGTAGTGGAAAGAGTAACTAATACAAACCTAGATACCAATGCCAAATTATTAGAATGGTCTAAGAAGAAGTTTCAAAGTAAAGTAAATGAGAAGATATCTAGTGAAATAGTAGTTACACAAGTTACATTGACAACTAAGATAGAAAGTGTGAAGAATGTACTAGAGATCATTTTCTCTCTATACACCAAATGTTGTAATCCTACACTCTTCACACAGGAAATAAGGAATCGCATCTTGAGCTTGGAAAGTCAAATGCAGACATCTAGAGCTAAATTGCTGATGACTCCAACTCAAAGTGAGAAACACTTCAGGACCCTGTTGCAAACCTAAAGTCAGTTAGCAACACTATCTACAGATGAAGTCAACATAAGGGGTAAACTGATAAGCATCCAAACTACATTGACTCCTTACATGGAGATTCTACACAAGGAGTTAGGCTATGTATAAACTTTTATGAGGAAATAACCCAATCTTTCTACATTAGATGGCCTAGTACACCTTGCTTCCAAGTAGGCCATCCAAATTAAGTCTTTGGAGGTAGCTTGTGACAATTGGGATGTTGCTCTTAAGAATATTCTTGAGGTCCATAAATCCTCTTTGGACAAACACACTATTAGTGTATAATCCATTGACATCAGTGTCAAAAAGCGGGAGTAAGAGTATCAACACAAAGAAAGAGTATTGGCAGTTGAGGCAAATCTACTCAATAGGAGAGATTTTGATACAAAATACAGAACAAAATAGATCAAACAACTCAAAGGGAGTTACAAGAGATTTTTGAGGTATAAATTGTTGCAAAATTTTGATATTTTAAAATTTTGTATAGAAATCAAACAGTTAGTTATGTTATGCTCATAAGAATAAAAGTATTAATACATGACCAAGTGTTTTTGTCACTCATGTCAAAGGGGGAGATTGTTGATCTCAGATTGGTTTTGAAAAGTGAGTGTCTATACACTTAAGTCATTTACTTAGTTCAATCCGAATAAGTAACATATATCAAGCACAACATATAAGTTATAGTATGTCGAGTAAACAATGAGTGTCGAGTCAGTCAAGTGCCAAGTAGACAATATATGCTGAGTGATTCAAGAGCCAAGCAAGTAGTGCATGCCGAGTCATTCAAATGTCAAGTGACAGTATTGAAGTTAGTATGTGTTGAGCACTAGGTACTTCAATTGCCAAGTAACACGATTTTGTCATAGTTGTTTGTATTGGCACAAACTACAATGTAAACCATTTTTTAGCTGACTTAAAGATTGAATTATGATATTTTGGTGATAAGAAAAAATCTTAAGGTGGAATCCCTATGCATTACATGAACCCAATCAAGTAAAGGGAAGGTTTAAGCAGCAATATGGATGAATCACAACCGTTGATTCATACCTAACCCTATGTCACCTAGGTCTTCTTAAGGAGGAAAAACCTTAAACTTTTTATGAGCGTGAAAGAGAATGAATGGATGATCAAGAAGAGTTTTGCATGTGCAAACTAGGACATTCATGATGACCAAGGTATCATGATCTAAATTGTATTGCAAAATTAGTTAAAAGAGAACAGAGGAAGGAAAAAGTGATCAATAGTGAGGCATCTGATCAAGAAGGATCAAGTACACAGTAGAATAGAGGTGATCTATCATCAAGCATAAGAGTGCTAATCACAGGATCAATGCTGAGATATTCTAATAGGTGAAGCAGTTAAATCTCTTAACAAGGTAGTCCTAACAGGCTATACTGAAATCCTCTAACAAGGTGCTTACTTAATTGTGAGTTGAAGTCCTTTAACAAGGCACACTTTTAACAAGATAAGACCTAATAGTCTTTCTAAGCCTTTAATAGGGCAAACCTTTCAGAGGGTAGATCATGGTTCATAATCAAACATTGTAACCTTCATTGGATACACTTTACTACTACAATAGTGAAGATTTGTGGGTGTCATCCCCACCCCAATTTTACCTTCTCATTGGAGGGTTTCTAGGTGATCATATCTTGTGTCATATGTGTAAATGCTTACTTGTTTACATGCTTTAGATGTATATCCTTTACATAGTATTTCAGTTTACTTATTGAATATCTGAGATGGTTGTGTGGTGAATATTTTATGGATCAAAATTTGAAGCATTGATTCACCTCCCCCGCCCCCGCCCCCCCCACCTCCTGCCCCTCTCTCAAAATTTTACCTTTCCTATTATATTTCCAACAATGGAGGCTATAATGATGACTAGAAGAACAAGGATGAGGTTGGAAGTAGCATTCAAAATCAAAGGGGAAATAATTCCAATCATTTTCATGATCAGAACAATAGAGATCAAAGAGGAAGAGGATCTGAAAGAGGAGACTTTTGTGGAAAATATTTTCACTGTGTAGAAGAAGGGTATAGAGCATTTGAATGTTCCCAACACCAAGGAATGATAGATCGGAGAACAGAAGGCTAGGCCAGAGTTGCACATGTTGATGAAGATGTCAAATCATCACATTCTAAAGATGCTAAAAGAGGATAATTCATATTCAATAGAAGAGTCCTGCGGAGTGGTGAGAATAAACCTGATCAAAGAAGGAGCTTGTTTTGCATGAGGTGTGGATGTGAAGATAAGTGTTGTGATATGATCATTGATGGTGGAAGTAATGACAATCTGGTGTCAGAAATTATGGTCACGAAGTTGAAGCTGAAGAGAGAGAAACACCCACATGCATATTGTATTGCTTGAGTGTAAGATGACCACAAGGTCATGGTCAATAAGCAGTGCTCTATGAAGTTCAAGATTGGAAGCTACCAGGATGAGGCACTATGCGATATCATACCTATGGACATATGTCATATGTGTTGGGTAGGCCATGGCAATTTGACAGGCATGTTGTACACGATGGGCGAGAAAATACCTGCACTTTGACCAAGGATGGAGTGAAACATAAGTTAAAGCCATTGAAGGAGAAAGAAGAAAAGGTATGTAGTGCTATAGAATATGTTTTGTTGATGGAAAAGAGTTTCTCAAAGGTATGAAGTGTGAGCACGTGTGTTTTTCTATAATTCCAAAAGATAGTAAAGAAGAAATAAAGGAGGTACCTTCAGAAGTTGCAGATATGTTGGAAGAGTTTTTTGATATTGTATCAAATAATGTACCTGATGGATTGCCCCTAATAAGGAAGATCAATTACCAGATGGATTTGATTCTAGGAGCTAGTTTGTCAAACACGGTAGTGCATAGAATGACACCAGCAGAAAGTGAAGAGTTGAATAGACAAGTTCATGAGTTTTTGCAAAAGGGGTTGATTTGAGAGAGTTTGAGTCCATGTGTTGTACCAGTCATATTAGTACCAAAGAAGAATGGAAAATGGAGGATGTGTACAGATTCTCGCACTATCAACAAGATCATAATCAAGTATAGATTTCCATTGCAAGGAATGGATGGTATTATGGATTGTTTGAGTGGAGCTGAGTACTTCACAAAGATAGATCTGAAGAGTGGATACCATCAGATTCGTATTAGAGAAGGTGATGAGTGGAAGATTTCTTTCAAGACAAAAGAAGGATTGTACGAGTGGTTAGTCATGCCTTTTGGGCTAACCAATTGATGTAGTGCATCATACAAAACCAAAAAATCAGTACGAACAATGCTGATCCCTTCAAAATTCATTAAAATTTTACATTAATAAGAGGCATCTCATGAGGAAAAACACATGTTTAAATACAAAAACATCAATTCATCTCCATTCACATATCTTGATTTCTATATTTGATTCCATTGTTCATAACTTCAGTTCTAAACGTCTTCTTGAAAAACCCTTTATGGAACTATTTCAAATTAGGTCTATTAAAACATATCCAAGTCTGAGTACAATATAATGTACCAATTACAAATTATACTATCTGCACCAAGACCCATTTTCTTTGTCATAAACCAGAAGTAGAACATCTAACCCTGCCTAGAGCATCAAACATATTTCACAAAACAATCTCAAATAACACCAAACCAATTCCACATTATCCATTTGTGAGTCTAGTTTCCAAATCTATAAGACATTTATTTCTTTCATTCATAAATCATTGTATAAGATCAAACCTTTTTCTGCAACACCATTGAAGGAATTTAAAAACCAATTTCCACTCAAATCTTCATAACCTTCACAAATCTAAATGAAAATAATTAAAACCAATTGGAAATAAAAGTTAGTTCACTATCTTGCAAATGAATATTATTAGAGGTCCTTAGTCTCCAAAATGTGTCTGTACCACATGCTGCAACATGATTGTATTCAGGGAATCTCAAATTTGTAAATACCCACTTTCACCAAAATGCAACATGATTGTACTCATTTCTTTAAAAAAATGAACCAAACCAAAAGCGTGAGAAGGAGGATTCATCATTATATCTATCCATTACTATATTACATGGTTTCTAGGCCATACATGGCCATACAAGTCCTGAAAACAACACTAAAACTAAAACACCAATCAAAACAACAACAATAGAATGCACCAAAAATGTATCAAAATATTTCCTCTTCTCCAATATTGATTTGGTTCGACCATACAATGGTATTTATATCCATTTGACAATTAGAAACCTTCCTAACTACCCCCAAGACCAACTATATACCTTTTTATATCATTTTTGTATTGTTAGCAACTTTCTCAATGTTGCATTTCACAACTTTTTGTTGCAACTTTTACATTTTTGACAAAATAGCTTCATAGCCTTTACAACTTGACCCAAATACAATATAAATGACTCAAATGGATTTAAATATCTCAAATAAAGAATCTTAACTTTCTCATGTTCTTGTACTTTAGGTGCTCCTACACCATACTCCCAACCTTGAAAAGTTTCCAAGTCTCTTGGAAACATGGAACCAATAACCTGCAAAACAAAATCAGACCAAAAATCTTCACATTTTTCTTCACTCAATTTATTTTCCTCTTCATACCTCTATCACCATCATATCTTCCTTTAAGGACATAGGACTGCCCTCAAAATCACCTCAAATACTCCTATCGGTGGAGCATTAGTGGTTGTAATACAAAGGTTCTATAAATCTACCATTCCTCTTGCTACTACACAACTACCAACCTATTGCCATTTTACCCATCCAAGACCCTGGAAGATCCACTACCACTCTCTCTTAGTGGTTTCTCTCTTTACACCATCTACCCAACTTCATCTTGATGGAGACAATATTAAGACCCCTTCTTATGTCTTCCACACACTCACTTTCTTACTACATCTTTGATGGATAAGAAACCTACAACCAAACTCATCAACGAAACAAATACCAAATCTCCAAGGTCCTGGTGTGGATTGCCTCCTTCGGCACTCTACCCACACACTCAAGATCTTCAAGCTCTGATACCACTTTGATGCAGTGCATCATAAAAAACCAAAAAATCAATAGGATCAATTCTAATCCCTTCAAAATCTATTAAATAATTACATTAATTAGAGGCATCTCATGAGGCAAAACACAACATGTTTTAATACAAAAACAACAATTCTTCTCCATTCACATATCTTGATTTCTATATCTGATTCCATTGTTCATAACTTTAGTTCTAAATGTCTTCTTGAAAAACCATTTGGTGGAATTATTCCAAATTAGGTCTATTAAAACATATCCAAGTCTGAGTACGATATAATGTACCAATTACAAATTATACTATTTGCACCAAGACCCATTTTCTCTGTCATAAACTAGAAGTAAAACATCTAACCCTACCTAGGGCATCAAACATATTTCACAAAACAAGTTCAAATAACACCAAACCAATTCCACATTATCCATTTGTGAGTCTAGTTTCCAAATCTGTAAGACATTTATTTTTTCCATTCATAAATCATTGTATAAGATCAAATCTTTGTCTGGAACACCATTGAAGGCATTTAAAAACCAATTTTCACTCAAATCTTCATAACTTTCACAAATCTAAATGAAAATGATTAAAACCAATTGGAAATAAAAGATAGTTCACATATATTGCAAATTAATATTATTAGAGGTCTTGAGTCTCCAAAATGTGTATGTACCACATGCTGCAACATGATTGTATTTAGGAAATCTCAAATCTACAAATACCCACTTTCACCAAAATGCTCATAACTTATTCATTTCTTTATAAAATTAAACCAAACCAAAAGCATGAAAAGGAGGATTCATCATTCTATCTATCCATTACTATATTACATGGTTTCCAAGCCGTACAAGGCCGTAAAAGTCTTGGAAACAACAATAAAACTAAAACACCAATCAAAACAACAACAATAGAATGCACCAAAAATGTATCAAAGTATTTCCTCTTCTCCAATATTGATTTGGTTCGACCATACAATGGTATTTATATCTATTTGATAGTTAGAAACCTTCCAAACTACCCTCAAGACAAACCATATACCTTTTTACATCATTTTTATATTGTTAGCAACTTTCTCAATGTTGCATTTTACAACTTTTCATGCAACTTTTACATTTTTGAAAAAATAGCTTCATAGCCCTTACAACTTGACCCATATACAATATAAATGACTCAAATGGATTTAAATATCTCAAATAAGGAATCTTAACTTTCTCATGTTCTTGTACTTTAGGTGCTCTTGCACCACCGATGCACCGAGCACATTCGTGAGGCTCGTGAATGAGGTAGTGAAGGAGTTTCTAGGTAAATTTGTTATTGTTTACCTAGATGATATTTTGATCTTTAGTAAGACATTGGAGGAGCATTTGATCCATATTCACAAGGTGTTTGATAATTTGAGGGAATAAATTTTGATGATAAACCTAAAGAAGTGCAGTTTTGTAAAGAAGGAGTTGGTGTACCTGGGATTTGTAGTTTCAGCAGAACCTCTGAAAATGGACCTAGAGAAAGTGAAGGCTATCCTTGAATGGCCTACTCCAAGAAGTGCGACTAAGGTAAGATCTTTTCATGGACTGACTAGTTTTTATAGAAAGTTCATAAGAAATTTTAGCAGTATTTGTGGACCCTTGACTGAAACAATGAGAGGGGATAGGAAAGAGTTTAAGTGGACTATAGGAGCATATAAGAGTTTTAATCTATTGAAAAAGAAAGTTACTGAGCAGCTTGTTTTAACACTTCTTGATTTTAACAAGGTGTTTCAAGTAGACTGCGATGCTAGTGGTAGTGCTATAGGAGGTGTTATGAGCCAAAAAGAAAGACCTGTTGCTTACTTTAGTGAGAAGTTGAATGATGCAAAAAGAAAATATTTTGTTTATGATTAGGAATTTTATGCTATAGTTCAAGCATCGAAGAAGTGGAGACACTATCCTCTACCTAAGAAGTTTGTTTTGTATACTGATCATCAAGCTTCACAATATCTAAATAGTGAAGGAAGATTGAACCAAAGGCATTTGAAGTGGGTTGAGTTTTTGTAGAGTTATACATTTGTTTTGAAACACAAGAGTGGGAAGTCTAAAAGAGTTGCAAATGCTCTTAGTAGAAGACAAATTTTGTTGACATAAATGCAAATAGAGGTGGTTGAGTTCAAGGAACTCAGTACTCTGTATCCAAATGATTCTAATTTTGGTGAAGCGTGGAAGGCTTGTACAAAACCTATTACAGTTGATAGGACAAAATGGTTGGATTTCATGATCCAAGATAGTATGTTGTTCAAAGGAAGCCAATTGTACATTTTTTGAAGTTCAATGAGAGAGAATCTCATCAAGGAGAAGCATAGTGGAGGATTGGTTGGACATTTTGGTAGAGATAAAACTATAGCTTTGGTTGCTAAGAATTATTACTAGCCACAGTTGCAACAAGATGTGAAAAAGTTTGTACAAAGTTGCAGAGTGTGTCAGATGGCAAAAGGAGTGAAGTAGAATACAAGGTTGTATCAGTCATTACCTATACCAGAGAAGTCGTGGGAAGATGTCATCATGGATTTTGTTCTTGGATTACTAAAGACGTTGTGAGGGCATGATTCTATTTATGTGGCGGTTAATAGGTTTTCAAAGATGACACATTTTATTCTTTGCAAAAAGACTAGTGATGTTGTTCATGTAGTAGAGTTATTTTCTAGAGAAGTGGTGAGACTACATGGTCTGCCAAAGAGTATAGTTTCAGATCAAGATACCAAATTGTTGGGTATTTCTTAAAGACAGAGTTGAAATTTAGTTCATCACATCATCCACAGACTGATGGACAAACAAAATTTGTGAATCACAGTTTGGGAAACTTGTTGAGATGTTTGGTTGGAGACAAGCCAAAAGGATGGGATCTGATTTTACCAGAGGAAAAATTTGCATATAATAATTATGTGAACAGGAGTACTGGTAAATCATCATTTCAGATTGTATATGGGAGTAGTCCCAGAAATGCTTTTGAATTGAGACAGTTGGATAAAAGAGAGATAAGTAGTGCTAAAGTAGGAGAACTTGTTGAACATTTGAAGAACATCCATGAGGAGGTGAGGAAACACATCATAAAGATGAATACACAGTATAAAGCTAAGGCAGATGTGAAAATGAGGTATAAGAAATTTTAGATTGGAGATGAAGTCATGGTTCATTTGAGAAAAGAGCATTTTCCAATGGGTACATATAATAAGTTAAAGGTGAAGAAGTTTGAACCGTACAAGATAATGAAAAGGCATGATTCTAGAAATGCTTATGAAGTGGAGTCTGTTGAATTGAATATTTCACCAGTATTTAATATTTCAAATTTGACAGAGTACTATGAAGGAGGTGATGGAGATGAAGTTGCAGAAACGTAGTGGACTATTCCAGTAGCTAGTTCAGCTACAAAGGAGATTGAGGAGATGCTAGACAGTCGTGTTAGAAAAAGTACAAAGAACAAAACTTATGAGAAATATCTAGTCAAATGGAAAGGGAGGCCAGCAGAGGATTTATCATGGCTAGCAAGGGAGGAGGTTAATCATCTTGGTTTTCCTCTAAACACTTGAGACGTGACAGAAGCACTTCTCAAATTATCTCGGGTGTCTGATGCAAGACCATCTTGGGTGTAAGAGCAATCTTGCATCACCCAAAAATATTTTATTTTCATTCTTTTCTATTTTAATAAGGACTAATAGACAGGGTGGTTACTATTTATGGGAACTTGCTATTTTTAGTAAGTTTCTCATAAGAGCTCAGAATGCTCTCATTTTCTACATGAAGGTTCATTTTGGAATTGTAAGCCTACCATAAAAATCTCATTCCTCCAACTTAAGTATCAAAGAAGTTATTGCAGATTTTTGGTGGAAAAAATTGCAAAGAAATCTTCAGGCTCACTGTTGGAGGCCTTAGAGTGCCCAAATGAGATTTGAAAACTTGACAGAAGGGCACTTGCAATGTTTTATGCTTGTAGATCAAGAGTTGGTGTTTCCCAAAAGTGCTTATAATAGCCAAACAGAGCAATGGTTTGAGAGTTATGGCCTTCCGAAGTTGGGCTACCAAAATATCTAACATAATTTGTCAAAAATGTATTTAGCCAACTCTATATGTATTGTTAGGGTCTGTCAACCCTAGGTATTAAGTTTAAGCATCTAGAACATTCTCGGGTGGCATAAAATTGTCTATTTAAGAAAGGCCCTAACATTGTCTAAAACAGCTCTTGGTGTAGTTTGTAGCTTAATCTTGTAGATTACTGTAATGAAGGCGCCCATGTGGGTTAGCATTTTGTACTTGTGAATATTGTAATTTTGCATTTGCAACACAAATAAGAAGTCCATATTTTGTTCTCACATTTGCTATTGTTTCTTTGTTTTAGATTAAGGTAAAAACAAGTTTTGAAGGGGCCCGAAACCCTTTACAAAAAACTAAAGATAAACATTAAAGTACCACTAGATTTTACAAGGACCTGAAACCTAAAGTTTTAAACAACAAAACCAAGTTTTACAAGGACCTAAAACTAAAAGTTTAAACCATAAAAAGCAACAAGGGTTTACAAGGACTTAGAACTTAGAGTTTGAAAAAGCTGGAAAGAAAAAAGTAAAAACCAGAAAAACTGCCCAGACCAGCAACCAGCACACCTACTCTACAACCAACACCTACAATAGCTCTTTGATAATATTCACCACCTCTTTACCTGCTTCTGCAGTACTTTCAATTATGTTAGTCAGAGTAAGAATAGAAACCTCAAGAGCTCAGCAACCTTTTTCCTCATGCTCTGCCCAGTTCTCTTACTAGGTCCTCCTAGACTTCCCATCCCTGCATTACTAGGAGACATTATCTCCTCATTACTCTTCTTACCCAGACTGGTCGTCACAACACATAGACTAGAAGTGACCTGTTCCATTTTTTGAGCTCTCATAGTGCGTTCAAAGTCCAACTCTTTCTACATAACCCCCATTTTCTTTTTGAGAAATACAACCAAGAATCACCCTAAAGGGAAGTCTCTACTTTAAGCTTAGCAGTGTGAAGAAAGGAAAGTTTCACTTCCTAAGAGTCATCCCTCTCATCTACCACAGCCCTAGGCTCAGAATCGATCATAGTAGTCACAGTATTGATCTAGGTATCAATATTGATATCCAACTTCTCTATCCTCTCCTCTTTTTCCTCTTTACTCTGGTTGTTGTCCTTACTGACAGGGCCCTTTTCCTTACCATTATCCTCCTCCATTTTCTCCTCACTAGCATTACTCTTCATGTGAAAAGGGTGATCACTTTATTTTTCTTCATCCTCCTTAAGGGCTTCTAACCCAACATTTGGATCAATATTTCTTTCCATACTTCCCTCTACATTATCTTTACCAGTCAACACCCTTTTGCTCCCAGAGTAACCACCCAGGTTAGAACTAAGTTTCCCCATTTCCGTCTTCTCATCATTATCAAAATTCTTAGATTCTGTAATTTCCTCAACATTTTTCTTGGTTCTCTCCTATTTGAAAACCTTCTTATTATCACTAGTCTTTTCTTTGTTGTTGTTTCTTTGTTTCTATTATGTATTTATGGTATTAAGTGGAGCACCCTTTATCAGTTGCAGTCAATGATTCTTTACCTTTTGTCATTACCTTTACAATGGCTTCTTATGTTTCTTTGTTCACATGTTCATAATTTCCTCCCATGATCACCCTTGTCATGTTTATTAGTAATGGTTCTAGGATTTTCATTATTCTCCCAAAGTGCTCATCATTTTCAATTTCACAAAGTTTTTTTACCATCCTTTCTCTTATGGCTTGGTCCTCTTCCTTTACTATCCTTTCTCTATTCTTTGAGCCTTTCATATAAATTATTTGGTAGTTGACAATGAATGTTGATAAAATTTTATTTGAACAATATTGTATATCTAATTATGTCATTCTCTAGATTCAACTATTCAAAATTATCATACAAATTATAAAATTTGTTTAGCTTGGTGTGATTTCCTTCATTGATAATCAAGTTGTTCATATTCTCAATCTTTGGTTTCCATTTCTTTCTGCTTTCACTGGTTTCTTCTGGTTTATCTTTTTCTACTTTCTATTTCTCCAATTTTGTTTCTTATTCTTGTAACTTCTTTGATTTTCCCACATAGGTGACTATTGTCTTATGTCTTTTCCTGGGTATAGTAGCTAATTCTTTCACTTTTTCTGGCTTTGGTGCTCCTACTTGCTCTTGTTTGAATTCAACCAATCCAGTTGATCTTCTTGTGCTTGTAGGTGTAGATGGTTGAACCTTTACTATACTTACATCTTCCTTCATAGGTTGATCTAATGGTGGTGGAAAAAATTGTGGTGTGGGTGCTATTGTTGCATAAGGTACAAAAGGTGATTGTGATGATGGTACTACAACCGTAACTCCCATAGAAATTCCACTTTCTATTGCAAGTGGTTTGGCAATCAAAATTTCTAATTTTCCACTAGCCCTTGTCTCTTTAGTTGTACCTAATTCCTCTATGAATTCATCTCTATTCATACCCAATTCTTTTAGCATTTGATCAATTTTCTTGTCAACTTTCTTCTTAATTTCTTTATTGTATAGTTGACCTTGAACTTCTCTTAATTTTCTTCATAGGTGCCCCATCTAGGACTCTCTTTATCTCTTTCAGATTCAAGAATCATCTTTTCATACTCAATAATAATATCTTCACTCATCGCATAACTCATAGGGTTAATGAATTTCACTCTTGGTTCAACTACTTCCATGTATGTTACATCTATCTCAACCATGTAGCACAGTTCATCTTTATATTTCTCCACAATAGCAGGTGGTATCTAAACCTTTGTTTCATTTTAGACTGAAAATCCTTTATCATTCTAGAAATGTCTTCTTTGATTCTATATGTAGGTTTCTTTCTATAGTAATGAGTAATTAACTCCACTGTGATCTTGTTTGTTTTCCATTCATAACTAGGCATTCCAGGGATTTTCTTTATAACTTGAAAGATTAAATGAGTTAACAATGATTCAAATCTCAAAGTTGCATTCTTATTCTTTTTTATTCTATCCAAGTTATCAACCAAGTATTGTCTAAGGATTTCACACATGTTAACTTTCTCATTTCCTACAGTCATCATATAAATTGCATGGATGAATTCAACGGGTACAGAGTTTACCCAGGAACTATAGTTCATCTTGTATCCAATTATCTTTATAATTATTCCTACATCAATTTTATTAATCTTATCCAATTTCATATTTCTGCCATCTGACACAAACTAATTGTTTGTCTCAACCAACTTCTTGACATTTTTTTCATTGACAATGTTACTACCTTCATTGCTTAAACCAATGAGTTTCTAGATCATATCATTGTCAATGATCATAGGAATTTCACCTACCCAATACATGTACTCATGAATTCTTCTTAGTATGATTTTGGTCTGCCCACGTTGATCAAATACCTCAAAAAACATATGATTAGCAATGTTTAGGTTCTCCAAGTGCTCAAACCCTTGTTTTAAGGTCAAATCATTGTTGTAAACTAGATTCATGTCCTTGTGAATGCCATTATCCCCAATTGACTCAAATTTATAATGTATGTATGCTCAAATGTCTTCTACGTATAAAACCCTATTACAAACTTGTGAAAAATCTCTAGACGGATCATCTTCAAGTGAAATATAAGGGTATTTCTTAAATTTATACCTAGGCCTCTCATTTATATCACATATAGTTGGAGTTTCCATACCTTCAAACTTAAAACCTTTAATTCTCTTAAAAATATGAATGTGCAAGCGATAAATACCTTTAAAATTGTGAAATTAGGGCTTGCATTAATTCACTTTCAATCTACTTCAAGACACTTCAAATTTTCTCTCAAATTCACTTCTAAGTCCTCCTTAACTCTTTGTTTGATCAAACGGTGGTCAATCCATCAATTTAAACCATTATATGTGATTCAATTCATTTTTGAATTAATTGTGCAAGTATGCACTGATGAAAAAGTTTTTTCTTTAACCATAGAACTAATTTATGCTCGTGCTCTCTCATATCAGCTTGTAAATACACACGCTCTTAACCATAGCTTCCTTTTATCCATATATACCTTCTCCCAACTTTGCAAGTCTTAATTCAATATTTTAGGGGCTAACTGGTGTTATTTCCCCTTCGCTTATTAATGAATAAACTACTTAAATTGATAAGGGTTTGTCATTAGATATTACTGACTTCAACTTGTTTTTAGGTGTGTCATTTGTCTTTATTTCTATCCAAATTTATGTGCTTGTTGGTGTCTTAGCTTTGACAATTGTTATACTGAAGTTCTCGACATGTTCTTTCACATTCTCTTTCTGTCTAGCATTGATATTCTCATTTTTTCTTGTGTTGTTTGCATTATTTCTAAAGTTAAGTGTCCTTACATTCTGTGATCTCATGTTGTTCATCCTACAAAATCTTGTTGTATGCCCCATATTGTTACAAATATGACATGTTATAATATTATTTCCATATCTAGGTCCTAAATGACTATTTGTAATCTGCAGTCTCTAGCAATATGTCAAATCTTGTTACACTTATAACACGTGATTCCTTTTCTTATGACAATAGTTGCACCAATAGGTCTACTAGCTGTAGGGTTAGTACTTTGATACATATTATTGTTAAATATAGGTTTTCTACACTCACTAGCTTTATGTCCATAGGCATAGAAATTATAACAATAACCAATAAAAGGGTTAGCATACTTACATGTATCATTCTTCTTCATGTGACCAATTTCATTCATGCAAAAAAATTTCTAGTAAATTGTTTTCTCACTTCTTTATGTTGTTTAGATCTTCTTGTTGTTGTATAGGCTGTTGGATCACAAGATCTAGTTCCTTAGTAACTCCAGAACTCTTAGATGATTCACTTTCATAATAACCAATACTAGTAGATTATCATAAGTAGGTATTTTTTTCATGATCCTCTCATCAAGATTTTTACTATTGGAATACAACTTCTCAAGATGTTCCTTTGTCTGTGTACGCTCTCCTTTCAAAATAGTATCGTACTTCTCAAGTTTTGTATATTCCAACTTTGTAGTCTCAAGTTCATATGTCACCTTGGTAAGTTTGGTTTTCAGATCTGCATTCTCAAATCTAAAATATGATTGGCTTTTCTTCTCTTTAGATTGGTGATTTCAAGTTCATGCTTTAGGATCGCATTCTCCTTCTTAAGCTTAGAAACTACATCACTATCTCTGATCTAATCATTTGACTCATTCTTTTGGGTATTTGTAGATTCAATATCTTTTTTCAACTTATGAATGTAAGCATTTGCCTCTTTATATTTGTTCTTCAAACTGTCTCTTTCTTCTATGATTATATCAAGTTCCTCAAGAGCTTCCTCTAGGTTCTTCTACAATTGATCAATATACATAGTGATCTTACTCAAGTTGTTAGGCCTTCTATGAGTAACTATTCTTTGATACCAATCGTTAGAAATAGGAAATATTGAGGGGGGGGAGGTGAATGCATATTTTACAAAATTTTACCCAATTATGGATATCTTTAACAATCTTAAAACATGCACACGTGATTAAGTTGAAAAATAAACATAACAATAGTAACACAATGCAACTCATAACACCATTATTTGTTAACTAGGGAAACCATGGCCAAGGGAAAACCCCAGTGGGGATGGTACCCACAAAATGATCCACTAATAAAAAGTATCTTGTGAAATATATTGACCATGTTAGGAGTCTATTACATCCATATAGTGTTTATGTCCTTGTCAAAGGACTAGGTCTTATTAGAAGCCTCAACCTTGTTAGGAGTTGGTATTACAATTACAAAAGATATGCAAGATGTGCCCACTACTGAAACATGCAATTACAATGATATATTATGTACACAAAAGGTATAGATACAAAAATCTTTTGACAATGTTAATATTTGCAATATCGGATTTGTCCTTTATAGCTCTCTATACACAACTTCTCATATATTGTCCTTTGTCCACTCTAACATAAAGTTTGTGTCATATAGAAAGTATATTTCAATGTCCAAAGATATCACACAACTTCGCATACCAAAACTTTCCTTTATACCTTTTTGTTCTATCCTATCGGCCTTCACGTCTTCATAAGTATCCCAAAATACAAAATAGACTTTTGTTAAGTTAGGGTTAACATCTAGGGTGTCGTCCCTAATTAGTTGAGTAATTATTTTGGTAAACCAGAATAATTCCTTAACATAAATTACCATTTCCTTCACTATGTCTTGGTATGCCAGTACTTGACTACGTCTGATAAAACTTTAATAACTTTCTCTGTACAATTCATAATGACTTGCACTTGGACATATAGGATCGTCATATCCCGTTCTAGCCTCCCTCAAGTGTGCACATGCCAATTCATTGTCTGTGAATTTCATAAACCAAGGTGTCTCTGCTCATAGTTAGTCTTCACAACACTTACAATTTTCAAGGACTACAAACCAAAACTCTGTCTATACAACTTTCTACCTTTATATATTTCCAAACTCGTCTCTTAGCCAAATTCCCAACAACAACATCTATCCCTACATGTACCCCATTTTGTAACTTGTCTAGAAACATGCTTGGTAGTATTGGCCATTGATTCTAAGGTTATGGAAAGGGATGAATGATACTCATGCTTAGGGGTCCTTAATCGATTCATAGTTAATTGAGAAATTTGGGTTGTATTCTCTGATAATTAATTTAATAAATCCCTCGATATGGTTTGTATAGGGTCTATTAGAATAGATAAAGGGTTTCTATTTTAAGTTATTGTTGTGTGTGTGTGTGTGTGTTTCTGGTAGGGGTGGGGTGGATACCATGAATTTATAATAACAAAATCAATAAAAAAAATATTGGAATTACAATTTTGAATTTCAAACAAAAATAAAACAAATGTATTATTTGACTTATAGTAACTTGTGTGATAATGTTACATCGCTGAAATTTCTTATACTTCAAGAAACACAAATGAGTTATTTTTTCTTATTTTCATTCCTCACTATAGTTTTCATAGTATTGTTGAGAGTTAAAGTGAGCAATCAAACATTGTCAAAAACTTATGTATATGCATATGTATATCTTTATCTCTATGTCTATCTCTATAGTACATGTTTTCTTTTGGCTTTCACTAAACCTAAGTGGGATCAAATTATTTTAATTTAAAGTAACCCAATTGTTTTAGCCGTGTTTTAAGATTTCTTTTGGGGTGGAAGGCCATCTTTTCACACACATCTTGGTTAACATGCCCGCTTCACCCATGCAAAATTGTAATGACATAAATAAACCATACAAGAATATTTAAAACATACTTGACAATTATATCACCAATAAATTATATAATACTCTTCAATCAAACGTATTTAGATAGATATCCTTATGCAACATCTATTTCATTTATATTCTTATAACACTCAATAATTTTAACTTCTCTAAACTTGATGCTCATTTTTATTAATCTTCTAAAATGAATCTAATAATTGAAATTTAGTTATATTAAAAAAATTCATTGACAATTTCAAATCACACTATATAATTGACAATCATTCACTTAGATTTATTTTTCACATTCTTTAATAAATATAATAATAAAAAGACGACCAGTCATGAATTAATAAAAAATAAAAAATTAACTCAATGGTAAACAAGTCCACTCTAATTCATCATTACACGTTTATTTATATGTTGCTCCCAATTGAAACCGGCGAATTCTACGAATCGGGTATCAGAATTAGCTCTTATATTTTAAACGAATAATTTAATTATAGCAGAGATGTTTACCAAGTCTCTCTGGCTCAACAAGATTTCTTTGGTCCCACGCTTCCAACCATTTTCGTGATAATTATCCTATCCACTTTTTGTCCTCGTAATTGAGGACCAAGGAGGGACTTTTATATATTTTTTCTAATTTTAAATTTCTCATAGCTGAATTAATCGCTCCGCGTACAGAAGCTTCAACGTCAAGCATAAGATACAACATAGATATTTCGTGGACTCCCTATCACTATTTAAGCAGTTAGTCAGCCAAAGACTCCATAGTTTGCGTTTGGACTCTAGTCGGCTTCACAGAACACTGTGCGCCCCTTTTTCCCGTCAGGTGAGTTGTGTTTCTTCATCCGTCCATTTTTCTTGTTTCAGTCAGATGTTGGGATTTGTTAGCTACACTTTTTTGCTTTATCGTGCTTATCGAATGAGTCTTAAACTGCTTCCAATGTTCAGTTTGAGTGCGTTTTGAGTTTATTCGCCGTCGAATCTTCTCTTAATTAGCATTAGTTACGCCTTGATATGAGAACCTTCTCTGCACAAATTAACTCTAGCAAATGAGCCGATCGCGAAGCTTGTGCCTCGATTCGTTAATCGTCTGTGCCAGAAAACAGAACTGCCTGAGCTCCAAATTCTCGTCAGCTAACAGTGTAGTGTATGGGGGTTATTATTAACCTAGGGCTAGGGCTTTTCGTTTATAAGTTTTGACTTCACGTTAGGATCAGGGTTAGATTTGGGATGTATTTGGATGGACTTTTGTTCTTCTTTTATTCTAAATACCTTATTCTGAAAACAATATTATTATATTTTAATTTTTTTTTTTTGGAACGAAAACAACATCGTAATATTTTTTATTGTTTTTAAAAAATAAATACTCTATATTCAAGTTTATGAAATTTATTATTGTTTATAATGATAGTTTAATTATTTATTATTTATTATTTATTAATGTTTTTAAATTATTAGTTTATTATTGTTTATGAATGTTTTATATTATGCTATGTGCGATGTTAAATTTGAATTTGAATTTTATTATGTGAGTAAAGGGTGTTGCATATTTTGTTTTGGAATATTATAATAATAAAATTTGTATTTGTCTTGTTGGAGTAAACATATGAACATATCTATTCAAATGTCCTTCGCATATTTTATTGTTGACAATCTTGTTGATTTTGCTACACATTATGTATTTATTGATTTGTAATAATTTTTATATCGTCCTAATTTCTATTATATTGTTGAGCAACATTTTGTTGTTGGTTCATTTTTTGGGTCAATTAAGCAAGTTGAATTTGTTGTAATTCAATTTGCACTTCTATTTCATGTTTCTTTTCTCTATGTCGGTTGATAAAACCTATATGGTGATCTTATTCTTTCTGAACCTAATGTTATTTTTGTTAGAAAGTAAAAGTCTACCAAGATAAATGAGACTGGGGCTGAATTAGTTATCCAATTAAACAACTTTTATCAACCTTATTAAATTTGAAACAAGTAACCAATAAGTGCAATAACCATAGCAAGACCACCATACACAATAACACCAGATTGTTAACTAGGGAAACCCTTGATTAGAGGGAATATCCTGGTGGGGATGGTACCCACAAAACGATGTACTAATATATAAGTTCCTTGCAAGAGGATGGATCCTATTAGGAGTCAATGAAACACATTCAATACATATTAGTCCCTGATAGGAGAAGTTGAATCTTTGCGAGGAGATTCCAACTCTGTTAGGAGTTGTGCCAACCTTGTTAGGAGTTGGGGAAAGTAGAAAGATCCATTGTCCAAATAGCTTCAGGGGCAAGACACTGAACTCACTGTCCAACTGATCTTAGTATTATCCTTCGCAAAATAATACAAATGAACAACTGTCCAGAAAACCTTTTTGCCAAATGTAGCCTCTTTGCCAACTCGTCATGCCTTAACCCCACCAAACAGTTTTCTGATCTCAAGATATTCAATATTAGGTTCACTGGATTTCACATCCAAGTTCGCATACTCACATTACTCATAAATCACATCACTTAATCACTCTTCAATACACATATTCAACAATGAAAATAACTTTCCTTTATACCAAGTCCTAAAGCTAATTATTGAGTCAGCCTTAAGGCTTTCTCAATTTACAATCTATATAGGACCATTTTAAGATAATATAATACAAGTTACATTACGTCTTTTCACAATTTCATAATATTTTCAGCTCACAGTCTTTACAACTCTTCACATGTGCAACATTAGGTTGTGTGTGTTTGACCAATACATCTTTGTCATGTCTTCTACCTTTGTACAACTATGCTTAACTAGATTATATCTCTATTAGGAGATATAATCAAAACAACAATAATTGTTTCTTAGGAACTCCGTCTGAATGCTATCTTCAATAAATCGCGAATAACTGTCAACTGTCTTCATATTTCCGCATGCACATTTAACCAGACCATCAAGACACTTTGTACAACACGTCCTTAACTGCTCATAGTCTCGTCTTAAATCCTTGAACTGCATGACCTCAATCTCTGTTTGTTGCTATGTCAATCTTCTACAGAATCATTAGTATGTTGACATCAATGACAAACACAATCATGAATGCAACACACAATCATGTTAACGATCTCCCCCACATTGGAGCAATGCTAGGATATTCCCCCATAGGAATACCATGAGAATTCATGCTAACAATTTTTTGTTATCTAGATATGCATAATGGAATATAATTCTTTATTCCTATTCAAATTCATGCATGAGGTAGGAAAATTGTTATGTAGATTCTTAGTTGGACTCCATGGATGTGGAGGCAAAGAAAAACTTATGTCTACATTGTCTAAATCTAGATCTGGAGATGTAACTTGGTTTCGTATATTAATATTTGCTTCATTTCGAGCGATATTATAATTGATCCTAACAAATGCCCTAGTAGAATTGTTCCTATTGTTAAACATATATGTATGTACGTATGATGAGTTAAAATAATAGTCCTCAAAACATTTGTATAAGCCTACTTTGTTTGTATATCTAGAATCATGCATATACGTATTAGACTCTTGAGAGGTTTCTATTGATATATAGCTACAAGTAAGCCATCCCTATGAATATTTTAAAATTTTACCCATCCAAAATCATGTATCCCAAAATATGTTAAATTATCTAGAACATCTACATCTATTCTAGCTACAAATAGAAGGAAGTCTAGATTGACTTGCACCTTGCATAATCATGTCCGACTACCAAAATATTTTTATATATTGAAAGGACTTTTATGTCACTTAAGAGTTGTGAAAATTCACTTGAATGACATTTTTCTAATTTTTCATATTTTGATGGTTTCTAAAGTTGACATCATTGCTAATTTATCTTGTGTTTGAAGATATGTAAGAAGATATGACAAAGGACAATCTCAATTAAATGGATTCAATGCAATTACTTGAGATTTTTTTATCTGTATAATATAAATAAATAGCAAAGTAAAGAAGAGAATTGACAACATATGTGTAGAATTATAATTTATCCATTCAAATGTTTGATGCTAAAAAACTAGTACACATGTTTTACCAAAAATATAAGACAATTATAAAGATGGAAATAGTTTTTCTCTACTTTAAAGGAGAGATTTACAAGGATGTTTTATATAGGATTAGGGTCATACAAGAAAATAATCTTCCAAGTCTACAAACATGTTAAAATACTAATTATAATTTTTCTTATATTTTTTTCACCTAACAATATCTTGATAAGGACGAAAGAAAGTTTGGCAAGTGTTTCTTGGAATGGACTCTAAACTTCAACCATTTGGCCACGTCGCCTTCTAAGGGCCCTATCTAGATTTGAGAATTGGCACTTTGAATATCAATCCAAAGAATCCCTTACTCTTACTCCTCAAATGCATGGCAGGACTCGGCATGATAGTAGGAGCCTTGGGATCATTATGCACTTCTGCATATTTGTCCATGGATCTTTTCTTCTTTATTGTGAATTGACAATATGATATAACTATTTAGGGGGGAAATGGAAGCAATGAATTTGACAGTATAAACTTTTATTAACTAACCACTTTTAGCACTAATATTCAAAATACAAGAGAAAAAATGACTTCCTATCATAACTCTCAATATAATCAGTGTTACACCGGCGCAAGAGTGCGACGGGACGAGTTTCAAGTGCAAGAAAAAAAGAGCCTCACTTTGGGGACGGCGAGGGTGTGGAGGAGGGAGGTTGCATTGTGTGTGTGTGTGTGTGTGTGTGTGTGTGTGTGTGTGTGTGTGTGTGTGTGTGTGTGTGAAAATGCTAATTATGAAATGATGTATCAATATAACATATCAAATATAGATGAATATAGAAAATTGAAATGCAATTCATAAACTATAAGTTCAAACTTGAAACTTGAAATTTCATAACCATTACCAATGAGCATTGAACTTAGTAAAATACTAAAACTTTTAAACATACTAATGATAATGAAAAATGAAAAATATAAACCACACATAGTACCATGTAAGTCAACCATTGACTATCAATTTATCAAATGACAAAGATAAAAGATTCAAAATTCATTGTTCAAATATGAATATCTTATATCATATAGATGCTCATGATGACAATGAGACGAGTAGCATGAAATAGTAAAATAAAATAATGTATCATAGCCATGTATCAAAGTGAGTACAATAAAAAAAAATGACAAAATGTCAATAATGGAAATGTAATCATCCCAAGTGCTCTCTAATCATCCCCTTATACTGAAGTCCTCATCACTAGAACTACTAGACTCCTTAAGGGTAAGATCGAGATCCTCCAAAGGAACACCAACTAGCCCTACATTGGCTTCTACTACATCATCATCCTTATCAACCTGAGTTGGATCCTCTAGATCCACATCCCATCCTGTTTTTGGGCTCTCCTTGTACTCACGTGCCTTGTGATCTTTGAGCCTCAAGAAACCATATACAACAACAAACTTCTTTGCTCTCTTAGAGGTAAGTCTATTCCTCTTAATAGAGCGGATGAAGCTATAGGTGGACTAGTTCCTTTCTACGGCTGAGGAGCTAAAAACTTGAGATAACAAAGTTGAAAGTTACAACTTGCAAACAAACATTCATACAATTTGTGACAAATGATAAATGATAAATCGATGAATCGATGAATCATAAATCAGTAAAGTAAAACTCTTAAAGTTAAGATTATAAAGGGGTGGAACTACAAACCTGATAAAGCAGTCAAATGGCTAGTGAGTTGATCTTTGACTTTTGTGACCCATGACATTTCTGCAACAACATGCGATTCTTTTGTGCCATAGTTTTGAGATCCACCTTTGCAATATTTGAGTATCCTACAAGTTACAAGTTTACGAAAAAATATTAAAATAAGTTATAATTTATAAGTAACAATTAAAGAACTTATATTTATAAAGAGTTTAGAACATTGAATCAAGATTTAAGGATTACCTAAAAGACTAGCAAATCTGGACCAGTCCGTGTGAATCTCACTAGTAGTCTCAGTATTATACATCTTAGCAATGCACTGAAAGAACCATTCTTCACCTCATCATCCTAAAGTGGTGTGACTCTACCAAGCCTAGGCATGTACCATTTCGAGTTCAATGCATACGCAGCCATGTGCAAAGGAGTGTTCAGCTTCTCCCACCTACGATGAATGATATGCTCAATGTGTTTTGTATAGAATGCTAGAGTGGGGTCTCTCTTATGAACAACAACTCTCATCTGCCCAAGTGTGAAATCAATGCACTCATAAACCTCTCCAAGGCTAGGTGAATCTACATCTCCATATCTAATCACCTAAAACACTGAAGTGATGATGGAGATTGTGTATTTTGCACCACTCCAAAACTGATCACTCTTTGTTGTTTCTTTTACCCTTGTCCCCTACTCTGTTTAGGACTTAGGCCATCAACTCCATTCTTTTGTCATAAACATGAGTTGCAATGGCTCTTACAGCGCAATCATTCTCTCCAAGAGAATATAATATGAGGCGTATATGATCTCAACTGGTTTCAGGAATTGCTTCTTTGCGAAGCATCTGAAAAGTGCATGTAATGTATGGTGATTGCAGATAAACATTTTACCTCTCTTCCATTATTAACCACCCGTCTAATCTAGTCAATTTTTCCCATGTAGTGCATTGTTCATGGCATGCACACAACATGGATTCCACCAAATATGCCTATAGGCTACCTCAACAAACCTCCTTGCAGCTTTGCACATGTGTTGTATCTATCACAACTTGGACCACATTTTGTGGGCCCAACCTCCTCAATGGCTTCCCTAAGCACATGAAACTGAAAACAACATCTTTACAATGCCCTGAACAATTAACTTCCCTCAAAAAGTATGGGCCCTTAATGCATGTGACCATAATGTTGATGAGTGGACGATGATTAATATCCGTCCGCCCATCCATAATAATGTTGTAGCTTGAATCCATCCAACATGCCTTCATCTTGTCCATTAAGATTCCAACCTTGTCATAGGCCCTATCCAACATTGTGGTCCTCAACTCGTGGTCACCTGGTGGCACATATGATGGCTCTCCCTCTTTCACTACCATGGACATCATCCTCACAAAATAGGGAGATCAAGCCACATGCATAGGGATGCCATTGGCAAAGAAGAAATCACTAACAACATCATCTAACTGCTCCCTTGTGTGCATGTTAAATAAATGAGCAATGGGGTTACTACCACTACAACTTGTAGTTACTTTCTATTTCCCCTTGTTGCTATCCCCTATTGAACTATGTGTAAGTGAGGAAAAGGATGGTGTAGATGACATATTCCTTGCTCTTTGATGCAAGATATGTGTAGATGTATCTTGTTGCCCCTATAACTATTGTATACAATATACCTATTGCCTAGCAACCAAAGATCTAGGCACTAGGACTTCAATATCATCAACAATGCCCCATAGTTTGTTCACTTCAATTCTGTATTTCACATTCTCAAGATTTACCAAGAATATGCATAGAGGTCACACCATAACCAATCCAAAAAAGGTGTACATTAAGTCTCATTGTGTTGCCAAACCATTCTCCACCACACATGTTACACTTCCATTTCTGTGTGTCACTACCTACAAGTGTAGAGTCTGTAATTTTCATAGCAAATTGTTTTAGAGGGGACTTTGGATCATAAAGACCCCTAGCAAACTCTGCCAAAATCTATTAAGGGCAATCAATAGAAGGCACCCCTAGTGTAGCATAAGGAGGCTCTTCCTCAAATTGGGCATCTACATTAGCCCCATGATCACTTCTCTCAGGCTCAAGCTCATAATCAGATGCACTTCCCTCATTGATATCCTTGTCTACTACACTTTGACTAGATCTAGATGTCATTTAGAAAACTGCATTTCACAAAATAAAAATGATTATGAATCATGATACATTTCAGCCCAAGTAATTAATACTTATTTAAATAACATTAAAACAAACTAGTTTTAGCCTACTTATAACTTTAAAAATATAAAAAATAGTAAGCTAAATACATTTCAACCTATTTTAATAACAAAAAGATAATATAAAAATCAATATCAAAGAACTATCAACTATCTAGTATCAACAAGATTAAAGAATGAATCATTTAAAAATCAATTTTTAAATGCAAAGATGAAAGTAAATAATAAATGATTTCTAAAACATTGTAATTTTAAAAATAAAAAAAAACCTACCTTGAACTTGATGAGACACTTGCCAATTCAAACCTTCTTGCTTGTCTTGTTCTTCTTGATCTTATGATCCCTTGCAAAATCACCCACTAAGCTCTCACAAACTCTTCCAACCTCTTTTGCTCACTTTCCTCCTTGTTGTTCCAAAACAATGAAATGGAAATGTGAAATGAAAATGAGGTGTATTGGCCTTATTAAGCCTTGAAATAGACCTCATGGGACCCACACCTAATTAAGATTCCCTTGCTAAAAAAAACAATTAAAAATAATTGTAAAAAGTTGCATTTTGTTTTTACTTTTTTAGTCAAGGCGTTGGTCGCACCCCGAATACACCTGTGTCCTTGCATCTCGCTTGGGCATGGCCGTGCTTTTTTGCAGTGGGGGTACTCGAGTGCAGGAGGCACCCACATTGGGGACGTACGTGCACTTGGTGTGTAGGATTTTTTATTCGAGTGCGTGCACCCAGGTTACATTGAATATAATCCAAGATAGGTTAACAAAACCAAAAGGGATAAAGGGATGTCAATACTTAACCTAAATTATATCAAGGACCCACACAAGAAAGACATCTTTCATACAATGTGAAATTGAATCAATTGATTAAATGATAAGTGTAAGATAGGTCTAGGTGCTTAATATACGCAATCAACCTTGTTAAGATATGGAAATGGGTCTAGAGTGAAAAGTGGAATGATAAATTACCTACCTCAAAAAGTGCAAGGTAGTATGCCTTTTCACTCTAAAAATTATGGATCTAAACTTATGATTGAACTTCTAATTGTAAATTCACAACCACTACAGAAAACCCCAAAAATGTTATTTTTCGTAGACCTCCATGAATAGGTCAACCTAGTCGTAAAGTGTTTGGACACTTTACAAGAAGATGGATATGTTCCTGGGACACATCAGCAAAGTCAACTCAGCTTCTTTGGAAATGTTCCAACGAGTAGTTATTAGATCTGTTGTCACAATTTTGATAACCTTCTCTTGCACACAGTAATTTTTTTTTCTTTTTGAAGAGATCTTGCCTTGGTCAAGCCCTAGATTGAGGAAGCGACCTTGAAATTGATATGTAAAAATACTAATAAAGAAAATGCTACCATGTAGTAGGATTGAATATACCAAATGAATGGTATGATTACCTTTGTGTATGCAATTGAATTTGATATGTGATCAAGCATGCAAATGTAATAGTCTCGCCTCAAAGAAATCAAAAGGAAAACATAGAAATCAAAACCTCATGAATGGAAATGTATGTGGCATGCCATAATCAAAGATGGAACCATTTGAATGATTTAAATGATAGATCTCCTACTTAGAAGAAAAACTCCATTACCACCTTGAAGGAAGAAGCTTGATGAATGCTTAAAGATGCTTGCTTGAAGTCACATTAAAGAATGTATGCTCACTCTTGGTTACTTGTAGCATTATAGTATGTGAAAATAAAATTTTCAAACCTCGTTACATACTAGTTTTTCGGATAAAAAACAAAGTAAACCAACACTTTGGGCCCCAAAGTAGAGGTCCTTGACCTGTTCCCGAGGAAGTCCAAAAATAGAGGTCCTTGGGGTCTCACAGAGAGTATAGAAAGATCTAGGAAATAATAAGGCCACTGGAAGGTATGGCCAAAAAGGTTATAAAGCAACACTTAAAGAGCCAAGTTGGGAAATAAGAGATGACATAGAAATATAATAAAGATTAGAGAAAGAGACTAAATAGCTAAAAGGTCTCAAATGGAGTGCTTCCATTTTAATATCGTAAAATAACATATTTCTCAAGCTATTATCAGGGGAATTACCTTTAGGTAAGCATTACACAACTTCATATAGGTCAATTAACCTCCAAACCCCTCATTGGTACCCAATGGCATAGGTTTACCCACATTCAGGACCCTGTTCAGATATTCAAATAGTTTTTTTCCCCTATTTATACAATGGTTAATATGGTTGAGATTTACATTTGTAAAGTCCTCATACTAAAATCAAAATGAAGAAGCAATTCATTGAGTAGGATGAAACCATGGTTAAAGAATGCCCAAACCTAGAGTAACTCAAGACCTTGAACTCTATTATTGAACTATATGACACCAAAATGAGTAGGAAGATGGTCAAATGGATAGCCCCTCCAAGTTTTGGAAATTTAAAATTTTATGGGGCTTCACAAGGGAATTATAGGGCCCCATTGATGATTGCCAATCAAGGAATTATATTGGATTTCTTAGTCATACATGTTTAATCAAATTACTCAATGCTACCAACAATGACGAGTTGATAGTGTTGTATGAAGGCCTAACATTTTTTACAGAGAATGGATTTAGAACCATGATTATTAAAGGGGGTTCCTAATTTCTTGAGAATGCATCTTTTTCAATGAAAGTCGATACTAGGAGACTCAATGTGGCTTGAATACATACCCCAACACTTTGATTCTATTGGCAACATTATGATGCAGCAAATTTTCAAAGAAGGCAATATGGTGATAGATTTCCATTTAAATTATGCGGCAAGTCAAAAATTGCCCAAACATTTTGTAGATGAAAGAAAACATGGGTTATATTAGAAGGCATAATCAAAATTGAGAAATCATGTCTTTGACCTATCACCTTAATTTTACCCAAGTGGTTATTTGCGCCTTTGTGTCCTCTTCCCCTCATGCCTCTACAAGTTTGTGTAACTAGTTATGTTTAATATATGTGAGTTGGGTCCCATTGGTGGTATCTTGGTAATTAAAATAGTTAAAAATAACACAATAGTCACTATTGAAAATGCATCATTTCATGGATTACGAATCTGAACAAGGTGAAAATAAAGGTTAGTTTCTTATTTAAAGCTAGGGGGATCAAATACTAAAGAATTGAAAGAAATGTGACTAGCTTAGATTAAGTGAACACTAAATGAATTACTTAAATATGGTAAATGATAAAAGTATTCTCGCTATAGATATCAAAAGAACAAACAAAAAAGGTTAATATTCGAGCTTTGTAAGCTCGTTGCCTCAAACGCACGCATGCATTTTGGACATCGGTGCAAGTACAGGATGTCAGTGTGATGTGCATGCACCCTGTAGAGACAAAGTACGAAAGACAACACAGAAACAAAATTTATGCAAAAGACAACGTAATAGCAACATATGGAAATGCTAGTAAACCGAAGTAAAGAAAAAAAAATGTAGAAGAATTCTATTAAGCTACAAGGACACCAAAAGAAAGAGGGAATAATACCCAAGTTGGAATCCAATGAAGATAATGATTTGCACTCACCTCTCTATGAACTTACACATAAAGAAGAGATTTGAGTTTGTCTTGTTTGGACCTCAGTCAAGTCCCTACTTTGGTGTTTCTACCTCTACAATTGTCAAGGAGACACGAAAATGGTGATAGTACCATATTTGAAATAAAGTACACAACAATAGAAATAGAAATAGAAATAGATAAAGAATATTCTATATGCTATCAAGAACACCACTAAAATGGGGAAGGTGCTCGAACCAAGATGTTGCAAGTGTTGAACAAGGGGGGAGGGTTGAGGAGGGGCATGGCAAGGTTGAATAAGTTATTCCCTCACACTTTAGAAAACTTTTACTTTGTCGATAAACTCATTAAAACCAGAAATATCAACTCCTAATCTATTGGTTAACTATATCAAACATTCATAACAAATGTAAACATGAAAGTATCTAGAACAAACCAACACAAATAACAAAAAGTTCTGCATGGAAACCCAAATAGGGAAAAACCCGAGAGAAACTAATTCTCATAAAATGAACAACGATTAATATGATTTTACAAGTGGCTCACGGCTAGTTTTTTCACATCTATTTTCTCATCATTAGTCTTCCTAACTACCCTGATATACGAAAATGGCTAAACTGCCAATACAAATTTTACTAACAAAAGATGAACTGGTAGAATTGCATCTAACTATGCATAATATAGTTGCAATTGATAACTCTCATATTACTAACAATATAGATCCAATATAGATCCTCTGCTAGTATACATCAATCTTGTGCAATTTAGTATATAAGGCCTTCATTCTATAATACTTTTCTTTAATCACTTCGCTGCCTAATATACATAAGTAGATGCCCACTACATCTCATGAAATCTCTGCTACATATGCTCTCACTACAATCCATACCCCTAGCTCTGGATAGAAAAGGTTTTCCTTGTTTATATAGGTATCCCATCATACATATGTCAGCCACACCAAACATGTGATGGCCTCAATACAGTAATATATTACAATTGTATATAATTCATTACCATCTGCTATAAATATTGGACATGCTTAAGACACCTTTACAACATGCTACATAGAACCTAACAATAGGTCACTCTTAAGATCAATACAATGCATATTACATTTACCAAGAACTTAGAGCACCGTGCAACCAAGATCATGTCTTGATCACTAAAATATCTAAACCTACTGATATATAAAACTTAATAGAATTTGTCCAGATCGTGATTAGCCATTATTAGTACCATTTGATGTGTGTGCCACTTTCCATGTGCCAGAAACACCTAGAAGAACATCATAAGCATAGAAATCACTTGAAACTAATAAACACCTTCATACAATGCTAATTAGAAAAAGCACACAAGTGTCCTGAAACATGTGGAATAAATACACTTACCATGGGACACAAAGTACATAGGCTAAGCTTTTATTCCTATAAAATTACCAGCCTCTCTCTTCTCCTATAGTTGAATTAGATTCTCCTCCATTACAATTAAAATATAAAGAGCACCAATTCTTGAAACAAAATTGACGAACATGCATGCGTTTCCATCTCCTGGTAATCGAGTAGTCCAAATGTTTCTTGGCCACTCAAGATTCTAATAACTATTGCCAAACAAATTATCAAGAAATCTTAACACTAGGTCTATATAATCTTCCATGATCATCAACTAAAAAATTGCAATGGTCCCCTCCCAACACATGATGAGTAGACCTAAATTTCAATGGGTCATCTATTGGCAACCCTAATTGGGCGAGAGGGGGTGGCCTCATAAGGGATATGAGAGTCGGAATGCTTGTCACATATGCTGCCAACCTCGGAAGTCTAGATGGCTTATGTGGCTGAAATTTTAGCTCTTTTTTATGGGGTCATGATAGCTCACGAGAGGGGTTACCAAAAAATAATTGTGGAAGGAGACGTCCTCAATTTCATCAATATTCTTAGTTAGAAGGTTGAAGTAGGTTGGTAAGGAAGCCATGTAATTAGAAATGAGAAGCCAACACACCTTTTGAGAAGGAAATAAAGCTATAGACAAGTTGGTGGCAGAATGAAAGCACACCGTGTTTTTAAATGTATGGGACAATTTTGAGTCGATGGTTAAGGAGGCTCATGCATCAATCTTTGGGATATTGCCACTATTCATAATGACAGTAAGGTTATCAATACTCTTAATGGTGTGATTAAATTGAACTTGAGTTGGGCTTTAGACCATTGTTACCTTTCCCTTATTTCTATAGTGGTTTCTTTTTGAGATGTTACAAGTGGCTTCTCTATTGCTTGAAAAGATTTATTTTACCCTATTATTCTATTATCACTTTCAATTGGTTTTCTAGCCTTTAGCGTTGGGTTTTGAAGCTTGGATTTGACTTTTTGCTAGTATGGGTGGAGAGTTGAACAAGATAAAGCTTGATAAATATGACAAATTTAAGAATTATGCTAGGGCTTGGGAGATCATCTCTAATGGTCATATGGCTAAGTACATCAAAGGCATGCAAGGTTTCAACCTGAAGTTGTCTTAGAAATTTTTGGAGTCTTGGGAGAATGGTAAAGTCTCAATCCAATGTAGTTACTTTTGTCGTCATTGCAAAAACTATCACTACAATTATGGATATAAGCATGGACGAGACCAAAATGGTTCATCCTATACCTTGACAAAAGAATCCCCAAGCTTTAGAGAAGATTTAATCATGAGCAACTCTCAGGTGACTTGAAGATGGTGGCAGTTCTCATTATTTTTGTGACCCTTGAGGGAAGGTACAAACATTTCCACTCCCACGTATTCCCTATGTTAAGTCACTTCCGACATAATGTTAAATTTTTCTTTCCATTCTAGATTTTTTCATCTCTATCACTCTGTGGACAAGGCTAAAGTCAAAGGTGGAGCCCTTCTTCACCAAGGTTTGATCTTTAGACTCTATGAGTTTCATCGTAACATGACTCCTCGTGCTTGGTTGTCCCCTACCCTTTCCATTGAGCATTATAACTAGGTGTTCACCCCTATTTCATCGACTTCTAAAACCCAAACAACTCGTCAAAATGTGCCTATTATATCTAGCACAAGAATTAACCCCTCCTATAAGACCAAATTTAAAAATGCTACCCAACAAGAGGAGGTGGTGTAATGCCCCAAAAGGGAACCTAGAAGAATGAGTTGAAATGTTGCTATGTTGGGTGAGTAATTTTTTTTTGTACAACTCTTGTTTGCTAAATTCTCTAAATCATAGAAGTAAAAGTCCTAACCGATTCCCTTAATTACTTAATTTCCAATTTAGGAACTGATGTAAATTAATCCTTATAATCAAACATATCTACATAACATGAAATAAAGATGCATAAAATAATATCAATCACATATTTAAACCTTGAATCATCTTTTATCTATGAATTACTTAGATTTTTCATTTGACAACATTATTAAGAATATATAGTTCTTTTAAACATTCATCTAAATGCAAGGAAATAGACAATACCATAACAACATCATAATTTCATTCATCCTTTGAATAAGACAATATGTTCACATATACCTTCATTTCTCCTAGAGATGCCCTTTACCCTTTCACATGATTTTCAATTCATGATACATAATGTTTTCCAACTTTTTTCCAAAGAATAACCACATCATTCGCCATTATAAGTTTTCAAGAGAGAAAGATAACAATAATGTCTTTTCGTATCATTGATTCCCATTCAACATCCTTCTTTCCTATCTACCCCCTTCCCCTTGCATCAAGAAGTTCCCTTTTAAAAATATACATTATTATATCATTTCAATACATCAAGTACAAATAATCTAGAACATATTGAAAACAACATCATAAGTATCTTTGTAAGAATTTTCATTAAAGAACTCCAATGTTGGGCCACATGCAATCCTCAAAAAATTTGCCTCCCAACTGTGTGGAACCATAAGGAACTAGTCCCCCAAGCTGGTAGACAAAACCATGATCCACCTAGACTCTAAGGTAGTCTAAGGCTTATACCCAAAATCAAGTACAAAGATAACATAAGGTTGTGCAAAATGAAATCACAAAGAAAATGGACAACCAGAGGCAAAAGAAGAGTGAGGGGTTCAATTGCATCTAGTTGAGTGTCATCATACATTCCTATAGTGTTGGGATCCTTCCCTTCAGACAATGACAAAATGTCTTCTCCCCCAAGTACTCCAACAGGATATGTACAATCTTGTAGTGTTGGAATCATTTTCCTGAGTCAAAGATTGTCCTATTGCATAGAACATTTTCTCTGCAAGTACTCCAGCAATACATCCTTATTATCTTGATTAATGTGAATTTGAAACCCCCATAACCCACAAGTTTAATTAATGTTATCACTTATTAACCCACTCACATGTAGAGCCAACCTCCACAAGGCTCTGGTCTCCAACACATAGGATCCTCTAGCAGCCACTTTTGGGCCCCAACACCTATGGTGAGCCACTCTCCAAAACCCTAACTCATACATCAAAGTATATTCACATGAAGTAGCATTATAATATCACAATAATGTAAGAAACTTAAGTCTTCCAACAAGCCACAAAGTGACCAAAACAAATTCCATTCAAAATCCAAATCAATTAGTTGAGAGGGAAAACTAGTTTAGGGCACATTTCTAGGGTCTCATACCCCTAGGTATATCCACTAAACCCTAATTCACCATATGAGAAATAAAATGCAATAATCATATCTCAAAAACTTTGTAAGCAAGAATATCACATTTCTAAAAAGTATAATGCCTCAATTGCAAATACAAGATCATAAACATAAAAGGACAAGTTGAATTGTTGATTCCTGAAATCTAGCTAAGTCTTAAATTTCCTAAAACTTCAAAATTCTAAAATATTTATTTTAACTCCTATGAGGTTGAAACCTATCTCAAAACATGTAGGATGTATAACATAAAATGTAATTTAGAGCATAAGAAAGGAAAATTATGCCACTTATACTTAAATGTTCATTTTATGTTATATCTTGGTGTTGAAAACATGCTCTAGAGGTTACAATCTACCTATCTAGCTATGTTAATTTTATTGTTGTGCATTTGTTCATTACTCCTGCTCTTCTGTTTGATACTCCTGCACATTCATGCATTATTATTGAGCTTTCATTCAATAAACCTATGCATTTATTCAATAGAATTGCACTTTTGTTCATTTTTCTAAAACTGCACATCTATTCACCATTGTCGTGCTTTTGTTTAATATAGTTGTGTTTTTGTTTCATATAGTTGCACTTATGTTTCATAAAGTAGAGCTTTTATTTACTAATGTTGCACTTTTGTTTGTTCTAACAGACAACTTGGGAATGTGCACAACTCTACATGTGTAGTATTCCTGCACATTTATTCCAAAAGACTCAAAACAATATAAAGAATGCTTGAACGAGACTTCCAAAACTGATTTTGGATAGAGGAGTGCCTTGAATATATTCCTAGGCTGAAATCCCAGACATAACTCTCTTCCATCCCCTTTGATTGTACAAAATTTTAGTTCAAGCAAACCATTCTCAGAAACCAACAAGCAATTAACCACTCCAAGACGCACAATGAAAACATCAAAATCATAGAGGAGACAATCAAACATCCAATAAGCATATTACATTCACGTCTAAGAAATATTTCCGATAAATAACTATCATGGTAGTGTACAAAGACAAGAGAGAGTGTAATAAGAGGATGATCTAGCTTACTCATTCTTCATTGAAGGTTGGAGGTGAGGCCAAGTTTCCTAACCCCTACTGATCAGCTCCTAAGATTTCCAAGCTATTTGGTTCATTATTTCTCCCACCCTTCTTCTTGCAGGAATTTTAGCCTATCCAATTTGTTTGACTATAGTTTTTGTCTTGATAATCTCCTATCTTCTCTTTGCCGGGAAGGCCCTAATTTATAGGGAGAAAATGTAATTTTCAATAGTTACGACCGTTGCGATTGGCTTCCCATTAAGGTTTGATTAAATAAATCAAACCTTTAATTAATAATTTTTGTTTTGTTTTAATTTATAACTTAACTACTAGGTTATCTAGGTTACCAAGGATTTCTTACTCCAAGGATGCTCATGGCATAATGGTTAAGCTTCTACCATCTTCCTTAGAGGTCAAGGGTTCAATTCTTGTAACCTTTTACTATATCTATTATATAACTTAGTCTTTCTAAGTCATGCCTAAAAATCCATTTGTCATTATATGCTTCACGAAGAGCTATGTGGGTGGGTTGGTTGTGGGTGAAATCAAAAGGTGGAGGGTTTGGAGTTCAAATCTCTTAAACATTTTAATTTCCTTAATTCAATTTTTTTATTTCCTCTTTCACTTTTAGTTATAAAAGATTACAATATAATTCTGCAAGAAATCACATCCAACTACTAATGTTCACCCATATATACTAGGATAAACATACATTGAGACTTCTAATCATAAAAATAAATTGACAATAAAGATGTAAGTAAAGTATCATTAAACCAAATGAGAAGAAAAATTTGCAAGCTCCCAATTTGGGTAGTTGACTCCCCTAATAGGACTTCTAGGTTCAAGGTGCCTTATGGACCATGGTTCCATCTCCAAATCAACAAATGTTTTAGTACATGTTCCTGCACACTCCTACATCACCGAGCAACATAACATGCATATCTACAAATAATATCATGATAAATAATACAGAATCATATCAAATAAGCATAAGATGGGTTAGCAGTTAGAATCTATAGAATTTATTATCCATTTATGAAAGCATATAAACTATATCATAGAAGTATAATCAACATGGAAGTATCACATGAACAATATCTTCCTACCACAATCATAAGCATATAAAGTAAATTTAGTGTTTCTATATAAATCTCAATCATGTTGTTAGGGTGGCATTACAAGCAGTGGAAGTGTCAGATGACTCTACTTTGACCTCTTCCTAATCTACAGAGTGTACTTGGATCCCTGATAACTCTACCCCCAACTTGGTCCCCAATACACCCTCAACTTCATTCTTTTTGTCCTCCCCTAAAACGCAACTCAGCTATCTTGCAGATCCTCAAATCCCTAGGTTTTCTTCCCCTGCCCCGCTTCCCAAGACCTCTGAAGGGATTGACTTGGAGGCCCTAGCCTGTAAGGTGGATGAGTTGTGCATCTGCTAGAACAGGCTGAAAGTTGTCTCTAAATGGCTCTTGTTCCAACTTCAAATTGTGAGGAAAGTCAACAAGTTGGAATCCCTGGTGGAGGCAAAACATAAGATGGAAGAGTGGGCAAAGGGAAAGAGAGATGAAGCCTTGTGGGAGGTTGGGAAGGATTTTGGCAAAAAGCTGCATAATTAGGAAATTCTCAAAGAACAGGTCATTAAACTGAAAGCCAAGTGCCCTTAGAAGAAGAAAAAAATGAGATCCTATACACCTTGGCTTCCATGAAACAATCACAAACTCAGTTGGGTGAACAGGTGCTGGATTTGGTTACTCAACATAAGAAGGCCCACAATAAAATAGAGAAAGCTATTGGGGGAATCTAGGCTGAGTTGGAGGAGTGGAAGCTGAAGAGGAAATGCAAAGAGGAAAGTCATGATAGGTATAAGAGTCTCTGATTGGCAACTAAATATGACGAAGCTTCCGGGGACGTGGCTTTGTCCAGGTCCCTCATGCAGGCTTCTTTCTTGAAGCTCAAGGAGTTGAGCAAGTAGTGGTCCTAGTTGCAGTTCTTCCTGTTTGGGTCCTGTGTGTTGCTGGGTGGTTGTCGGCTGTTTAGTTTAGTTATTTGGTCTCACTTGTTATGAACCCCTTTTGACTGTTTGATGGACGTGATGCTTTTTTCTGGTAACAGTTTGGGCCCTCTAGTACTTTATCTAATCAGAACAAAAAGATTGCAGCCAATCTTTTGGGCACCTGAATACCAATCCTCTATTCTAATGTGTTCTACTGCTACTCCTTCAAGGTGGAGTAGCCCCTATATTGATCAGATGTACCAAAGTCCCTAGAATTTGCATATCTGATTTACTAGTTTGAGAGATTTGTTTTTCAAGAAAATTAATCACATTAACCACAGAATACTCAGAATTTGTGGAAGAATTCAATCTTCAAAGATTTCTTGTAGTGGATAGGGGATACAAAATTAATTTATAAAATAATATAACTACAATAAGCTAGGATCTCGTACAAGCTTACAAATCACAGTGACAACTGCCCGGGGTTTTCCTTCAAGCTGCTCAATGATTCTAGCATGTGAAAGTCTCCAGTCAACAATGCCTTAGTTGTTCAACTCCTGTAAGATTTGATATGGTCTAGAATGACCCAGATGATCTGAGGATGTCGTGCTTTCCTAGGTTTGTTTATGCTAGCAGTTCGCTTGGTTGAGCTGATAGATGAGGGTGCTCTATTAATTATCCGTTTTATTAAACAATTATGACAGTTCTGATATCAAGTGAAGGATTTGAATAGCACAATACAAGAAAATTTTAATAACAGATAAATCTTATTTATTATAACTTTTGTATAGTATGTGATAAGAATCTATTAATTTTGAAAATCAGAGATAAATAATGAACTACATTTATTTTTTGTATCGAGGTCATTGACATACTGAATCTTAGTTAAAAACAGAAAAGATGAATATATAGTCATGTACAATTAAAAATAACAACTTAAATCTATTTTAGAACTCTTCATTTAACTTAATTTAACTCTTGCAAATGATATATCTCCCTTGTTGTATGTAAAAAATATATTATTAATTTTGTAGATTAAAAATACTTAATTTTAGCATATGAAAAAATATTGACCTATAATTTAATCTACAACTGATCTCATGCAATAGAAAAATTATAGTTCAAACACTGTAATCCCCCAAGTCCAATGTATAACTCTTCAGAAGTGTCTATTCAGCCATCAGAGTTCTAATTAATCTTAGGAAGAAGGAACTTAATATTTTTTTAACTCTCCTGAATAAGATTTAGATTCTGATGGACATTGGCCTCGATATGTGCCTGTTCCCACATTTTGACCATGGAGAAGACGTTCAAATAAATTTAGCTTTCTAATTGCTTTGCTGCTGTTTCCGTTTTGTCAGCTGCTTTCTGGTTTTGCAACCATGTATTTGTCTTGGTAAGTTTTTAATCCTTTGTGTAGTGATCAGGCTGAGTCGGAGTTATTTTTGGTAAAGTTTGTGTTTATGATTAAAACAAGAAAGACCGAAGGATGTATGCTAATTTCTAAATTCTAATGGTACTGGTGTGGATTATTTTCTGAGCTGCATTTTGATTGATTTTTCGAGATGTATTTTCTGTCTATGGCTGAGGAAATAAGAATGATATATTTCTTTATAATTGAGAACAGCTGTAACTGAAATTGATTTTGCTTTCTGTTCTTGGTAAAAAAAAATTGTTTTTCTGCAGACTAATCTACAGTTACAGTTCCTTGGTTTGAGCTGCGTCAATTTTTTTTTCCAACTATCAAATGGATTTAAAGAAAGAAAAAATGATTAGGGAAAGAGTGGGAAAGGAGTTAGAAAATTAGATTTTTGGTGTGAGTATCTTTTAACAAATGTAAACTGAGATCTATCTTTTAACATATGGATGATGTAAATCTTTAATGGAAAACTTATTACACAAACAGAGTATTCAAATACACCCAAACCCTGTGCAATAAATGATATTTCAAAGAGTATTTGTAATGGCCCTTTCCAATAGGCCACTAAAAAACACCCTAAATTTAATACACTGCTGAAAGTATATTGCTAAATAAAAGAAATAATAGTGCCAATGTATTCATTCAATTAAAACCAAATGTTTTTACAAATGATATGGCAATTTTCAACACCAAAACATTATGACATGGCACATTACAGAGAAACCCTAACTGGTTGTATACAATTGAGAACTTGATGCAACTACAGATTGAAATGAAGAACCTGCATTGATCAAATGGTGGAGACTGAATGCTGAAGATGATATGATGAAAGTGCAACTCCACTTGAAACTCCAAACCAGCAATTGAGCACAAGTGAAAGGACTGAAATATCCTCCCCACAGCTGCAATAATTCATGTGATCTTTCACACCCTCAAAATTGCGTACCAATTGAGAGTTTTCGTTCTCAATGGCCAATTGTGACTACTTGCAGAAACCCTAGGCTCCACAACGCACATAAGCAAAAATCAATAATAAATCTCGATGATAGGCAATGAGCCCTCAATGCTTATTTATTCTTTTTTCCTCGATAGGTCGGCCTCCTTTTTAATTTTTTCTCCGCTTCTTCTAGCAACCTCTAGAAGATTATTTATTTATTTATTTTAATTTTAATTTTTTTTAAATTGATAACTTTATAATTAACTCCTCCAAAAAAAAATGGGACATTACAGGTCCGCCCCTCCTAAAATTGCTTGGCCTCAAGCAATCTTAATGCTGGATGCTGCAAAATCACTTCTCCCTCCCAAGTAGCATCTTCAATAGGTAAATCTTTCCACTGAACTAGATACTCTCTGATTACTCTCCTGCGAAGCTGCTTCTCTCTAATATCCATAATGGATTCTGGCACTAAGATCAATTTCCCCTCATCATCCAAGGGAGGTAATACTGCAGAAGGCATCACATTCTGACCCAACGCCTTTTTGAGGCATGATACATGAAACACATTGTGCACTCTACTATCTGTGGGAAGCTCCAACTCATAAGCCACCTCACCAACTCATTTGATGATCCTAAATGGTCCATAATAGCGTGGCTTGAGTTTCTCTGCACCACTCTTCTTGAGAGTGGATTGCTTATATGGCTGCAACATGAGGTAAACCATATCATTTACCTCAAAACTACGCTCAGTTCTCTTCTTGTCTGCATACTGCTTTTGCTGGTTCTGAGCTCTAGAAATGTTGTCTTTGAGAGTAGCAACTATATCCTTACTTTCCTGTAATAGTTCACCTGCACAGGGTACTCGACTGTCTCCCAACAACAAATCTAAGAAACTAGGTGCCCCATAACTGTAAAGTGCCATGAAGGGTGTCATTTGTATAGTCATATGATATGTAGTATTGTAACAATATTCATAGAGATATATGACCCAAGCTCGCTGTTGATCTGCCACATAATTCCTCAAATACCCTTCCACCCATTTGTTTACAATCTCTGTTTGACCATCAGTCTGTGGGTGATAACTGGTACTAGTTGTAAGCTCAGTGCCACACAACCGAAATACCTCCTGCCAAAAGTGACTCATGAAGCGGCTGTCCCTGTCACTCACAATGCTCCGATGCAAACCGTGTAATCTAAAAATCTCCTTGAAGAAGACCTCTGCCACCTGAGTTGCTGCGTATGTAGTAGGGATAGGGCAGAAGTGAGAATATTTTTTCAGCCTATCCACCAATACATAGATACAATCGCGCCCCTATGCCCTGGGCAAGCCCGTAATAAAATCCATAGAGATGCACTCCCACTTCCTGTCAAGAATAGGAAGTGGCTGTAGGAGCCCTGCTAGATAAGTGTGCTCTTGTTTGTTCTGCTGGCAAACATGACACTCTCGCACATACTGCAAAACACTAGCCTTAAGTCCCTTCCAAGTGAACCGTTCCCGTACTAACCTGTAGGTCTTGAAATACCCAGGATGGCCTGCTGTAGGTGAATTATGGAATGCTCTCAAAATCAACTGCTTCACTTTCGATCCTGGGACTAAGTAAATCCTGTTCTTGTAAATGATCAAATTATCTATGAGAGTGTATTTGGTGTCGATTGTTGTTCCCTCCACTATAGTAGAGGCCCACGTGTCTTTGGCATATTCTACTACAATCAAGTGTCACCAACCCTCTGATATCTGAATCATAGAAGTGAGGTGTGGCCTACGAGATAAAGCATCTGCAACAATATTTTGTGTCCCCTTAACATATGTGATCAAAATCATATGCCTAGAACTTACCCACTTCTGCTGATGATCATTCAGGTCCCGCTGTCCCAAAAAGTGCCTCAAACTATTATGATCAGTTTTAATACAAAATTTGTTGCCCACAAGATACTGTCTGAATTTGGCCAAGGCATGCATGATGGCCAAAATCTCCTTATCATATATACTGAATGATCTCTCAGCCCCTCTGAGTTTCTTACTCTCATAAGCTATAGGATGCTTGTCCTACATGAGTACAACAACTCCCTCTCCAAAAGCATCACATTGAAGCTCAAATGGCTTCGTGAAATCAGGCAATGCTAATATTGGGCATGTAGTCATTATTTCCTTGAACTGCATAAAACACTCCTGTGCCTCCCGAGTCCACACAAATGCCCCTTTCTTCAGCAAATCTGTCATGCGCGCTGCATGTCGTGAGTAGCCACTAACAAACTTGCGATAGAATCCACAGACCAAGGAACCCCCTTAACTATGTAAGGTTCTCTGGTGGTGGCCAATCAACAATAGCACGAATCTTTTCAGGATCCATTCGCACTCCTGCACTAATGATGTGTCCAAGATACAACAGTTCTGTCATCCCCAAATCACATTTGGACTCCTTGGCGTACAAGGACTCCCTCTGTAAAATACTCAATACTGTCTCCAAGTGCTCTAAATGTTCCTGCCATGTCCTGCTATAGATCAAAATATCATCAAAGAACACTAGCAAAAATTTCCTCAACTGATGGTGGAAGACCTTGTTCATAGTGGACTAAAAAGTGGCAGGTGCATTAGTCAAACCAAAAGGCATGACTACAAACTCGAAATGCCCATAATGACATCTGAAAGCAATTTTTTCAATATCCTGCTCTCGAATTCTGATCCAGTGATAGCCTGATCTCAAATCATTTTTCGTGAAATAACAAGCCCCATGCAATTCGTCTATCAGCTCATCGATGCGTGGGATGGGATACTTGTTCTTTATAGTTCTCTTATTCAACACCCTATAATCAATACACATTCGTAGAGTTCCATCCTTCTTTTTTACCAAAACAAAAGAAGATGCAAAAGGTGACTTACTTGGTCTGATGTGTCCCATCGCTAGCAACTCCTTGATGGTCCTCTCGATCTCATTTTTGAGTCGTTTTGGGTGCTGATATGGTGTGATCATGACAGGCTTAGTACCTTCCTCCAACTCAATAATGTGCTCAATACCTTTGTCTAGTGACCTGCCTAGTGGAATCTCACTGAATACCTTCTCATACTTGACTCTCAATTTCTGAATATCTGGATGATATTTAGTCTTATGTTGCTCCTCCTGGGTAGGCATCAAGGCGCATATTGTCGCCCACTTTATTATTATGCTTGGCTAATCTCTCCAACCGCCTAAATGAGATAGTCCTGACATCACCATTACGGATAGCCTTCAGCACACGAGTCCTACCATCCACCACAAATCGTATCTCCATATCCTCCAATCTCAAGGTAACCTCCTTCAAAGAATGTAGCCACTGCATTCCAAGTACTATGTCCATGTCACCCATGTTGACCACATGATAGTCTGCCTTAAACTCACAATTGTTTAGGCGCAAAGGTAGATCTCGCACCATCCTGTCACAACGAAGAGTATATCCATTGGCTATCTTGACTCTCAGTCCCTCAAAATCCTCAATAATGAGTCCACGCCTCTCCACAAATTGTGCATCAATGAAATTATGCGTGGCACCTGTATCCAATAGAGTAATAATCTTCTGTCCCGCCAAGACTCCCCGAAATCTGAAAGATCCCTCTCTTTGAATACTAGACAGACGTGCCTCCTGTAAATGTATCTCTGGAGCCTCTTTTTTCTCAGCACTATCTACCTCTTGTTCACCCTCTGCCACATTAGGATCCTCACCATGTTGCTTTGAGCTGTTTGAATTTGAACCCTCGTAATAAGCCTACATCGCTCGGTTAGCCTTTCCCTTAGGCCTCATAGGACAATCATGACCAAACTCATAGGGACCTTTGCAAAAGAAGCATAGCTTCTTCCTACGCAGGTCATTAAGCATTTCCTTATCCCAAGGTGCAGTTGGCTTGCCTTTTGAGTCACTAACCTTCTCTTTACCCTTGCTGAATTCCCCTTTGTTATCTTTAAATGATGAAGAACCCTTTGCACTAAACCGGTTTGTTGGACCTGCAAGTTCCATACTGCGGACTTTCTTCATGGCTTCCTGTAATGTAGGAGGATCAAAGGCCTTTAACCACCCCTTGAGTGGTTCAATTAATCCCTCTGTGAATAAAATGACTAGCCTCCTTTCTGAAATGTCAGGCACCATCACTGCAAGCTTCTGGAAGTCGTTGATAAATTGTTCTAAGCCTCCTGACTGTCTCAACTAGGCTAACTCCCGGAAATAAACTTCAGGATTTTTTTTATCAAACCTTTCTATCAATCTATCCACAAACTCCTGATAAGTGATTACCTGATTGTGTTGCAATGTGATCATACCATGTGTCCACCAATCATGTGCTGCCCCATCTAAGTGTGAAGTGGCATACTTGAGTGCTTCAAATTCTGTCATAGTCTTCAGAGATAGGAAAATATCCACCTTATGAATCCAAGCACGAGCAATCATTTTTCCACTGCCATCAAATGTGGGTAATACCAACTTGTTGGTGACCTATTGCAACTCACTGTGTTTATCTACTTGCTTTTGCCTGGCAGCTCTATAGTTCAGGTACCTGTCAAATGTCCATCCTGTAGACACCTAAAAACCTTTAAAAAATAAAGTATTTTTATTTTCTGAAAAATTCCTGATGACATCATCATTTATTAATTAATTAATTATTTAATTAATTTATTTATTTTTATGCCATTAAATCCTTTTATCTTAATTAAAAATATTTAATTAAGGAATCCCTCCCAAAAATGTTTAAATTTTATTTAAACATTATTTCCTTATTTATTAATTATTTAATTAATAAATTGACCAAAAAACCCAAAATAAATAATAAATTTATTTTTTGCCCAAAACTTGGCCAATTTCCTTAAGACCACTAACCTCTTCCAAAATCTTCTAATCCTTCTTTAATTTTGATTAAAGGCTAATCCCATCATTTCCTACCCCTAATCCCAACTCAAAATATTTAATTAAGATTAAATATTAATCCTCATGTTTATTAAAAAAAGTTTTAATAAATATCTCCTCAACCCAAACCCTTGAAATAAATAAAACTTTATTTATTTCCTAAAAATCTAATTTATCCTCATCCTAAGAAGTTCTAGACTCTTCTAGAAAGTCTTCATCTTCATCCTCATCCTAAGAAGTTCTAAACTATTCTAGAAAGTCTTTATCCTTATCCAAAATCTAGACTCTTCTAGAAGATGTCTTTAAACCTAATCCTAATCCCCTCCTAACCTTGTCACATTCCTTAAACATGGGTTAAAACTTACTAACCCAAGCCAAAGTTAACAAATATCTCCTCCTTCACCCACCCTCATTAAATGCCATCCACTTGCCTATCCCTAAGCTAATCCTAAACCATCCTAATCCATCCTCTAATCGTTTGCACAATCCCAAGCAAGCTTAAAACCTTCCTAATCAAGCCCAAGTCGAAATTCCTCTCATCTCCTTCAAAATATCCCAACCATAAAACTTTATGAAGCCCACTAGGCCATAAATGACTCTTCCAAGCCCTTTTATTGCTCTTACAAGCCATTATGATGGTCTTTATAAAGATTTTATCCCTTGAGCCTCCTTTGTTGACTCATCCTTCCCCTTTCCTCCATCCTCTCACCCTGTGACATGTGTCACTCCCTAATTGGCTATAAGGAAGCACAATCCATGTGCTCTCCTCTCATGGAATCTGAGCCCTCCATGAGCTTTTTCCCATCCTTGCATCTTAGCCCTCAATCCCCCAAGCCTCTTGTCTATAAATTGGATCCTTCCCCTTTGCAAAACAACACAATCCATGAAGTAAAGTCATAATGCCATTTTAAGAAGCCATTTTACATCAAAACCATACACTCACACCCAAATTCTAACTCCATTTGAAGCCCTTTTTGAAGCATAAAGCTTGAGCATACATCCTATCTATTTAGACAAAGCTACTCAACAAGAGAGCTTCTCATTGAGAGAGCCCATTAATGGCTCATATTCTCAATTGAGAGCTCATCTTAGTCTATCTTGAAGTTTATGAATTTTGTTTAGTTTGTAGAAGCTTTATTTAAATTTGGTTTCTATTAGCATACTAACATTGCTCATATACACATCCATCCTGTACATATTCTGGTAATGAATCCCACTCATTTCTCGCTTGTCGGAGTTCATCTACAATATCTGTTACCATAGCATCAGTTGTGCGTGCTAGAGTTTCTTCTCTGAATGTAGGACGTCTAGGTCTGTCAGCTGTTCCAGACCGTGTCCTATGTTGTGATCCTACTATGCTCCTGTCATCCTGGTCATTATTATGATTATTTCTCCTATTTTCCCCAATCAAATGTTGCATCATAACCATCATTGGCTGTGTACTTGCCTCTATTGACTGTAGAAGCCTCTCCTGTTGCTGTAAAGTCTCATCATCTCGCACACTTTTGGATGGGCTTTGAGAATGTCTCTCAGCCATAGTCTCAGTTATGTTGGTTCTTTTGTAAACTAAATTAAATGGTGGCTAGGTAACCCTATCAGGCTGGCAGGAAACCGCTCTGATACCACTGTAATGACCCTTTCCAATAGGCCACTAAAAAAAACTCTAAATTTAATACACTACTGAAAGTATATTGCTGAATAAAAGAAATAATAGTGCCAATGTATTCATTCAATTAAAACCAAATGTTTTTACAAATGATATGGCAATTTTCAACACCAAAACATTATGACATGGCACATTACAGAGAAACCCTAACTGGCTCTATACAATTGAGAACTTGTTGCAACTACAGATTGAAATGAAGAACCTGGATTGATCAAATGGTGGAGACTGAATGCTGAAGATGATATGATGAAAGTGCAACTCCACTTGAAACTCCAAACCAGCAATTGAGCACAAGTAAAAGGACTGAAATATCCTCCCCACAATTGCAATAATTCAAGTGATCTTTCACACCCTCAAAATTGCATACCAATTGAGAGTTTTCGTTCTCAATGGCCAATTGTGACTACTTGCAGAAACCCTAGGCTCCACAACACACAAGCAAAAATCAATAATAAATCTCAATGATAGGCAATGAGCCCTCAATGCCTATTTATTCTTTTTTCCTCGATAGGTCGGCCTCCTTTTTAATTTTTTCTCCGCTTCTTCCGGCAACCTGTAGAAGATTTTTTATTTAATCTATAAAGTTACCTTGTAATATATATTATTTTTTTTTAATTGATAACTTTATAATTAACTCCTCCAAAAAAATGGGACATTACAGTATTACATGTTGTAATTAAGTAAACTGGGAGGGGGTGCAAACCCTTACATCAAGCTCTAAGGTAGGAAAAGAGTGAATTCACAAGGAGCACACCAACCAACAAAAGATCCAACAAGCAAACTAATTGAAAGAATTAGTAAAAACAAAGAAACACAAACAAACCCTAGAGAGAATACAAATCCCATAGACTAGAAGATTACAGAGATAGGGTCTTAACCTCCTTCCACTTATGATTCAACTCCTTTAGAAGGTTCAAGAAAGAACCTTATTAATCACTGCCATGCATTGAGACCAAGGTAGTAGGACCTTACAACTCCCTAGTAGCTGCCATCTCTTTCCTCTTCCTTTTGGCTCATCTGCGCTCAAGTTAATCTTCTAGTGTATGGAGAGAGACCAAAGTCTTATCCATCATTTCCTTGCTAAAATCAACTCTCTTTCAGATTCTTGTTGATTATTTTTCACGTCAGTAATGGCATGTGGAATTTTGTTCTTTTCTTCTTAAGAGGGAATAAAATCACCGAGTTCCCTAACCTGTTCCTGAATTATCAAGTCTAACAGTAAGCTCATCTGCACTACTTCCCAAAATTTGTGATCTTCGGCATTCTATAACCAGTCCCCTACCCTAGCATCAAGTTATGGTTAAATATGATTTACAATTGGGGAATGACCCGAAGTCGGACTCAAATTTACAAAACTCTATAAAGACGGACAAATGTTCTTTCTGACCATGAAGGGAAAGCATTAAGTAGACAAAACTTAGCAATTCACTAACTATGTCATGTTGTGACCTAATCACACAACACCTCATTTCAAATGGGGACCCCCTCTTTTTCTCTTGGTCTTGTCCTTTTGGCTTTAGTTCTTGGTAGTTTTGGGCTCAATCCTCTAAGGTCCCTGTCAATGAATTAAACTTCTATCAGACTCTATGTTTCTTTTATTTCAATCACAGGTTACTAATAAGTTTGCACTCTTATTTGTAGGTATAAGAGCAGATGTACTTTTATCAACGCTGAATAATGTTTTCAATCTTTAATACCTCCAGTTAAAGTAACTCGCCCTGTATGTAAGAGCACGATCTGTAATAGTATTGCTGAATGTAAGAGCCTGATCTGCAATAATGTTAATCTCTGATTCTGAGTCTTGATCTGCAAGAAGACAGTGGTATGTAGAATGCAAATGCAATATAGATCAGATATAAATCAGATGGTATATGGATGATGATAAGCAATATGATTTATGTCGATCTGCTGAAGGTATTGATCATTTATTCATTTTGATGTCAATACTACAACCATCGGTGCACATATAGATTGTATTCAATAGACGCCTTTCAAGACAGGTCATGATCTTCCAATATCAAGAGTCACGGTTTGCTTATATGATTAGTTAGTATTAATTAATTAATCTGTTCTTCTACAGGATCAGATTAGTTAGTTAGTACTAACTAATTGTGACTGTTATGTGTTCATATAAAGAGGCATATTAGATCGATCTACAAGACCATTAGGTTTTGATATCGAATGTATATATATGTACAGAATTTCATCTTAGTTTGATATGAAGTGCTTGGTCAGTATTAAGACATATTATCAGATTGATTATAATATGTATATGTATGAGAGTGTATGTAAAAACATACACTCACATATATATACAATCTTCAATCTCCGACCGACACTATTCAATAACACTCCCTCTTAGCTAGGGAAGATAACTAAGAATTTTAGATGTCACCTTACTCATGATATCAAGGAGTATCTTGAACATCAAGTTTCATGATATTCATATATCCTTATTATGGTATGTGCACTGACATCACGTCGCATGATGTCTACCATAACACATCATGGTGTCTTACCATGATCATCTCATAAGGAACATAATGGTTTGGAAGACATCACGTCTCATGATATCTTATCAAAATGTTTCAAGACATCCTACTATCATGACCTACATAAAGATATCATGTCACATGATATCCATCATGATAAGATACATTATAAAGTCATCACCTCACAATGTTAATACAAGTATACATTATTAGAAAGATCGTCATCTTAATGTACACGGGAAGAGGGCTCATAAGTCATAGAGTTACACATATGACAAAAGAGTTTACACATTAAACATCTTTAATAAATATAATTTTATAAATGAAATAATTTTAGAGACTAAGTCTCAATTACATTTCAATCATACCAAGTTTTTTTCTAAAGTGCTCCACCTTAACTCTAGAAAGAGGCTTGGTGAGAATGTCTGCAGTTTGATCACCAGTGTTAATATACTCTAACTGAATGGCTTCCCTTTCTACCATATCTCTGACATAGTGAAAAGGAATTTCAAAATGCTTGATTCAATCATGGAATACAGGATATTCTAATAGCTTGATACAACTTTGATTATCACATAGAATAGTCGTAGGTAATAGAGGTTTTCCAAATAGTCCCACAATCAACTTCCTAAGCCATATGGCTTCTCTGGCTCCCAAAGAAGCTGCAATATATTCTGCTTCAGTAGAGCTTTGTGCAACGGAGGATTGTTTTCTGCTTGTCCAAGAGATCATAGTAGATCCTAGACTGAAACAATACCCAAATGTGCTCTTCCGATCTGCCACATTGCCAGCCCAATCAGAATTAGTGAATCCATGTAAATCAAGATCAATCTTGTTGTATTTAAAGGTTGTATCCAATAGTACCCTGTAGGTATCTCAAAATATGCTTAGCAGCAACAAGATGAATTTCACAAGGCTCACATATGAACTGACTTAAAGCATTTACTGCGTAGCATATGTCAGGTCGAGTGTTAACCAAATACATAAGTGATCCAATAATTTGTCTATAGAGTGTAGGATTTGCAAATTTGGATTTTGATGTAGATTATTTTAATTTGTGCAAGTTAGTCTCCATGGGAGTGGACATAGATCTACGATTCAACATTCCAAATCTTTTAAGTATATCAACAGTGTATTTTCCTTGATTCAGAAAGATACCATCAGGTTTCTGCCATACTTCCAATCCTAGAAAATAGTGTAGAATTCCCAAATCTTTCATTTCAAATTCTGAAGTTAAATCTCTTTTGCATTGCGCAATACGGCGATCTTCTCTAGTGAGTAATAGGTCCTAAACATAAAGAATTAAAATTTGCATATCACCATTAATACATTTATCGTAGAGATTTGGATCAACAACATTTTTAGAGAATTTTAATCTCATCAGGTATTTGTCAATTCTTTCATACCAAGCTCAAGGAGCTTGTTTAAGTCCATATAGAGCTTTTTTTAATTTGCATACATGAGTTTCTGTATTATGAACTATAAATCCTTCAAGTTGCTCTAGATAGACTTCTTCTTCTATTGTTCCATTTAGAAATAGAGTCTTAACATCCATTTGCTGAACCTTCCAACCTTTGGCTGTTGCAATAGCTAGCACAGGTGGAACAGAGGTATATCAAGCTACAAATGCAAAAGTTTCCTCGTTGTCAATGCCTTCCTTATGAGAAAATCCTCTGGCAGCAAAACATATTCTGTTTTTCTATGCTACCATCTGCAGCATGTTTAATTTTGAGCCACCATTTGGAAAACTGATTTTCCCTTTGGTCTAGGAACTATATCCCAAACATCATTTTTTTTTATGGAGTGGTATTCTTCTGTCATAGCACCCCTCTAGGCTTGTTCTTTGAGGGCTTCATCAACATTGGTTGGTTTAGAGTTGAGAATTTCATTCATTAATGCATTATATGTTAGTTTGTGGGGTCTTTTTCTTTCTCTGAATGTTCCATCTAGTGCTGCAAAATTTTCAGCTTCCTTCAAAATTTTCTTAGCCCAAAGTGGTTGTTTCCTTTTGTTGGAATTTTGATATTCATCATGACACTCGTTCTCATTCTCCAATTCAAGTGGATTTCCTTATGAGGTGTCATCACAATGTTCTAACTGAGTTTCAGAAGTAGAACATATATCTTTGTTTATGATAGGATTTTGATTTTCTAACTCATCATAATTCTTTGCCCTTTTAAAAGCAATATCTTTCTCAAATATAAAATCTCTACTAAGTTCTATTTGGCTTTGTCCAGGAATGAATATTCTATATGCTTTTCATGTTTCACTATATCCCACAAAGATTCATTTTCTTCCGGAGGGTTCTAGTTTTGTTCTCTTCTCTTTGGGTATGATGGAACTGTAAAATTTTGGCAAATTTTAGAGTCCCAAACACCATATCAAGAAAATAATGAAGGTCGTCAAAGGATTGTGTTTACAGAAATAAATAACAATCATATAATCAGGTGACAGAGATGATATTGAACATCAAAATATATATGCAGCAACACATATTTGGGCAAAATTACCTTGGCAGTATTAATTCTTAAGTCTGATGAAGAAACAAACTAGTACAAAGACTATGACAGACATATATCTCTGCCATGAATAAAAATCTGAAATAACTTTGACATAAGCTACAGATATGAATATCAGTTAGAGATCTCAAGAAGGCTTCAGATTTGAAGAACTTGAAACAGCAATTAAACTGTGTGAATTAAGAAAAACCTTGAAGCATCACACCAGCATACAGAACAATATGAGTACTCCCAGATCTACAGGGGTAAACCATATGTGCAGCAATCAAAACCACTGTCAGGTGTCTCTAAGGATTGAAATTTGAATATTAGCATAAAATCAATTCATGAGTTTATAAAGGTGTAACAGGGACCTTCGCATCAGACTTCCACAGTTCATAAAGCCTGCAAATGAAGATATAAAACAATAACAATGATTAGAGATAATAAATCATGACGGTGGAAGGAAGTAACAAAGTAAAAAACAAAATATTGTTTTTATTTGCAGCAGCGTGGAATGGCTGTTTTGGCAGCAAATAATTTGTTTCACCACTTATCCTATGAGGGTACAGTGGATTTGGAAAAGATAAATGATCCTGTTGAACGTGCTGGTCTTGAAGATCAGATTCATGATATTGGAATGTGATGGAGATGGAGAAACTCAGTTTTCAGACCAGCAGGAAGGTGATACAAACGAGTCTGTGAAGAATTCAGATCCCTCTGCCAATTTGGAATCTTCTTTCGATGCACTAAATATGAAAAATTCGATGTTGCTTTTACAGTAGATCCTTTGTATTATCAGACATCTGCACAATCCGCTGGAAGAAGGGCCCCAGACTGGCCATCAGAGGACTTAAAAGTTTCTACAATTGGTAGTGGTTTTCTTGAGTCAGATATTGAACAGGCAGACTTCGATCTGGATATCAATCGCTGGCTAAGGTCATCACGAGTTCAGTGGTACCCAGGTCATATTGCAAAAGTGGGGAGAGAATTAAAGCAACAGCTGGAGTGGACGGATGTTGTCATCAAAGTACATGATGCCAAGATACCTATGGCAACTGGACATCTAGAGATTGACTTATGGATTGGCGATAAGAAGAAAATTATAGTTTTGAATAAGAGTTGGCAAGAGTCGCAAAGTCATTATCTAATAACTTTAATACAAAGAGAATGGACCTGCTAAAAGTTTCACAGACGGTAATAATAAGGAGACGATATGATAGGAGCCGTTTGGAATAGTGCGACTAAGGTTTGTATGATGGAGAGGGCAGCAAAGACTCTACATCCTGATCGTTTGAAATACCATTTCCAAGTCGCATCAAGAATGGGCCTTCTTTATATTATACAAACCTTTCAGAAATACATTGCCAGGGTTATATACGCAGAGATTCCAGTTCAGTGACACGCATCCACCACATCCATTCTCAATCAGTCGATACATACCTAAGTTTCAAACCATTAAATCAGTAGAGATTATCATCAATTCGTATCATATTGAGGAAATAATATTGAAGTTGCACCGATAAAGTCTAATAATCATTGGTGCTCATAAAGATGCAATTATATTATAAGAAAATGAGCCCGATAAATTGCAAGATTGAAGAAATAAATACACTAAAGGATAATAAACAAGATGTATAAAGAGAAAGTATCGATTAGTTATTAATAATGAAGTGGTGTGTTTTAATAGAAGAGGGTAATAATATATTTTATTAAATAAATATGACTTTTTGAAGAGTCACATTCCTATTTGCATAAGAGTATAAATAAGGGTCAGATATTTGGAAATAAAAAAAGACATATCGGAACATTTTTATATTCTCTCAAAAGGAGTATTTTACATTTTATTATTGTATGGAGGAATAAGGGGTCTATTATGATTTTATAATATAAAGTGCTTTATTTTATTTTTAAAATAAAATAAAAATGTCTTTTGTTTATTTTTAAATGGCATAGAGATTTGAACTGTAGGTGAATTGTCCTTTGTAATTATATTTTAGAATTTTGTATATGATTTTGATACCAGATAAGTGGACATGGTCAATTAGCATTTTAGATTTGATTATCATAGATGTTGTGAAATATTAAATTGTTTCTACACCTCTGTCCAGTTTGTCTCCTTAGCGGAGTTAAAACTCAATTTGGACTAATTTAAGATTGCATTATAATTGATCTATCGCATATGGATTATTAAAATTGTTAAATTGTTGGCAGTATAAGTGCATTGAACATTATGAAGTTGTACGTGAAAGTTCACCGAAGTTGACTCTATCACCCGGATGAGCAGAGGCACTGGTCTTTTTATTATTGAAGTTAGAAAATTTGTATATTCCTTCTGCAAGCATCAAATTTATTATTATTCAAAAAATTATACAAAACATTCAATTATCAAATATTCAGCATCCAATTTCAGTTTCACCGAGTTCGAGGACCTTGCCAGCTGAAGAACTCCACAAGTTTAAATTCACTATAGAAAAACCTCGAACCGGATAGTCAGCATTTGAGGTAAAAGTTAACCCGCCTAGGTGTAGCGGAGCCTGAAGTGCAAGGGAATCAAGAAGTATTCTCGTTTGTTGGCCAAAACTGATTGAGAAGTCCTATCAGAGTGACAGGCTCTTGGATTTCCAATCTACGGTTTTGGGAACCAACAGATTAGCGACTATGCTAAGGAGAGTTGCTTGCAATACATATTGCGAAGTTATCCAAAATTTCTAAGTTCGTAGATAAGTATCAGTATCAAAAGTTATATCAATTTGTTTGGAAGTGTACTCTGCTGGAAAAAAGAACCTGGAAGATCAATACATTCCTTGAAAGAGGTGGCGACTCTATTCAATAAAATTTCTGTTGGTAACTTTGCTGAGGGAGAGGACTTAGGAGGTGATTTGATTATCTAAAATGGAGAATATGTACTATGATTAGGAGGCGGATTTATGTTACACCATGGAGGAAGAATACATACACCCCTTAGATGCATTTTTCAATTTGGAAAGATATGAAGGCGAGACATCGGCAAATTTGTTTGTAAGGATGGTGGATATCTTTTAGGAAGTACCTTCAAACATCAAGCCTTCACGCAAGGAATTGATAAGAAAGTTTTGTGAGTTGGGAATCTCGCCAAAAGATCCTGATTTGATACTTCTTTTCCAAATGTTGGATGAAATTCCGAGTTATATATCTCCTTTGGATGCATATTTGAATCTAGAAAAGCAAGAAGATGAATCTGCAACAGAATTCTTCATGAGAATGTTTAATGCTTATCAAGAGATACCTTCAAAATACAAACCTCCATCATTTGATCTTCTCTACAAGATGCGGGAATTAGGCCTCTTATATTATCATCAGTTTATTAATTTTCTCAAACTCATGGATAAGGAATTGGTTGCAGAGAAGAATGAATATGAGACTAAAGTAACAAATGAGTCAAGTGCAGTTTCAGATTCAAATAGAGATGAAATTTTCGAACATGCTGAAGGAGAATCAGCTCGTGATGATACTTATATGCTTATAGATGATGGTGAATTTGAAAATGAGGAAGAGGATTCTTTAAGTGTGGAGGAGATTTCAGCCTTATTAGATCAGGAATATCAAAAACACATTGAAAGAAATGGTCTGAATTTTTTCTCAAATCACCATGGTGAGCAAGTTGATGAATCAGTGCATTCTAAGGAGGTATCGGATGAAAGAAGTGATCATTCTGAAGAATCATATTATGAAGATGAAATAGAATTGTACACAATGTATGAACAGGAAGAAGTTTTAGAGTATATTGCTGATGAAGATATCCCCCTTGCTGGTAAAGCAGATTATGATTCTCAAAGCGATGAAGTTAGTACACTATTTGATGAAACACTTGATGATCCGGGTGAAAGCTCTTCTGAAGCCATGCCTGGATTCTCTGTGTTCGTAAACCCTTTGTTTGAGGAGCAAGCAAAAGGAGATATGCCTGAGTTCACCACGTTTTCAAATCCATTGTTTGAAGAAGAAGATCTTTTGGGCGATCAAGCACATTAGCATCATGATGAAGATAGTAGTCTTAATTTTGAAGTTGAACAGTCAGAGAGTGAGACATCCACTAGTTCATCCTATGAGCAGGAGTTGCTGCAAACATGTGAAGGTAAAGTGGAATCAGCCAAGCATAATGAGGAGAGTACGTTGGAAAATAGTTCTGAAAATTGTTCCAGCATCTTACCTGATCAAGTTCTTGATAAAAAGGAGGTAACATTTCTTGAATGCAAATTATTTTCGAACTCTTTGGGTGAAGATGGGTCAGACTGTGTATATAAAGATCTTCCATTCAGAAAAAATTGTAGTACATCAAATGATCTCTCAAAGCCTAAACATAAGACAAATACCAAAGATTACATTGACCAAACTAATTCATTAAGTGTTATCCATATGAGCGATGCATCAGATTCAGCAAGGGTTCAGATGTTGGGGGTAAAAGATTCAGAAGTTTATCTGTGTTTAAATACTCTTGTTGATGAAGGAAGAGCGAGTTCTGATCCTAAACAAATGATGAAGGGAAAGCATATCATGATCGGCATGTTGAAAGTGGTATTTGATCAGAATAAGGTGTCTGATAGAGGAAAGAACCAAGTACATTTTTTGGGGGCTGGGGGCCACCCATACTCACCTTGCATCATGTTACAGCATGGATGTTCGGTCTGCTCTTCTAGAGATAGCTGGAATCTCGCTATGCTCATAGGGAGCATATGTCCCCAGAAAGAGCCACTGATGGAACTGTAAAATTTTGGCAAATTTTAGAGTCCCAAACACCATATCAAGAAAATAATGAAGGTGGTCAAAGGATTGTGTTTAACAGAAATAAATAACAATCATATAATCAGGTAACAGAGATGATATTGAACATCAAAATATATATGCAGCAACACATATTTGGGCAAAATTACCTTGGCAGTATTAATCCTGAAGTCTGATGAAGAAACAAACTAGTACAAAGACTGTGACAGACATATATCTCTGCCATGAATAAAAATCTGAAATAACTTTGACATAAGCTACAGATATGAATATCAGTTAGAGATCTCAAGAAGGCTTCAGATTTGAAGAACTTGAAACAGCAATTAAACTGTGTGAATTAAGAAAGACCTTGAAGCATCACACCAGCATACAGAACAATATGAGTACTCCCAAATCTACAGTAGTAAACCATATGTGCAACAATCAAAACCACTGTCAGGTGTCTCTAAGGATTGAAATTTAAATATTAGCATAGAATCAATTCATGAGTTTATAAAGGTGTAATAGGGACCTTCGCATCAGACTTCCACAGTTCATAAAGTCTGCAAATGAAGATATAGAACAATAACAATGATTAGAGATAATAAATCATGACGGTGGAAGGAAGTAACGAAGTCAAAAACAAAATATTGTTTTTATTTGCAGCAGTGTGGAATGGCTGTTTTGGCAGCAGATAATTTGTTTCACCACTTATCCTATAAGGGTACAGTGGATTTGGAAAAGATAGATGATCCTGTTGAACGTGATGGGCTTGAAGATCAGATTCATGATTTTGGAATGTGATGGAGATGGAGAAACTCAGTTTTCAGACCAGCAGGAAGGTGATACAGATGAGTATGTGAAGAATTCAGATCCCTCTGCCACTTTGGAATCTTCTTTCGATGCACTAAATATGAAAAATTCAATGTTGCTTTTACAGTAAATCCTTTGTATTATCAGACATCTGCACAATCTGCTGGAAGAAGTGCCCCAGACTGGTCATCAGAGGACTTAAAAAGTTTCTACAATTGGTAGTGGTTTTCTTGAGTCAGATATTGAACAGGCAGACTTCGATCTGGATATCAATTGCTGGCTAAGGTCAGCACGAGTTCAGTGGTACCCAGGTCATATTGCAAAAGTGGAGAGAGAATTAAAGCAACAGCTGGAGTAGACGGATGTTGTCATCAAAGTACATGATGCGAGAATACCTGTGGCAACTGGACATCTAGAGATTGACTTATGGATTGGTGATAAGAAGAAAATTATAGTTTTGAATAAGAGTTAGCAAGAGTCGCAAAGTCATTATCTAATAACTTTAATACAAAGAGAATGGACCTGCTAAAAGTTTCACAAACGGTAAATATAAGGAGCCGTTTGGAATAGTGCGACTAAGGTTCGTATGATGGCAAGGGCAGCGAAGACTCTACATCCTGATCGTTTGAAATACCATTTCCAAGTCGCGTCAAGAATGGGCCTTCTTTATATTATACAGACCTTTCAGAAATACATTGCCAGGGTTAAACACGCAGAGATTCCAGTTCAGTGACACGCATCCACCACATCCATTCTCAATCAGTCGATACATACCTAAGTTTCAAACTATTAAATCGGTAGAGATTATCATCAATTTGTATCATATTGAGGAAATAATATTGAAGTTGCACCGATAAAGTCTAATAATCTTTGGTGCTCATAAAGATGCAATTATATTATAAGAAAACGAGCCCGATAAATTGCAAGATTGAAGAAATAAATACATTAAAGGATAATAAACAAGATGTATAAAGGGAAAGTATCGATTAGTTATTAATAATGAAGTGGTGCGGTTTTAATAGAAGAGGGTGATAATATATTTTAAATAAATATGACTTTTTGAAGAGTCACATTCCTATTTGCATAAGAGTATAAATAAGGGTCAAATATTTGGAAATAAAAAAAGACATATCAGAACATTTTTATATTCTCTCAAAAGGAGTATTTTACATTTTATTATTGTATGGAGGAATAAGGGGTCTATATGATTTTATAATATAAAGTCCATTATTTTATTATTAAAATAAAATAAAAATGTCTTTTGTTTATTTTTAAATGGCGTAGAGATTTGAACTGCAGGCAAATTGTCCTTTGTAATTATATTTTAGAATTCTGTATATGATTTTGATACCAGATAAGTGGACATGGTCAATTAGCATTTTAGATTTGATTATCATAGGTGTTGTGAAATATTAAATTGTTTCCGCACCTTTGTCCAGTTTGTCTCCTTCTCAACGGAGTTAAAACTCAATCTGGACTAATTTAAGATTGCATTATAATTGGTCTGTCGCATTTGGATTAGTAAAATTGTTGGCCGTATAAGTGCATTGAACATTATGAAGTTGTACGTGAAAGTTCACCGAAGTTGACTCTATCGCCCGGATGAGTAGAGGCACTGGTCTTTTTATTATTGAAGTTAGAAAATCTGTATATTCCTTCTGCAAGCATCAAATTTATTATTATTCAAAAAATTATACAAAACATTCAATTATCAAATATTCAGCATCCAATTTCAGTTTCATCGAGTTTGAGGACCTTGCCAGCTGAAGAACTCCACAAGTTTAAATTTGCTATAGAAAAACCTCGAACCGGATAGTCAGCGTTTGAGGTAAAGGTTAACCCGCGTGGGTGTAGCAGAGCCTGAAGTGCAGGGGAATCAAGAAGTATTCTCGTTTGTTGGCCAAAACTGATTGAGAAAACCTCGAACCAGATAGTCAGCGTTTGAGGTAAAGGTTAACCCGCGTGGGTGTAGCAGAGCCTGAAGTTCAGGGGAATCAAGAAGTATTCCCGTTTGTTGGCCAAAACTGATTGAGAAGTCCTATTGAAGAAGTGGCAGGCTCTTGGATTTCCAATCTGTGGTCTTGGGAACCAACAGGGTACATGAATGTACACCGGGCAGCCAAATATCCTTAGATGGCTTATTTCAGGTTTCTATCCTGTAAAGGTCTCTTCAGGAGTTTTGTTATCGAGATGGGAATGTGGACATCTATTTTGAATATAAACAGCTGCCCTAGATGCTTCTGCCCAAAAAGAGGAATCTAGATTTTGATCAAACATCATGGATTTTATCCACCTCCACAATAGTTCTGTTTTTCTTTCAGCTACCCGATTTTATTGAGGATTGTAGGGTACAGTGAACTCCCTCTTAATCCCTGAACTAACACAATATTCTTTGAACAATTCTGAAGCGTACTCTATCCCATTGTCAGTTCTCAAGGTCTTAACTTTCTTTCTGGAGAAATTTTCAGTTAGAGCTTTGAACTCTTTGAATCTATTTAGGATTTCCTTAGATTCTTTATATTTTAAGAAATATATCCACGTTTTCCTTGAGAAATCATCTATGAAGATTACATAGTATAGCGCTCCTCCCTTCGAGGGTGTTGATATAGGTCCACAAAGATCAGAGTGGATTAATTCCAATAAATTTGTGGTTTTGCTCGAGCTAGTGTGGAATGATCCTTTGGTGTTTTTCCCTAGAGCACATCCTTTGCATGTTCCACAAAGAGAGGAGTTTAATTTGGGTAGTCCGGTCACCAATTTATCTATTGAATTTAAGGCTCGAAAGTGTATGTAACCTAATCTTTTGTGCCAAATTTCATTTATGTCAAGAGATTCAAGGATGAGAGCTTATTTAGGTTCAATACATAGTTTATATAAATAACCTTGCCTAATTCCTATAAGTTTGGCTTTCTTAAATGTGGTGGATTTATGCCAAGCCAAAACTCTCCCATTCATAAATGTGATTATGTATCCATTATCATCAAGAGCTGAGATAAATATTAAGTTTCTTTTGATTTCAGGTACGTAAAGTACATCTTTTAGTTGATTTCTATGCCTAATTCTAGTTTGATGGTACAGGTCCCTACACCTTTTACAAGATGTGCAGAATCATCTCCGATGGTCACTTCTTCATCAATTTCTTCTACCATAGTTTCCATATTTTCTCGGAATCCCGTAATATGTCTGGATGATCCACTATCAATTACCCAGGTGCTTGATTTGTTTGATACTTGATTTGATTGTGCTGAATAAAATAAAAACTTTCAAATTCTTCTTGTGAGTTTACTTTTCAAACATGGGCATAAGATGCTTGTTTCTTTGTCCTATCAGGACAATTTACAACATAGTGCCCATATTGGTCACGTATAAAACATTGAACTTGTGAAGTATCTTTTCTATATTTTCCTTTCCCATGAAAATTCTTCTTTCTTTTGAAGTTCTTCTTCTTTCCTTTCTTGTTCATATTTGTATTAAGAACTTGTATGTCTTCATCCAAGTATTTTTGTTTGATTCCTTTCGGTAATAATCTAGCTTCTTCTTGTAGACAATCAGATCTTAACCGGTCTAGTTTAGGGAGTTTTGATCTTTCATTAATGCCTTGTTTGAATGGTTCCCATGAACTTGGGAGGCCACCTAGTGTTGTTAGAGATAATTTCTTACTGTCTACTTCATATCCAACATTAGACAATTGATCTCTGAATTCTATAATTCTCATTAAGTAAGCATTTACAGATTCACCTTTGTTCATGCTTATGTGATTTAGTTGTGTTTTTAGTGCAAGATTTCTTCCGGTATTATTTACCTCAAATGTGTTTCCTAAGGATTTGAAAATGAGATATGCAGTTGTTTGTTTTGCTAAAATAGGCACAATGTGACTCCTTACAGAATCCACTATTAATTTCATAGCCTTTTTATTTTCTTCAATCCATTGTTATTTTTCCGGCTCATTCTCAGGCTCAGTACTTTTGTTTTTAACAAATGAGTCTACTTGGTTTTCCTCTAATAGCATCATGATTCGTAGCTTCCATGCTATGAAGTTATTTGCTCCCTCAAGGTGATCCTTGAGTCTAATTGCACTTGTCATTTTAAAAGATGAATTCGATATGTTAAAGGAATGCAATATGAATACTCAAGTTTAATTTTGGTTTGCTATAACCATGGCTCTGATATCATGTAAATGAATTAAACTTCTATCAGACTGTAGGTTTCTTTTATTTCAATCACAAGTTACTAATAAGTTTACACTCCTATTTGTAGGTATAAGAGCAGATGTACTTCTATCAACGCTGAATAATGTTTTCAATCTTTAATACCTCCAGTATAAGTAACTAGCCCTTTATGTAATGTAAGAGCCTGATGTGCAATAATGTTAATCTTTGATTCCGAGTCTCGATCTGCAAGAAGACAGTGGTATGTAGAATGCAAATGCAATATAAATCAGATATAAATCAGATGGTATACGGATGATGATAAGCAATATGATTTATGTCAATCTGTTGAAGGTATTGATCATTTATTGATTTCAATGTCAATACTACAACCATCGGTGCACATATATATTGTATTCAATAGACACCTTTCAAGATAGGTCACGATCTTTCAATATCAAGAGTCACGATTTGCTTATATGATTAGTTAGTATTAACTAATTAATCTGATCTTCTACAGAATCAGATTAGTTACTTAGTACTAACTAATTGTGACTGTTATGTATTCATATAAAGAGGCATATTGGATCGATCTACAAGACCATCAAGTTTTGGTATCGAATGTATATATATGTACAGAATTTCATCTTAGTTTGATATGAAGTGCTTAATCAGTATTAAGACATATTATCAGACTGATTATAATATGTATATGTATGTGAGTGTATGTAAAACATACACTCACATATATATACAATCTACAATCTCTGACCGACGCTATTCAATAACAGTGCCCCTATTTTGAATGAGAATTGGTAAAAATGGCCAAGTTTGAAAAGTGTTGTCCACCTGACTCCTAGAATGGAAACTATTTGTTTGTAAATGAGAATTGAATGTCTTGACATACTTACTATTTTTTAGCTTTTCTATTTTTAGTAAGTCTATTTTTATTAATTTTCACTGCCTCCTAGATTGACCTTATTTTGACTTCGGAACAACTTACTATTTTTACTTGAAATTTACTGTAGAAATAATCTCCTTGAAATTTTCTCTATTAAATACTCTCCAGGCCCATAGAAAGAAGGAAACCAGTCCCATGCTCCATGAAGGACTTATTTTGTTAATTAAAAATTATTGAAGAAATAATGCAGTGAAACTCTCACTTGTTGTGGAAAAGAAGAGAAAATTGGTTGGTAATGAGCCTCATCAAAAGATGAGTGCTAAGAAAATTAAAAATAACACTATGAAAACCAAGAAGGGTTGTAGTGATAGTAAGGGTAAAAAGAACAAGATTAAGGTAGAGGAAAATAAGAAAGCTAATGAGGAAGCCATGGAGTCTAAGAAAAGTGCAGATGAAGAGGATGAAAATGATATGGAAACTGGGGATCTTAGTTCTAACTTGGACGGGTATTCCGGTAGTCGGGGTTTCTCTCTGGTTAATAATGATGGGGAAAGTAACAAAGAGGGGAATTTGGAGTCAAAATTGATTTCAGAACCTTTGGGCACAAGGAGAATATTTTGAACCAAAGTGAAAGGCCTACACCCACTAAAAGGGAAATTACTAATGTCAAGAACCTCGCAGACTCTGACAAGGAGAAGAATGAAGAGGTAAATGCCCTTGTCATTAAAGAGCAGAGTCCGAATAAGGAGAACCAGAAGCAGATGATGGATCAAAAGGGTTTTAATAATAAAAATCAGTTACATCTTAATGAAACCCAAGAAGTGACAAGTAATTTGGAGAAAAGGTCTAATGATGACACTAGAGGTGAAAATAATATGGTGAAGTTGTCTTTTCTCCACAAGGCTAAGTTGAAAGTTGACACCTCTCTCCAGGTTGATTATTGGCTCTATAATGAAATTAGTATTCTCAATAAAAAAATGGGAGATATATAGAGAGAACTGGATGAAGAAAAAACAAAGAAAGCCCAGTTGGAGAACTAGGTTGGGAATATCCCTGAGAAGCTAAAGGCCTATGAAATGGAACTTCGTCAACTGGTTAAAGACAATGGGCAAAGAATGGACATGGTGACTTCTAGTTTACGTGTGATTGCTGCAAGTTTAGGTAAAAGGAGCAATGAGGAGATTATGTCCCCTACTGTCAAGATTCTACGTGGCCCTAGTAAAAGAACAAGACAAAGTACGAAGAAAGCTACAGTTGACACCCCTAGATCTGCTATTGATGACATTTTGCAGGGTACTATGGAGGCTGGTAAGGATTTAGCCAAGGTTATTAAAAAACTAATTTAGTTGTTGGTTCTGGTCCCTTGTATCTGGCCTCTCGTTGGGCAATTGGTCCTGGTTGTCCTGCTTTTTGTTTCGTTTCCAACATTGTTTTGTTGTTTACTTTAGGTTCCAAGTCTTTGTCAAACCTGGTTTTGAACTTTGGATAGTTCATTTTGATGGTTCTAGGTCCCTGTAAAACCTAGTTTAATGTTGTATTTGTGAACTTAGGTTTCAAGTCCTTGTAAAACCTCGGGTTCGTTATCGTTTATCTTTCTTCTTGCTGTAAGGGGTTTCAGGTCCCCTCAAAACCTTTTTTTGCCTCAATCTAAAACTTACTATTTTTACTTATTCTATATTTAGAAAATTTCACTACCTCTCGGAGTGACCTTATTTTCACTTTGGAACAACTTATTTTTTGAAAGTCTATTTTAGCAACAATTGGGCTCTGGTTGATAAAGAGACAAAAAGGCATCTATTTCTATATCCAAAAGAATGAGCAAGAAAGGAAGTCAATCGAAAATGGTTAAGTCTAGAAATACCCTTGAAATATCCAAAAGTGGAAAGGCATCAAAACATCAGCAAAAAACTGGTGGTGTTGAAAAAAGAAAGTAGGTCATATAATTTCTTCCATCATGGACAAAATCCATGCCCACTCAAAAAGCTCTCCTCGGAGAAAAAAAAGAAAGGAGGTATTGAAATTTCTTCCATCATGGACAAAATCCATGACCACTCAAAATTTCCAATGGCAAGAAAACTAGAAATCTTAGAAAAAATTGCTTAGTGTTGAAAGATTTCTCCTTCATGGAAAAAAAATTGGCTAAAAAATTGGCTGAGTGTTGGAAAATTTCTCCTGAATGGAAAGATGAAAAATGGCTAAGTGTTGGGAATTTCTCCTTCATAGAAGATGAAAAATGGCTAAGTATTGGAAATTTCAACTTTATGGAGAAAAATTGGTTAAGTGTTGGAAAATTTCTCCTCCATGGAAGAAATTGCAAGGAATAGATAAAATTTGGCTAAGTATGAAAAATCTCTCCCCAAATCTCAAATTTCACCTTCTTCAAATATGCACGCGCAAGTGGAGAAATGATTGATGGTGATAAACAAAAAAGGGGAATTCTTCAAAAATATTAGAAAAGGTATAGAAAAGTGAATTTAAAGGATTAGAGGAGAAAGGAGGAAAATCTTTAGTTCTTGAAATTCAAGAAAGATGCTCAGGTCCCAAAATTCTAGTCCTAGTATCAAAGACATCCAATAAATGAGTGATCAAGTCCAAGGTGTTCAAAGTTCAAATCCAAAATTAAAGAACATGGTCAAGGAGGTTCTATATGAGGAAATTCTAAATTCACATAATCATCAACAAAGGATTCCAATCCATTGGAAAGAGATAAATCTCAAGCTCATACATGGGAAGATGGAAAGATTCAAGAAAATAGTTTACAAGGAAGCGTTTAAAGTTGAAATCAGGTTACAAAATGATTCATTAAGAAAAGACCCAAGCATACATGACACCCAATATGCTTACGTGATATCCAACCATTTCTACTAGCTAATTAAGGTTTTTCAAGTCAAAGTCAACACGTTTAAGGAAGGAAATCAAGAATAATCCACTAAGGTGAGCAGATGCATTAAATGCCTAGTGGTCATGCATGGTGGGCATGCATAGTAGGTATTCATTTCACCCCATTCTTCTACTCGAGGAACATGCATAGTGGGCAATTTTTTATCCACTACGATCATAGTTTCTTCATGATTAAGTTGTGTGGACTACCTTTCATTAATTTGTAAATTCTTTTCTTTGCCCTAACCCTAATTAATTAGGGCTGATGTTGTATGATCTACACCATCAATTATTGTTTTCATCTGGGTCACCCATTGTATTCGTTGATCTATAAATGCCACACCTCTCATTTGTAAAAGGACAGGGTTTCTAGGATTGCTGCTATGATCTATTGAGACATAAAAGTTTTCATTGAAGTTTAGTGGATACTTGATGTGTTTTAGTGCTCACTTGTTCTCTTAATTCCCCTATTGATATTAAGTTTAGTTTAGATGAAGTGTGTTGATTACAGTGGATACGATAATGGTGTTTTGATGAATTCATTTGGTTCATACTTTTGACATTTTAGTGATTCTAAATCATTTTGCAAAGTTAGCATGAACCCCTTTTGTGCATTTTCTTAACTTCTACCATTCATATACATTATTCTTTATGATTGTGTTTCTGATGGTATGAAAATCTTTTGCATAACCCTTGATGATTGCAACAGTTCACGTTTAGTTGTATAATTTGGCAAAGTGGAGCTTTGTAATTAAGGAATTTGTCCACCAGAGATCCATTCATTGTTGTCACTTGTCACTACCCTTCGGATTAGAATAGAATTTTTTAACCCTATCCCCTTCCATTTTTGCATATTTCATAAAAATCCCCCAAAAAGTATCTCATTGCAAAACCTATCAATAGCTCCCACATCCAACTTGACTTGAAATGAATCAAAGCAATGTAAGGCCCCTTGTGATCATCAACAAATCACATCAACCACCAAGCTTATCCACTATCAAGGCATGGCATTGAAGGAACCTTGGATTCATTGTATGATCTTGCAATCTTACCATACATGAGACTTTGTTCAAGAGAGGATGAGATACCTCGATATTTTGTTCTACTATTTGGTGGGTTATAAAACATGCATCAATAGAAATTGGTACGAGGTGGGCAGAATTAAAATTCATTCTCAGGGAAATTTTGAAAAATTTGAACATATGTGGTACGCAAACCCTCCATCTCGCATCAACAAAAATTGGCATTAGGAGGGAAATGCACATTATTTTAAAGGAATCTACAAAAGTTTCACATACTAGAGCGTATTAATTTATACTCGCCTAAGGTACCTCAAAGAATCCTAAGATCCACTCCAGGAGCAAAAGAACTAAAAGAGCTAAATTTTGATCGAAAGCCTGGGCAAGATAAGAAAGAAGCATCTGCAAGTTAGAATTCACCAAGTGTAGCTGATCTTACAAAAACTTTCTAGACTCCACCATCTTTGTGTCAACAAGGATCGACTCAAGGAGTTCCACAAAGAGCTACACATATTCAACAATTATTTGTGCAAATACCAATACAAGTCGTTGCACCTGTCACTATCCAACAACAAATTCTAGCAATGGCCAAGCAATGGTATCTATAGAATGCATCACCCCTTGTAACATTTGTTGCATAATATGCCAAAGAATCCTAAACACTTTTTCTCTAAATTCTTTGTGAATGATGTCAAATGTATTGCTGATCTAAACATGTTAAGATTTTTGAGGATGCCCTTCAAAGCATAAATGTGGAAGAGGAAGATGTTGCCTGTAAATTATTCTTTATTAGGCGAGGAAGCATTTTCCTATTATATCAATCTATCTGTGAATTCGATAAACATTTGTCTAGAAAAGAAGGATGCATTCCTCAAGAAGTTTAGATTGTCTATCACCCTTATTGAAATATATAGGTTGTTCATTGAGATAAGGAGACAAGAACATGAACCAATCAGTGCTTTCAACAACCGATTTCAGAGGGCTTATTCAAAACTTTACCATCATCTTCTTTGATATAAAGAGTGGACTAGCAATCATTTTTGTTAAAGTCGTTTCTCATCAAATATGAGTCAATCCTATTGTACCATGTCCGTGGAGCTTGTTTTAGCCCATAAAGAGCTCTTTTCAGCCTATACACTTTGTGTTCTTCACCTAGAACTTCATAACCAAGTGGCTGCTCCACATATACCTCTTTCTTTAACACTATTAAGGAAGGTGAACTTCACATCCATTTGAAATATCTTCCATTTGTACTGGGATGTAATTTCTATGACAACACACACACTTTTCATTCTTGCAACGGGGTCATATGTCTCATCATAGTCTCTACCAAACTTCTATTCCCTTGACCACCAATTATGCCTTATGCCTATCATTTTTCCTTTAATATTGCACTTGGGTCTTATAAACCCATTTAACTCCGATAATTTGTTTTTCAGCAAGTAAATTAATTAGCTTCCAAGTTTCATTTCTTTCTATTGCATCTATTTCCTTTTCCATGACCTTATACCACTTTTGCTCTTTCCCAACTTCTTCAAAATAAATTTGATCACTGTGAGAGAATAATGCAAAATTGATGCTCTCATCAAAATCTTCTTCATACCCTTCATCTTGGTATATCTCCCTTATAGACTCTTTGTCCTTTTTAGCAATAGAGAGATGAGACTAGGATCATTGCTCTCATTATTGTTGTTGTTGTTCTGTCCTACTTGCATCAGGAGCCATCAAAAGCTATCTTTAGATCTTTGCGTACCAGCTCGAAGATGTCGGAAGCCATCAAGAGCTGATTCTCAGGTTGTTTTTGGTTACTTTCCTTTTTGCCTTTTTTTCAAGAGTTATTGGGAGCTGTCGGGAGCCATTTGTATCTGCTACTACTTCATCTTTTTGATCATCAAAACTCATCTTCTTCATCAATAATTATCTCTTAGCTTGATGTTCTTGAAGATTTGTCCACCGAGCCATTCCATGACTCATTTTCAATGAAAGCCACATCTCTTGAAATGATGATCTTCTTGGTGAGTGGGTTATACAATTTGTATGTCTTTGATTCTAAACTATAACCAATGAAGATACACTTCACACCCTTGTCATCCAACTTATGTCTTTTCTTCTTTAGCACATGTGCATATGTTACACACCCAAACACCTTCAAGTGTTCAACCGTCCATCTATGTTTTGACCATGCCTTAAAAGGATTTTTTTTAAGTTGTGACCATGCCTTAAGAGCAATTTCATCATGGACTTCCTTTGTTGGACATATATTTATCAAATATACATATGTTGCTATAGCCCCTCCCCAATATTCATTGGGAGTCCCTTTTCTTTCTTCGTGCTCTTTGTCCTTTCGATAATGTTCCTATTCTTTCCCTCAACCACTCCATTTTGCTGCAGAGTATAACTCGTGGTAAGCTCCTCCTTTATGCCATTTTGTCAATAAAATTTTATAATTTAGCATTAGAGGTATACTCCCCTCCTCTATCTGACCATGGGACTTTAACATAATATTCACTTTCTTTTTAAGCTTGGGTTTTACACTCTAAAAACTTATTAAAAGCTTTATATTTATTTTTCATAAAATACACCCATGTTCTACGGCTGAAATCATCTATGAATGTCATACAATAAGTACTTACCCCAATAGGAGTGGTTTTCATAAAGCCGTCTAAATTAGTATGTACCAACTCCAATGGTGCCCTTGCCCTTCTAGAGTTGTCATATTTAAAGAGAAATCTATGTTGCTTACCCAAAATACAAGCCTCACACGTTCTACATGAAACTACAATATTTGACAAACCATCTACCATTCTTTTCTTGGACAATAAATTCAAACCAGTATAGCCACGATGTCCATACCTGAGATGCCAAAGCTAGGAGGGTTCTTCAATCATGTTCTTTAGAGCTGATTGTTGATGTATTGATATGCATGCTTTCTTAGAAAGTGCAACATTTTTACAAAGTCGCTCAACAACCATAGTATGACTTGACTCTCCTTGTTCCTATCGAACATGGGGAGGATCAGTAGTGTTGTCAGAAGAATCACTATCAACATCCACAGTGCTAACATGTGGTACAAAGTCATCTGGTTCTGCGAAGAATTTGGCAAGATCAAAAGGAATTGGATAAGGATAAGTATCCTCATCATCAACATCGTCCTCATGATCATCTAACTCAATTTGTGACTCATGTTCAGATGAACTCTCAGGTTCTGGTATAAATTTGTTAATCCCTAGATGAAAGGGGATCTTCTTGAAACCTAGCCCTAATGTGTATCACGAGACCTTCTAGCTATCGCTTTGACAGGATCAATCAACCATTGTTGTTACGCCCTATTGGACCATTCCCTTTGTAGCCAAAGCGTTTCATGAGCTTAAGACCTAGACCATACTTTTCAGGAGTAATCTCACAAGACTGTTCTGTGAGATCAACTGGAGCTTCCTCTCTGTATATCCATGCAGCAATGGCTCTATTTTCATCTTCCTCCTCCAAAGGTACAATAGCTTTAACAAAAGTACCATTGTACTTAGTTTGAGGTGATAGCACAAAAGGTCTCTTCACTTCAGATGGTCTTCCATAATGACAAGGAGACTCAAGAAGAGATGTCAAGGATAGAACAGGTTCTATGTGATATTCACCCATCCCAGTTTCTTTCAACTTGAGCGACTTCTCGATTTGTTTTAGCTTATCATCATGATGATCTGTGGATTCACTATTAGCGGGTACAAAGCTTTCAGAAGATTTCAACATGTTACAAGTGTAACTAGTATTAGCTGGTATGATGACTTCAGAACCGTGGAATGGAAACTTGACACATTGATTTTAAGTTGAAGGAATAGCTTGCATTTCATGTATCCATGGTCTTCATAGTAGAATGTTGTATACTAATGGAATGTCAAGGACTTGACAAGTGACATACCTTTCTACCAAACCAACTCGAAGTGGCAACATGACAAGACCCAAGGATTTATGCTCGACTTCATCATATGCCTTAAAGGTTATCCTGTGATGAGGATCAATGGACTCTTCAGAGTAGCCCAATTGCTTGAGCAAGGTAGTAGAGCAGATGTTTAACAAGATCCATTGTCAATGAGCACGCGACGGACACGCTTCTAGTGTATCATGACTTCAATGCGCAATGGTTGGTTATGCGGATGACTCGATGAATTATCATCCTCCTCAGAGAAGGACAAATAGTGAGCTAAGGTCAAATGACCTACCATAAATTGGAACCTGTCAAGATCAAGATCTTGAGGTACATTTGCCTCGGAGTGAGGGCTTTGTTGAGAATCTACCTATGAGCAGCCGAAATTTTGAGTAATTCAAAGATCATTATTTGAGCACTTGTCCATTGCAATTGGTCAAGGATACTATAGTTGGTAGTTGCAAAAGATGTTGCAATTTTCATACCTTTGCCAGATGGACCAGCAAGGGGTTTGTCTTTGTGTTGTTCTAACTTAGGAGCAGAAGGCGCAGGGCCTTTAAGTACTATCTTGACATGAGAACGCGTTACAACATGGCACATAATTGTGATTGTTCTTTGTCGGATGCAATAGATGTAGCACCTCTTAAGACAAATGGCGTCTTAGGTTTAGTGTTGTCTTGTTTTATCTTAATCGTAATGATGTCACAATATTCAAAATCCATAGGTTCAATCATATTGATCACATCATCATCATTGGTATATGTATAGTTGACCTTGTTATGGGCTTTTTGTTTAGAGTTTTCACCCTTCTCATAGTGTGGAAATGGCTCTTTAAAAGCCTTGTGGTCTAAATTCTTGTTATGTCCATCCACAACAATTTCACCGTTGTCAATTAGGTCTGGAACCTTATGATGTAAGTTGATGCAATTGCTGATTTTGTGACCCTTCTTCTAATGGTATTTGCAAAATTCAGTCTCGTTCCACCATGAAGGTCGTGGTTGTGGATCATAAGGTTGAGAATTGTCCAGTGGAGTAATGATCTTTTTTTGAAGCAAGGTCTTTAAACCACATCCAGAGGTTCACCCAGAGGTGTGTACTCTCGTTTTTGTTGTGTAACCCAAGATGAGTTTTTCGTTTTATTTCCAAATGTTTTGTTATCAGGAGGAGACTTGTCAACATTTTTAGACACATTGAGCTGGTCTATGAGATTAAAAGTTGTTTTGACAAGTTTAGGAGTAATGTTATCAATGACTCCATCATGTACTACCTCTCAATTCTTGTTCACATACTAGGATTTATCTTTACTAGAGGTTGATCCTTGTTTAGTGTCCTTTTGAAGGGTTATTTCGCCCTTTTTGACCATGAATTCCTCTATTCATACAGCTTGTGTGATCATGTCTTCAAAGGTGCATGGACCTTGAAGTTGTATTTTATACCCAAAGTCCGGCAAAATATTATCCAAAAAAATGTCGATTTTTCCTGTTTCAGGAATCTTTAATGAATATTTAGTATACAATTATCGCCATCTCTGAAGGAATGTGAGGAAAGGTTCCCCGACCTTCTGTTTGAGGTTACACAAGTCACGTATGTTAAGTGGATGTTGTATGTTGTGTGAGTACTACTGAACAAATAGGTTAGCAATCTCATCAAATGTTTTGATACCCGTAGACAACCTTGAGAACCATTCCATGGCCTAACCACCTAGACTCTATGGGAATAAACGCATGAGATATGTCTGATTGTGCATGAATTCCATAGACAAGGCACCAAATTCCCTCAAATGATCTTGGGGATTAGAAGTTCCGAAGTATTTGTCATACTTGGATAACTCAACTCCTCTTGGGAAAGGAGGCATGTCTAGACTCTTGTCAAAAGGAAACAGACAAAGAGTGTCTAAGCTGTATGTTTTTGTTGGTTTATCCTTGTCACGCATCATTTAGGCCAATTGCTCTTGCATGATCTTCAGTTGTTTTTGTAACCTGGATGTTTCAGTTTCCTCTTCGTGTGTGATAATTGTCTCGACAATAAAATGGTGAGGTAGTTTTGCCCCTTCTTGAGCAAGTTTGAGAAAGTATTTCTCTTTCTCTTCATTGATTATGATCTCCATTACTTTCTCGAAGTGTTTATCCTTACGACATTTTTCTATGTCTTCGGGAAGTATCTCTTTATTTTCCTCATTCTCATCAATGTAAGGTTCTTTCTGTCTTTCATTTCTTGGGTGTTCTTGTCCTCTACTATGTTCTCCGTTTCCTTGGTCTTGGTCAGCCATTCTAGGAGTATGGTAAGTTTCAGTGTATGTTGGTTAAAAAGGTCTTCTAAATGAGAATTCAGCTGTATTGTTTGGAGATGTATGTGTCTTGCTAGTTTCAGGATTCTCTTGATACAAGGGATTCCTAGTTTGCTGCAAGTTTATGGAAAATGTTCTTTGAACCCGAGGTGGACTAACAGGTGAAGGAGATCATGAGGACTCTTCACTAGATTCAGACTATGCATAAACTGGGAAGCGACCTCTGCCGCAATTCCAACCTCTAGCTCTACCATGTCATGCTCTGAAGAGAGCAAACAAGTTCCCACTCCTCGTGGCAACATTCCTAGACAACGACTTAAAACAAAGTCTAAACAAGAATCACACTAGAACTTTGTCTCAAAATGAGATAAGTGTATTGTATACCTAGGTACGAGTCGTCTGAGAAATGGCTAGAACAGCCAAGAGTTATGACGATCGTGACACAAGATATGACAAACACAAGAGAACAAAATAAGACAAACAAGGAGACTAGTTCTTGTGTAGATCACAAGTTGTCAACTAACAAAGAAGTCAATGTTTGACACTATTACAGACAGAGAAATGATCAAATGTTGCAGACACAAATCAGGCTTGGAGAGAAGATAACTCTGACATAGCAGTTTTGACAATTTCAAGACAAAACCTCGTGAGGAAGTTCAATAAACCAAGTGAAATCTCAAAACAACAATTTTAGACCTATTTTCTCGCGCGAGGACTTGCTCAAAGTCGTGTGAGGATTTGACAAATTGACAGAAAAGACAAGTTTTGACACAAAAGGACAATGTTTGGTAATGTTTCGCATGAACGAGCATAGACTACAGAGCGAGGAAGTGCAGAAAGCCCTATGAGGAAGTGCAAACAAATAGTTTTCTCACGCGAAGCTGTGCAGAACTGGACGCGAGAAAAGGACCAAACTGACAGGTTTTGACTGAACTTGAAGAGATTTCAATGGTTTTGACAGTTTCTGAACAGAGGACTGACAGTGTTTACAAGTTTCAAGCAGATATCAACATTGTTTTCAGATTTTGGATATCGTTTTGGTTTACAACTAGACAGTTGTTTTCAGACATGGGAAGCAAGCAGTAGTCACAAACAATCCAGCCGAGGACAAAGCAACTCGGAAGGACGGAGGAGTCTTAACCTTTTGTTTGTTTAAAAGATTTGGACAAGTTTAAAGACTCAAAAAGACACTCTTTATCCCTATAACCAAAATTGGTAGAGGAAGCAAAACCTTTGTCTCACAACTTATGTGGATGCATTCACCTCACAAAACCGTATCACCCTACTAGAGGGCGTCCGTGTTTTTGGTGTATTCCAAGGACTCGATAACATATACATTGAATGAGCACCCTTGTGACTGGGGTCAAGCACATATACCACCTTCCAACATCCAAGTACATGCCTATGGTGAGTATCTACAGGACAGATTCTTCCCCCTCCTTGCACAAAGATTATGCCCCCTTTCGGAGGTGAACCGGGTAGCAACTATCTAAAAGTTTTTACTTGGCTTCAATTCACATTAATCCCCATTGGCTTTGCGAATGAAGTTGAGGCCAGCAGCCCACACCAGCATCTGAAAGTGTACACACTTGACTAGCAAGACTGGGGGCGGCGTCACCCAGTGCAACAAACAAAGCCTCCTCTTGATCTGCAATATCAGGAATCAAGAGAAAGACATGGCTTTGGAGTCTTTCGCTCTACAAAGCTTCTTTATTATAGTGAGTTGGAATCACCGGCGAAAGGTGTGTGCTCACTTGGGTCATTGCTGAAGATTGGAACGCTCCGGCAAGCCCTCTAAAGATTGACTCAAACTAGTGGTTCGGATCTAAGGGTCAAAGTTTCTTATTTTCCCAAAGGAAAAAAAGCATACTCCTATACCTCGTCACCTTACCCAAACACGCAAAACATGTTCATCACCGAGTTAGCTTATCAATCCCAACTTGTTTTTTCTCAAGATTTTGATTTCCTAAAAGGAAGTCATCATCTCTTCATTAAAAAGACTCATATAGGAGAACCACTAACTTTCTTGCCTCCCTCGGGTACTATCTTCCAAAGGCATCTAGGTTTCTAATTTACTCTTGGGCATCACTTCCAAGTAGCAAATAGCATACTCCCCTATTCCTTTGTCTAGAGCCCTATGAAGTTCACAAGCCCTATTAAACTGTGTAAGAAAGCAATAAAAAGATACAATGTTTAAGTTGGTTTGAATTCATTCTTTGGCATGCGTATCTTTGACAAGCGATCTACAAACCATTGTTACGTTGTTGAAAATCAGAAACTGAAAACAAAATGCTTCAAAAACAAATGTCAGATTTAATCATCATAATAAACACAGAATCTGGAAATTGCATTTTGCATTTACTAATGTCGAGTTTTGCGTGAAGTTTTGCAAATCCGCGCGAGAAAATGATGTGTACCGCATCAGAAACCGCAAAATTATACACTTTTTCGCATGAGAAAGTGCAGTATAAGGAGCAAAAATTCAATTTCTTCGCACGAGAATTAGATTTTTTGCATGAGAAACCAAGGAACTATACGGACAGAACATGAAAATTTTGCAGAATAAACAACAGATGAGGCCAGAAACTTGATTTCTCGGCCGCACAGTGGGCGCCAGAAATTGAGTGATAATTATGGCCTATTGTAATCAACCACACTTCAATATGATCATTATATGTAGAATCATCCCGGAATGAACATGAGATTGTTCATCTGAAATAATCCAACAAGTCAATCTGTTGCCTCCTAACTAGATTGATTTTGCTATTCACTCTCAGATTTGAGAAGCTAGCAACCAGACCTCTGGTATGAAGGATTTCTTCTAAGCTAGATGATGTGCAAGTTTAAGCTAAGAATAAAAAGAGCACATTAATCTATATAAATGCATTTTTAATCTATATGAAAGAGAGCATGTGAGAATAATAAAACTATGAATGCAAGAAATTGAATCAACAATTCGACATAAGTTTGATACTTTTCATATGCATCCTCCAAAATGAGGGGTTGGAGGGTTCTTTAAATAGAATTCCAGAATTGATCAATGGTCAAGATCAATTTAAATGAACAGTCGAGATTAGAAATGAGATTCACTTAGAATAGAAAATTCCCTATGAAAAAGAAGTTAATTGATTCTCATTTGAGTGTGAGAGAGTTAATTGATTCAATTCCTTTTCCAATTCCAATTCACTCAGAGTTTCCAATTCTAAACTGAAGCGAAGATTTGGAGAGTATATTTAATTTAATAAAATTGAATATGACCTCATAAATGAATAATTTTAATTAATTGAATAATTAAACTCAATAATTAAAATGAGGATATATTTAATTAAATCAAATATGTTTAATTCCTTACCATGTATTTTAGCCAAAGGGGTAATATTTAATTCAATTAAAGTGCTAGGACTCATAATTAAATTAAATTAATTAATACATTTACCTTTGGTAATTCGAACTGACTTGGGAATTAAATAGAGTATGTAATTAATGAAGATTAGGAATTTTCTGCATTTGACACTTAGGTTAAGCAAAGATTGTTGAATCAGAATTACCTAGTACAATAGGACTTTGAGATTGATTAAATAGACCAGAATTGGTTTAGCATGGCAATCTGCCAATTTTGAGGTATTATAGATTGATCGATGGAAAATGCTACTTCTTACCTCAAATGGCTCCTGTACATGACTCCTCCGGCCAAAAAAATAAGATGTGATGTCGCTTTTTTTCTTTTTTGCTATTGAACCCATTTGGTTGAAATTTCAACCAAATTGGGAAACCCTATTTTGGTTGAAATTTTGACCAAATCGGGAAAAAAAGAAAAAGAATTCATATGGCCTTTGGTCGAAAATTTTGGTCGAAAAATAAGGGGAAATGTACCAGTGAGTGGTGGAGCATTCTTTCTTGGAGGAAGATTGGTTTCTTGGCTAAGTAGCAAACAAGATTGTATTTTACAAAGTACAGCTAAGGCGAATATGCAGTGGCAGAAAAAAAAATTATAATCAAGTTATTTGGATGAAACAAATGCTCAAAGATATTGGGATAGAATTTTCAGAACCTATTATCATATATTTTGCTAACACAAATACAGTAAGTATCTCTAAGAATCTCGTGTTGCATTCTAAGACTAAGCATATATATGTTAAGTATCATGTTTTGAGAGAGAAGGTAGTAGAGAATAATATCATATTGGAGTATGTTAGTACCAAAGATCATATTGCAGATATTTTTACAAAGCCCTTACCTAAAGATGTATTTGAGTACTTAGAGAGGCATGTTTGGGGTTATGCAGCTTCCTACTTCAAAGTAGATGATGCAGAGAGTGCATCAGTCTAGTGATCCAAAGCACTATTGTTTGACTGGATTGAATGTTGATGGTTCATGTATGGGGGACTATCTATGATGAGAAAAGTCATTAAGGACTCTTAGTAATGGTCTTCAACAGTGTCTTTGGACACTTGAGCTGGTTGAAGACTTGGAGCAGTTGATTAACATAATGAGGTCTTTGTCATTGTGTCAATGGGGGAAATATGTACATAGAAAATATCCTCTAGATGAATGGGGGATAGATAGTTGAAAGGGGATAGATGAGCACAACCTTATACCTTATCAGGGAGACTTAGAAACATTCATGTAAGTAAGAGGAATATCTCTGGGGGAGATATGAAACATGAAGAGTTATAATGTATGGGGGAGAAGTTGAGAGTTGTTAAGCGTGTGAACAACTGATGCCAGTCCTAACAAGATGTAAACATAGTAGTGTTCTATATTATTTCAGATTTGATTGATGAAGAGGATTTGAAAAGATGAGAACAACAACAGCAGCAGCAGCATATTGTTTGGTATTCTTGAACCTAGATGTTTTTTGTCTATGTTTCCATAAATGCCAAAGGGGGAGATTGCTAGCATAAATGGTAATGGTATTAGTTTGGGGGAGTATCCTAAGCATTGGAGAGCATGTGGCAGTATTCACATGTTACATTTATGACTATATTTGTCATTGATGTCAACATAGCACTAATTTTGCGAAGATTGGAAGAGTAGAGACAGAGATCATGGTCGTATGGACAAAGTTATGATGTTTAGGTAACATGAAGTTAAGGACATGTTCCACACTGTGTCTTGATGATGAGGTTAAGTGCGCGTAACATAAGCCGACGAGATACAGAAGATATACGTGATTTACATAGAGTAGTGCAGTTTCAAATGATTGTATTTTATCTCTTAATAGAGATACAATCAGGATATGCGAAGTTATACATTGACAGAGGACATCCTAATGATGATGTCAGTAAGTGCTCAAAAATTGAAGTTGCACATGTGAAAAGTTGTGTAGACTGTGAGTTGACAGTCTTATGTGGTTGCGAAATAATTAATTATCTTACTGTGATTCTATTATAATTAATTGGGAAAGCCTCAAGGCCGACTCAAGGAATTATTTTGAGGACTTGGTATAAATGAAAATGTTTTCCTTGCTTATAAGTAGTCTGAGTATGCAAAGTGTTCAAGGAAGTGCGAACAAGACTAGAGTGTTTGGTAAATGCTAGTAAGTGTTCTAATGGATTATTGGATGCAAAGTTTTATGATCTAGTATCAAGATCAGAAGGAGTAGAAGTCCGGTGGAAAATATAGAGAAAGAGGAAGGAGAAGTACAATTCAATTTTATTATTCAACAAGGAATAATATAGAAATAATTTGGACAATGGTTTCATTAGTCTTGCCCCTAAAGCTATTTGGACAGTGGGTCCATTTTCCTTCTACAACTCCTAATAGGGTTGGCACAACTCCTAATAGGGATTCAAAGTCTCCTAATAGGGACTGCTATCTACTGAATGTTTTCATAGACTCCTAACATGGTCCATCCTCCAACAACGAATATTTATATTAGTACATCATCTTGTGGGTACCATCCCCACTGGAGTTTTCCCTCTAATCAAAGGTCTCCCTAGTTAACATATCTGGTGTTATTGTACATGAGTATCTTGTTCTGGTTTCTTATTATATTTCTTATATGGTTAAGATTTAATAAGGTTGATAATTGCGATAATAGTTGGATAACTGATTCAACCCCCCTCTCAGTTATATTGATGGACTACATATTCTAACAAAATCATTACTGCAATAATGTGTTACATTTCTAGAGAGGATAACATGGAAGCTATCTTTATACAAGCATTGTATAAAATCTATGTTGTCAAAGTGAAGGTCAACTTATGTGAAATTCTGAGAGCGTAGTTGACAAAGAACTTGGAGAAGATAATGAAAGCAAAGATCAGTTAGTTTGGATTTTAGTCCTTGTTCACATATGTTCTTTCATTTAATCAAAAGATATTCATTCATGTAGACATCTACAATAGTAAGTAGTGACATAAGTACAATGGAAAAGACTTCTGAAATATATAGCAGACACCTTATTGAGAAGGTGAATGACAGTGCGAATCTAATATTGGATACTTATCAGGCAGTGATGAGGGAAAGATTCAGAATCCCACCCTCTATTTCAGACAAGTACAAGGAGAATATTTGCTTTATGATAGATATTGACTTCACATACATAGAAGCAGTTGAACCAAGGATGTTGTATGTTAAACCCTCGGGATATGAAATAACAGAAGTAGAAATTGTAGGATATGCCCAAGCTATCCTTGAAGTGGACAAAGATAAATATTTTGATAGATTTGGGACATATGAGGAGCTGGTACAATCATCTAGTCAAACATAATTGGAGAAATCTGTGAAGAAGAAGGTAGAAGTAGTCATGAAGAAATCATTGGACCAAGCTAGAACTACAACTGACAAAGCAAGCACAGTGAGAAAAACCATCAATGGAATGAAGCAAATTGGTCAGCAAGGGATGGTGTACATTCCACCTTTGGCATTAGCTGGACCAATTGATGGAGTAACAGTGGCTGCATCTCCTACTCTAACACTTAGTGCTCCCTATGCAACAATTTTACAACAGAAGGCACCCATCATACCTGCCACTCCACTCACCAAGGAGTCAGAGGAGAAAGAGGTAGAAGTAATTGAAATGAACAGGAAATTAGTCAGACTTGCTGAAGCGAAATAGGAGTCACCCAATTCTCCTAAGAAGAAAATAATGAAGCCAATGGCAACAAGCCTGAGAAAGAGACAAAAATAAATCATGCCAAACCTGCTAAGAAAGACGATGCAAGGTCAGCTAGAGCCTCGCAAGACTACTCGGAAGGAACCATAGAGTGTGCAAATAGGAAGGAAGGCCTGGAAGCCCAAAATAGAAAAGGTAAACAATGCAATCATAAGTGATGGGAATTTTGTGCAATTGAACATGTTCTACCATTTATATATTGGCATTGATAGGCTAGAGTTAGAAAATGCGGTTATAAGACATATCATTTTGTCCAACAAGAAATTTGAGGACGTAAAGGATGAGATTCCTAAAGACCTTTATGATTGACTGAGAAATAGAAGAAACAGAGTTGTTAAAGAAGACAATAATATCAAACAAAATCAACTCAACAAACTGTACTCAGTGATGAACATATGGCTAGTTTAATGAAAAGTCTAGATCCATATCTGAGAAATAAGAAGAGAGCCATAATGATAATGGGAGGTAACTATCAAGAAGTCAATGAAGAAACTGAGAAGGAAATTGTGCAAATGATGGGAGATCTAAATCAAATAGCAGCAACAACACCCCAGATCACAATTGGAACTGACACCATGCAGATTGGTGCCACCAAGGTTACAGTTGACACCGCTGAAGATCATTTCAAGTATCATGGGCCACAGATTGGTAGAAATATCTCAAGTGATTCCAGCTCAGAAGAAGAAATAGATAGAGAAGTAGAGATAAGAAAGGAAGCCAAGGAGAAGAAGAAGAAGGAAGAACAGAGAAATAAGAAATTAAAAGAAGAGGAAAGAAGAGAAAGAAAAGAAAAATGAGGAAGAAAAGAAAGAGGAAGAGGAAGAAGAAAAGAAGAAGAAAGAGGAAGAAGAAAACAAAAGGAAGGATGATGACAAGAAGAAGGAAGAAGAAGAGAAAATGTTGAAAGAAGCAGAGGAACAAAAGAAGAAAGAGGATGAGGAAAAGAAAAGGGAAGAAGAAGAACCAAAGGAAGAAGAAAGAAATGGAGGATAAGAAGAAAAGTGCACCTAGCACATCTCTCACCCTTTCAACACTAAGACGTTTAGATGATGATGATTAGACGGAGTTGATATCATCTCTCAACAAGATAATCAGCAAGAACAAACAAGTGAAGAGTTTACAAAAAACTCTTATGGATGCAACTAAAAAGTTACAAAGCACACTGATAGTAAGGTCTGATGGGGCTCCAAATTTTAGCAAAATTTTAGCCCTAAGCATCATGAAAAAGACAGATATGCTTATACAATGATTATTCATATATTGCTTGACATGTTTCAGGAAGAGCCTGCAAATATAAGAACATGATATAATGATCAGAATGGGAACATTTTGTGTTGTTGAAGACAATTCAGTTTCTCCAGAGACTCCTAATTCAGAGAAGTTAAATAGTATTGGCATAGATGATATCTTAGCATCCGTAGCTGACAGTTATATAGCAACACATATTTCTGCTACCTACAGAATGCTTCTCCTGATCCAGAAATGAAGGTAAATCTGACACACAACAGATGGTAAATGTGCACATATGGAGGTTACCAAATACAGATCTATATTGAGGTAACAGGAGGAAGATTGTCCCAAGTATAGACTGCTGTATGTATCCCCATTTTATAAGGAGATATTGCTCAGTCTGAGACTTTTTATGAGTTGAAAGTAATTCTTCTAGTTCTGAAGATATTGCATGTTCTTCATGTCAAATAGAAGCAGTTTCTAAGAAAGAAAAATGTGAGCCCATTCAAGTTTGTGACTACAAAAAAGATGCCTCGAGATATTATTCTGAAATTACAACATGTTGCACTCACTTTACATGCTGATTTGCAATTCAGTACAATTTCTTTGCTCCAACTTATGGATGTACTAAATAAGCTTTTTCTAGAGCAACAACATCTATGTTTGATTGACAAGAATGTCATCCAGGTTGAAGGAAATCACATGCAGCAGGTAGAATTTCCAACTAAAGCAAGTGAAGCTGTAAATCAGAGCTGTATGCTTCTTCACACGTACTTGAATGACATTGACTGCTTGAACGACTGTGTGATGAAGGCTATTGAAGCATGCAGTGCAGACCCTTCATGGATGGAGGGGATGTTAGACATTATGGCTCATCAGGCTGGTAATCAGTCTCTCAATCTTTATCGACTTGAAACATTAAAACAAGTACTGTGCAAACAATTGGAAGTAATGATGGAAGAGTATCATAGATGAATCTACAACCTCACCGTGACATTGTCCTTACTGAATAAAGATAGCATTGACAGTGCTAAATTCCAATGGATGATAAAAGCCAACAAAATCAAGCTTGTCTCATACATTAAGGATATGCAATTAATCCAGGTACTCTGTTTGATATACAGGTTAGATGTATCCATGAGTACAAGAGGCAGCTATTGAATATTTTGGGAACTGTATATCGGTACAAAAGGATGAAGGAAATAAGTCCAGAGAAAAGGTTTGTCAAAGATTTGCCCTTCGTGTATGCATGTTTGGTGGTAGAGCATTCACAACGATATTGTACAAGCCAGAGATACAAGACAAGGATAAAATGAAATACATACAAGACTGGAAAATGTGGATAAAAATCATACCTCAGAAAGCCGGCAGTTATATTCTATTTAAGATATCTGATGATAGAAGAAAATCATTCTGGGAGAGAAGGTTCTGCAACTCCGGAGATTCTTTTAAACATCACCGATCTACTGTGCTTCTGTGTTATGTCACATTCCTACAGGATAAATAGGGGTCCAGTTGTATCATTTGTGTTTGAGAGAGGCTGGCATCAACGATTTGCTACTAGTGACTTTCCAAATCCAGATGAAGAGTTCAAAATGGCGCAAAAGTATTTTGAACCGGTTGCAGGTGGCTTACTTGTGGATGCGAGTTGTGGAAGTGGCCTATTTTCAAGGCAAATTGCTAAGTGTGGGACTTATTCGGGGGTAGTTGCTTTAGACTTCTCAGAAAACATGCTGCGTCAGTGTTATGAGTTTATTAAAGGTGATAAAGATCTGGTCAAAGGAATTGATTTGTTCCCTCAGGAACTCAAAACAGAAGACTAAACTATTAACGTTGTTTCTACTACCTTGTGCGCTCACGGGAATACCTGATTTCTTTTGATTTGAGTCTGCCTTTCCCAATGTCAACGGAATCAACAGGATCTTCTGATAAGTGTTTCCTGCATGATTTCTTTTATACCTACTTACAATGTTTTGTTTTGGCAGGCATCGTGCGATGGAGAATGGCGTTGCAGATATTCAATAATACAACAAATGAACGGCATGTGTACCCAGCGCTAATACTCAAATGAACTGCAGAAAGATGCAAATAAAAGATTGAAACAAGATATCATACGAGAGGAACAAAAACCACGTGATGGTCATCATTCGAAGTTATTGGGAGGGTTGACACTGGTTCTGGAGCGCACAACGAAATCCGGAGGGAGTCCGCATTCACATACTGGAAAAGTCTGTTTGCATGGGCTGAGCCTTGCGATTGATGGAGCAATCAATATAGAGGAACCCAAGATGGGTATCATGGTTGCCATCAAATGCTCAGCAATTATATGTTTAATCTTCATCTTAGTAAAATTATTTCTTTAATATAATCGCATAGTTATAAATTGCGAGTGAAGAGTGGTGTATTTTCGCTTGCACCCTTTTTACCTTTATAAATATATGATATGAAATCACACAAAAGGGGGACAATATTCATATTCATACTTTAACTTTTTTCCTTGCCTATGCTTTATGATATATTATATTTTTCCAATTGGTGGAGAAATGGAGTTTTCAACTAAGCCAGTGGATTTGAGTTAGTGAGTGGATTTTGTACGATCCGAATATGTTCGCAATAGATGGATCTTTTTTAAGGAATGTCTCTATTGTGATTTTATTTTCGGCATTATTATTTATTTTATATTTTGGAGTTTTAAATTATTATTAAGTTGTGTCCTTTGTAAATGTTTTTTATTTATTTTCTATAAATATTTTAATATTCAGATAAGTGGATTGGATCATTATTGCATTTTAAATTTGATAAACGTAAATATTGTGAAATATTTTATTGTTTCTGTATTTATGTCTAATTTGTCTCCACAGGAGTTAAAGTTCCTTTTAGAGTTATTTAAAATTGCATTTATATAATTGATCCATCGCATTTGAATTATTAAAATTATTTATAGTTTAATATATTGAACCTTATAAAGTTGTACGTCTCAGCTTATAATGTTGACTCTAATTGCCCATTTAATTAGGCACTGGTCTTTTACTCCTAGTTCATAATCCATGTGCTAGCAGTTGTTTCATTTCTTTCCATTAGAGGAATTAATATATTCATATGTTGTATTAATCTATCTTTATTCTTTATTTAAACATTACTTCAATCATTTACTTTTCTTCTCAGTTCATAAATTGCAAGTTTAAAGTTTTCCTATATTTCTTGCCATTTAGAAAACTTTTATTGTATTTGTGTTCTAATCGATCTGCTTCAAGCATCTTGGACTTTAAGTGTTTCGTCCAAGATCGAGTACACCCGCCTCGGTCTTGTAGCACCCGCCTCGATCTTGTAGAGCCGAAAGTGCAAGGAACTCGGACCATGTTGTTCAGTTCCGTTAAGTTGGCCTAAATCAGTTAGATACCCAGCATCAAGCAAGGCAGGCTCGTAGGTTTCTAACTAGTGATTTTGATAACCAACAAGGTCATCATATCCTAATCCAAAGGATAGAGATAAAGAATTTATTCAAGAATTTTATGTTGAATTCACCCACTTGTGAGAGGTAGCAGCATCTCAGGCATAAGAAAAGAAATATGCTTAGATCTTTGATATTGTATGTCAAAACATTAGGAATGACTTAAGAGCTCTTGATGCCTACATTAAGGAGTTGAGAAGATGTGAGCTTGAAGGTAGGGCATTATATCAGAGGTAGCAGCATCTCAGGCATAAGAGAAGAATAATGCTTGGATCTTTGATATTGTATGTCAAAACATTAGGAATGACTTGAGAGCTCTTGATGCCTACATCAAGGAGTTGAGAAGATGTGAGCTTGAAGGTAGGGCATTATATGCCAAATGTTTCATGTCCTTCAATTTCACCAAGGACATTGATGAGGAGCTAAGGAAAAAGCATGATGAAGTCAAGGCATTGGCGGATCAACTCATCCAACCTAGTGTTAAAATTAAAGAAATTGAAAGACAGGTCAGCAAGACTTATGATCAAATGAGTTTGTTAGAAGTCAGAAAAGAAAGGATCACTAAATGGATCTCACTTCTAAGAGAACACCTATCAGTGAAAATAATCACAATTGAGAAGCAAGTAGATGAATGTCTAGCAGCAAAGACATCCTTTGTTAAGTTCATCTACTGAGATTTGAATGCAGTTGAGATTGCATCTTATGGGTTACGCGCTCTCCTCGGCATATTAGAGGGAGTGAAAGACACATGGGAGAAGAATCTCAAAAGTCAGACATTAAGTTTTGCAAATTGTATCTCTTGGTTAATAGCATAATGTAGAGGCATAGAACAAAATTTTGACATGTAAATAAGTTTTGACACCTTTGTCATTAATGTCAAAGGGAGAGATATGTACAAGAAAATTCTATGAGATTGTATAGAGTATAATGTAAGGGGGAGTAAGCATAATATACTAAGGGGGAGAAGTATTATATAGTATAAGGAGCTATAAGGAAATATGGTTATAATTGTAAGATCCACAAATTTTGAATTTTTGAAAAGTTTTGAAGGCCAATTTTGAAGAAAGTTTATGTACAACTTTTTGGAACTTAGCCAATTTTCCCATATGTTTCCATCAATTCCGAAGGCAGATATTGTTGGAAATATGGATAAGTAGGATAAGTTAGGATTGTCATTTATGGCAACATATATCTCAAGATGAGATAGCACAATGTACAGATAAAGATCTCACTGCTGGATGTAGAAAATTGTCTAAGTCTCTGACAATTCACTGGCAATACATAGAAAGTTTTGGTATGCGCACTCTACATAGTGATATTAACTACATGCACAGTTGAAGACAAATTCTACAAAGTGTAATGATGATGTGTGTAAGAGCAGAGTACAATACAGATAGTACTGAGGAAGATATGACAGGTTCACCAGTAAATGCAATGGACAAAGAAGAACATAGTATATCATCAATTTGGTATTTATGGTTTAAGGAATTATTTTAGTGACAGACGATATCCTATATGTTAACCCTAAGATGGCAAGAGTTATTTTTATACTATTCCAAGCGTGTGAAAGCTTGATGGCCATGGAAAGTTTTGCAAAAATAAGGATATTAAGGAGAGATCAAGATATGTGAAGTTGTAGAAGAGACGTGATAGATAATATTTAAATGTTATGCATGCCATATGATGCAAAACTCTAATGTATAATCAGAAGATTGCGAAGTACAACAGACAACAGAAAGAGGTTTTTGTATCTATTCCTTTTGTATATAAAACTTGTATTGTATAATTGCATGTTTGGGCAGTTGGATCATCTTGCATACTTTTGTATTTCCATTACCAACTCCTAACACGGTTGAAGAAACTCCTTACAGGGTTGAGGATTTTAATAGGACCTAGTTGTCTAACAAGGACGGAGACACTATATGTACTTCATAGACTCCTACTAGGGTCAATATCCTCAACATGATTCTCTTGTTTAGTTGATCATTTTGTGTGTACCATTCCCACAAGGATTTTCCCTTGGCCAGGGTTTCTCTAGTTAATAAAATATAGTTTTAATGAGTTCTCTGTGTACTTTTGTATTTACTATTCAACATTGTTGGTTTACTTTCATAAGCATGTTATAGAGTAATTAACAATATTCAGTTGTGGGAAAAAGTTTGTAGTATACTGATTCACCATCCCTCTCTATATTATCTATTCCTAATACCCTCATCATCATGTCAACTGCCTTCTTCATCAATGTTGTACATGATGAAGGTTGTGGGATTATTTATTTCACCCACACTCACATCATCTACATTTGCACTTTTCCTTGACTAATCGTCTTTCTTTTTCCAAAACTCACTTGCATAATGCCCAAATTTGTGGCAATAATAACATCCCACATTCCTCTTAGTAGTGCTATAGTTCTTCTTCCCTCCACTAGAGTTTTTCTGACAACTTCTTTCTCTCTTGTGCTGATTGTTCATCTTGAGCTTTCTCCTCCAACGGTTCTTTTCTCGGAGTTACTACAACCTCTACCTCTAGAGCCTCATCCAGAGCTATTTCTTCTTCTCCCCTTGCCTCTTGTATTGGCTTGAATTTTGAAAACTATCTCTTGGGAAGATATTGCAGATCTATTAATGTGTTGCTCAAGGGTTTGGAGAGAACCCATCAACTCATCCACAATCAATGTGGAGAGATCCTTTGTCTCTTCAATGGTAATCACAAGAGTATCAATTTTTTGGGGCGAACTTCTCAATATTTTCTCCACTATGCTACTCAAATTCTTCTTCATTCATCCGCAACTAATTAAGCAAACCAAAGACTCTTGAACTAAAATCTGAAATGAACCTATTTTCCTTCATGAAATGATTCTCAAACTCTCTTCAAAGCAATTGTAGCTTCGCCACACGAACTTGGTCAGTCCCTTTAAAATTTGTTTCAAGGATATCCCAAGTGTCTTTTGAATAGTTAGTTGCTTCTATTTTGGGAAATTTATCTCTGTCATAGCTGCTTCAATGAAGCTTAATACTTTTGCATCTTTCCTTCTGGACTCTTTCAATTGAGTCTTTTGATTGTTTGTGACGGCAACAAAGTGAGCCGGGTCTGTCACATCAACAAATCCATTGACCACAAGCTCCCACAAATCATTTGCTGCCATAATGATTTTGATCTTCTTTTCCCAAATATCATAGTTTTATCCATTACAAAATAGTGGTTGCTGCCAACTCTTTCCTTCATTTGCAGCCATGTCTCCTACACAAAAAATTCAATACCGAGAAAAACTGATGCCCAAACTCACAAGGATTTATGGCCAAATAGCTCTTACACCATGTAAAAGAAATAAAATCCCCAAATCTGGCAAACACACAAGGACTTGCAACTCTAGTTTTCTCAAATCCGGGAATGCACAGCGGAATAGATCAAATGGAGACAATTACAAATGACTGGAAATATACAAGATTATTCCTTGCTTTCTATTAAATCTGGAAATAACTTTTACAAATCAGAAAATGCAAACTACAATCTCATAAAATAAAATTAATAACTTTTGCTGCTGATTACAAATTAAACTTGCAGCGATATGGGGCTGCATACAAACTACCTAGAGCTTTTCAAAGCTCACACAAAAATGCTTGGAGCAATCACTGGTCAACAAGACAAATATTCAGCTTCTGCTGTCATAAAAATTTCTGAAACACACAAAGAATAAAATCTGAAACCTTTCTTCTTTTTTGGCTTCTCAAAAAACTGACTTCATTTTAGAATGAAAACATTCTTTCCTTTTTATCTACTTTTTATCTACTTGCTGTCCACAAAACTTTCCCCGCACAGAACATTTCCATTTTCAAACTCACCTACCAGCAATTAATTTACTGACTGTTCATGTCAAGAGCTAGCTGGAGATTCCATTCTCCCAAATAATAACTTGCTATTTTTGACCTTTGAAAGTTATTGACACGTAGGTGATGGATCAGAGTCAAAACAATTTTATTTTAAAAATTCCAACAATTGTGAGTTCTTTTAGTGAAAGAATTAGGTTTGGTGACTCCTCCTCTATGATTAGATTTGGCTAGATTATCTAATGAAACCTTGAAGTTTCTGTGTAATGCTTTAAATTCTATGTTTTCTAGTTTTATCTTTCTCTAATCTGGCAGTCATAACGTCCACATTGGCTCTCTTCTCTTTTTTCTCTTGCTCTTTTGATGTATGTCCAAGGTTGACACTGGTAATCTGATACTATGCTATAGACTTTAAATTCTATGTTTTCTAGTTTTATCTTTCTCTAATCTGGCAGTCATAATGTCCACATTGGCTCTCTTCTCTTTTTTCTCTTGCTCTTTTGATGTATGTCCAAGGTTGACACTGGTAATCTGACACTATGCTATAGACTTTTCGCCTTTGTCCAACTGCACCCGAGGACTAGCAACCTGAACTGTCCAACTTCGTAAGACATCACTTTTGATGGAAAACAATACTTTTTTTCTCCTCTTTGGATTCGGTGTCTCCATCTCTTGCATTATACTCTCAAAGTCTAATGGAGCAAGCTCCATTGGTAGTGCTAGCTGGATTTCAGTTGCAAGCCAACTAGGGGTTTCTATAATTTATCCTTCACTTTGTCTTGGTCTTGCTGATTTGTTTTTGTTCCACCCGTTCTTGATGCTCTTGACTATATGGAGACTGACCTGAACATGATTAATTTGCACCTTTCTTTCACTTTCATCTTTGAAAATGAATTTATTATGGAAGCTATTGTTGTTCTATTGAATATTCTGAGTAAAGTATAATTTTTTTTAGGTTGTATTATGTCAACCTATTCAATACTAGAATAGTTCCATAATCATTGAGATCTGTGAAATGTTACTGTATTCTAACATTATCATGGAGGTCTGTCAAATTTTATTGATTTTTAAAACTTTATGTGGGTGTCTGAATGATTTCTATTCATTACACATCCATTGAATCTCTCAGACAATTTGGTTTTTGCTCTTTTTTAGGACTGCACTTTTGTGCCATGATGGGTAATGAAAATGAACTACCAGATTACTATGACTGTGTTATTCAGATGATCATGACTTTTCTTTCAGTCGTTCAGATGATCACGGAGGGAGATTACTATGACTGTCAGTCAGATGATCATGACTGTGTTACTGAGATGATCGTGACTTTTCTTTCTCTCATTCAGATGTTCATGGAAGGAGATTACTATGATAGTTATTCGGTTGATCATGACTGTTCATTGAATCATTCATATGGTCATGACTGTTCTTGCAGTCTTTGGCAGAACTTCACTGCCTGCAGCCCTTGTTTTATTATTATTAAGAAATTAATTTTCTAGATTCTTTTGCATGAAAGTAGTAAACAAGGTTGAAAACAAGTTTGCACGTGTTTGGTACATTGTTTCAAAAGAGAGATGACTCTCATTCTACCATGACACATGAAATGGTAGGCATGGATGGAGTAGAAACTGTGTTGTTGGATAACAATTTAACCAGGCACTTTGGGCGGATCATGAACACCACAGATTTCTGTAGTAATGACAATGAGCAATGTCAAATTGAATATTGGAATATATAAAGGAAGTTATTGATTAGTTGAAAAATAATTCAATTAAAAAATTGCAAACATATTTTATAAAATTTAATGATAAAATAATTTGATCATTCAATTGTACTGTAATTTTTGTTTGAATTTAACTGTTTAATATTCTTAATTGCATCATGTTTTACTTTCTTCCTCTTCAGGTATCCTAGCTTCTATCTCAGTTTAAAGTGGGCTCCCTTGTCCATTGCCCCCGTCTTTCTAAGATGGCCTCAGTAATGTTTTACTCTCTTCCTGCGACATTTTTCAGCTCGTGGAGGCAATTAATGGTTTTTCAAAAACTACTTATCCTCTTTCTTTATATGGAGGCATTATTTTTTATCGGAAGGTGACTTCCACTTACACGTTCTTCTGCAGGGGCTTAGCCCTCTCTCTGAATCATGTGCTAGCTTCTTGTTCCATAGCTCTTTGATTGAGCTTTACTTCTTCTATTGTCCCTGATATGGGCTGCAAGATTGTATAAATCTTTTCTTAGTTGGGCTGGTTTCTAGTTTTAAAGTTTCCACTGTTAAATCTTTTCTAGAGTGTTCCAGGTAGGGTTTCTTTTGGTCATGTACTTTGTGATGTTTTAGGATGATTATTTCTGATGTATGAAGTTTAAACATGACCAAAATAAAATAAATTAATAGACGTGACCAAACTGCTTCTGGAATCTTTTTTAAGACTAGAATTGATTATACTAAATTTTATAGACTACAATTTCTTTTAGAGGATGATCACTTCCTGTATATTGCAGTGATAAAATGTCTGTAGCGGTGGTACATTTAGAAGGCTGCAAACCAAACATGAGTTCTCCGCTGCCCCTGTCCTGTGCAGAGGACTGGTAAGAAACAATTGAGCAAGTATTTATATATCTTAGTGCGTTATGTTTTCTCATATGCTATTGGTTTTCTGATATCAGGTCCAATTTCAATGAGGCAAGAGTGGCAGCAGCGACTCTAGTACAAAGCGTATACGACATGGAAAACAGCCGTTCTCAAAATTCCAGTGACGGTGTCCCTGATAATTGGACCCGCTTCAACTTGCAGCATATCAAGACTCTGACAGACCCAGAGAACGGTAAAGTCATTTTTGGTGCTGTCTTTGAATGGAAGGACAAAGATGCTGGAGGCCATCCCAGGCCAACGCTCGCACCCCAGATCGTTTTGGCCTTGAGAGGAACGATCCTCAATTGTGATTCCATGCAGGGAGATATCTGCAATGATATCCGCGTCTTGTTGAACAACCTCGATGAAAAAAATTCACGCTTTCAGGAAGCATTGAAAGCTGTAGAAGGCTACATTAATGACAAGGAAATGTGGATTGTCGGCCATTCCCTTGGTGCGTCATTTGGCTTGTTATTGGGAAGGAAAATTGCACTTACAATGGATAAGAAGCTTAACTTAAAAGCCCATCTCTTCAATCCCCCTTTTGTATCTCCCGCAGGAGTGTTTAAGGACAAGGTAGCAAACAGTGTGCTTCATATTGCTAGGGACATTTTCGCTAGCTTGCTAGTCAATCATCCTAAGCTTTCTGAAAATGAAGAGACCTTTATGGGTCTTGACAAATGGGTTCCAATGTTGTATATCAATCCGCATGATTTTATATGCGCTGCATATAAGCACTACTTTGACAATCAGGAGCGTCTGCGTAAGTTTGGACTGGAGGAATTGGAAAATCGTGCTGCACAACATTGCATCAGGGGTATGCTGCACTTGTTTGCCGGGAAAGAAGAGAAGGTGGCGGCGCATCTGATCCCTACTGCAATGCTGTTTGTGAACCCAAAGCCAGAGGATTGGCCAAGTTCGCATTCCCTTGCACAATGGCTGTCGCCGAGCATAAGCATAGAACCCATCAAATACGAGCTCCTTCACGTTGATACCATTTTCAAACGGGTTGAAAAGAAGGTTGGCAAGAAGATTAGAAAGAAGATCGCACGCCAGGCTAAAAAGTTTTGCCAAAACAAGAGACTTGAATAGGTATATGTAACATGTCAAGCATTTGTTTAACTCCCACTGGTTAGGTTTGGTATTTAGTATAATTGTATGACATGATTGACTGGAATGCATTACAAGTACTTGAATCTGGAGTTGTAGGACCAATAAGTTGAGGACAATGTCATTTGGGAGCACTATAATTCCTCTCTCTTTTTTCTTCTAAAAGTTAAAAATACTTGCTACTGTCTTGTTTGATACATTGGAACATCGAATGGTTCTCAAGGGAGTAACTATTGTTATAACGCGTGTAATATGCACATGAAATGATTATTCATGTGTGAGATGATTTTATATGGACAAATATAATATGAATGATCTCGTTCATATCATTACAGTAATATGAATGTTGTTTCATTGTTTGATTGATTACATGATATAATGTAGGTTTGTGTTAAGAATATAGCTTCATTCGGATTGAAGAATTCTTATCATTAATATGAATTTTATATATATATATATATATATATATATATAAAATTGTATTTACTATTGTTAATCACAAAATATTTATATCTACGTATATATTAAAAGGGATGACAAGAATCGGCTGTTTCATATTAATTAAACTAATCAGCATAACTGTTATTAATTATCTTAAGACTGATACACCCAGTCAATCATATAAGGGAGTCACGACCATGAAGGGTTGTGACTTCCCATGGCATCTTGCCACAGGGGGAGTCACAACTCTTCATGATCATGACCACCAGATCTTATATTTATGTGACCGATGACTGTTGTAATCAATCAATCAATTTACAAAGGCATTGTATTATTACAGCAATCATCACATTCAGTAGATCCAATATTCAATCTTGCATTTGACAATAGCTTCAGTCATAGAAATCAGTCCAACTCAGAATTGCCTTGTTAACATGTTCAGAGATATCAATAAACATCAAAGAGCATATACATCCATAACTATTATTCAGTTCTGAACAATACAAGTTAGATTACTCTGTAGAAAAGATCCTTATTTAACATGGCATCAGAGCTTAACTAGAGAAAATCTTAAATCAGATTCCAACTAAAGTATTTCTCTCATTATAGAAGGCTATTTCAACTTCAAACAAAATGGTAAAATAGAATCAAAGTAGAAGAGAGATTAGAAGGGGCTGTAAACTTCTCTTCATGGAAAATTCGAATTATAGCCTTACTTGAAGAACTCAAATTAGATTCCTTCATAGAAAAAGATCTTAAGATGCCTGAAGAAGAATCAGACAAAACAACTTGGAAAAGACATAACAGTAAAGCTAAGAAGATTATAATCGATGCCGTGAGGGATCACATACTTCCTTCCATAGCAAGGTTGAAAACAGCTTGCGAAGTATTTAAAACTATAAAAGATACATTTGAAATAAACAATGCAAGCAGAATACTGACATTAAAACATCAGCTCCTGAATATAAAAAAAAATAAAGGAGAGACAATGACAACTTCTTAAGAATCTCTGAGATAAGAGACCAACTTGCCACCATTGGAAACAGTGTAGATGACGAGGAACTTACACTAATTGCTCGAAGAGGCTTACCTATATCATGGGAGCCTTTCATACAATGTGTAAGTCATCCCTCACTTCCAAAATTTGATCAACTCAAGAATGAGTGTACTCAAGAGGAATCTCGGTTAATCTCAAGAGGAATCTGCACAAATCGGGAAGGGGAGATTCAAGCCCTACAAACAAACAACAAAAACAAAGGAAAGAAAAGGAAGTTCAAACCAAAAAGAGGAAATAATTCTCAATATCACAAAAAGAGAGATCTATCCAAAGTTCAATGCTATTGATGTGATAAATTTGGTCACATCCGAAAATTTTGTCCTAAAAGAAAGGAAATTTAAGCTACCATATCTGAATCTCATTAAGTCGAAAATCCTCTATTCTATTTAACCTTGCAAGTGAATTAAACACAAGTAATAATACTTGGATAATAGATAGCGGAGCTTCAAGACATATAACTGGATTCCGAAATCAGTTTGAAACATTCAAAGAGTATTGCACAAAAAAAGTCACAATTGGAGTTAATTCTACTTATCCAGTAAAAGGAATTGGGACCTGCTCCTTACAAATAGAAATAGGAGAAATTCTTAATTAAAAGATGTGTTATTTGTACTAGAGATAAAAAGAAACCTAATTTCCATTTCGGGTCTAGTCGACCAAGGATACCATGTCACCTTCAATGAGGATAAAGTGTTACTATGGCCTAAAAACTCCAACATAAAGAACACCATTAATATAAGATCAAGAGATGGAAGCCTGTACAAATTAATTATTAGAGCAAAACAACAAGCACTAAATCATGAAGTCCATAACTCAAATGAACTCTAGCATAGAAGATTAAGGCACCTTGGCTTTAATGCTCTTCCTATCATAGGGAAAATCACTACAGACATACCTAATCTCAAATCTGATCATATTGGTATTTGTAAAGGGTGTGCCCTAGAAAAAAAAAAAGAGAGGATATTTTCCTATAAGTAAACACAAGTCAAAAATTGTACTAGAACTTGTTCACAGACTTTTGTACTGCGTGACATTCATTGATGATTACTCTAGGAAAACATGGATACACTTTCTAAAACTCAAAGAATTTAATGAAGTTTTACAAAAATTCAAAGAATTTAAAGCCCTAGTAGAAAATCACACTGGAAAGAAAATAAAAACATTAAAATCGGATAATGGAGGTGAATACACATCTGACATCTTCAAAGAATTATGTATTTCTGTTGGGATTAAGAGGGAGACTACCTTACCTTATAATCCTCAACAAAATGGGGTTGCAGAAAGAAAAAAATAGAACTATAATAGAAGCAACAAAAGCCATGATTCATGATCAAAACTTCCCTATGTCTTTTTGGGCCGAAGTAGCAAGTACAGTAGTATAAATTCAAAACAAAAGCCCTCATGTAACATTAGAAAATATAATTCCTGAAGAAGCCTTTATAGGGAACAAACCAAATCTTAGTCATCTAAGAATTTTTGGTTGTCCAATCTACATTCACATTCCCAAAGAGAAAAGGTCTAAATTAGAACCCTTTGGAAAGAAAGGCATATCCGTTGGCTACAGTGAAACGACTAAGGGATACAGAGTATATATTCCAGGACAGAAGTATGTTGAAATCAATAGGGATGTTAAGTTTGACAAAGATGTCACTTTCAAAACATCCCTAAACAAAGAAGACAAGGAAATTGAGAATCAAAGGGAGAACACTATAGAAGATAATTCAATTGTAAATCTGAGGGAGAGTTTTTCTGAAGACAAAGACACACTTGCATCTAATGCTGAGAATGATGAAGTTTTAAATCAAGAAAAGTACACTACAAATATATTAACTAGATTTGGGATGATAGATTGTAAACCACTATTTACTCCAATGGAAACTAACCTTCATAAGCTTAAAGGTGAAGCAACAGACTCAGAATTAGTAGATCCTACTCACTATTGACAAATTGTTGGATCCCTTATGTACTTAGTAAACACTCGGCCAAATATCTACTATGCTACAAATGTGTTAATTCACTTCATGTGTGAACCCAAGAAGATTCATCTAATGGCTGCTAAACATATTTTAAGATATTTAAGAGGAACTATTGGACTTGGATTAAAGTATGATAATATTGAGCTACACTTCAAGGGTATTTTGATTCTGACTTGGCAGGCAGTACTATTGACCAGAAGTGTACAACAGGGTGTTGTTTTAGTCTTTGACCAACATGATATCTTTGGTTCAGTAGAAAACAGTCAGCAGTTGCTCAGAGCTCTATGGAAGCAAAATATATGGCAGCTTCCATGGGAGCACATGAAGCAGTATGGCTAAGGAAGTTGTTATATGGATTATTTGGAAAACCACTAGAATTCACCATAATTCACTGTGACAATCAAAGTTACATTAAACTTTCAATTAATCCAGTTTTCCATAACAGGTCTAAACATATAGAGATTCTTTACCACTATATAAGGGATATGGTGGATAGAGATTTTATCAAACTAAAGTACATCAGCACTGAAGAACAAAAAACAAACATCTTCACCAAACCTCTTGCAAGGTTGAAACTTGAATACTTTAGGAACAAACTTGGTATAACCAAACTATAATTTAATGTTATGTAAAATTGTTATTGATACTTATTAAAATCAATATTGCAATATTGTGGATATGTTGTGGCAAGAAAGGTGACAATCTTTCATGCGAGTAAGGTCACTATTGTAAATAACAATCTTAACAATAGTTTGACTTGTTGTCGTGTATCTCTAAATTGTTGAATTACATGATGACAGATGTATCAAGGTTGACTACATTGGATTAAAAGCCCAGAATGTCTTTGATATCTTGATACGATGGTTATCACTGGATTCAATTCCGATTTACATAGGAATAGTGATAATGGTTTAGACATGAGCATTACTAGGTAGTATGCTTTCAATCCTCTTTCTTCTAAGAGGGAGTGTTAAGAATATAACTTTATGCGAATTAAAGATTTCTTATCATTAATATGAATTTATATCTATATATATATATATAGTTGGTAAACAGATTTGTCACTATAAAATTACCTTTAGAAATGACCCTGTTCGCCCTGTGAACAGTGTGCCAACAGTTGGAAAGATTGCAAACGATCACTATCAAATTACAACCTTCCTCTGTGTTTGACAGGGGCAGCTCCCTCATAAGATATGGGTATATGTGATTTTATGTAAAATGTATTCAAATTTGAAGGTTAAAGAGAAAGCTACTAATGACAAATGCACCAAACGACTTCACAACTTTCTTGAATTAAAATAAATTGATGATAAAGATAACCAAGAACTACACTTGAAGATAATCATTATTATCATGTTGATTCATGATATATAAACATTCGCACAATACCGTGAGAACATTCAAAACAAAAAGAATCAACAATTTTATGCTACGACAATCCAGATTTTAGAAAAAGAGCCCAAACACATTTCCCATTTTATTTTCTTGCACCAAGAACATAAGAGAGATTTTTTATTTCAAAGACAAAACCTGTACATACTTTCCAAAAATTGTCTTCTCATCAAAATTTTAGCATAAGTGTTCCCATATTCCAAAGTGGAAAAAGTCCCCTATTACATTGTGATTCATGAATTTATAGCCATTCTAGCATAACCAACCTTTCAAGTTTGTAACTACTCAAAAAGTTAGAGTTTGGACTACTTTGAAGAGGGTTCATAACCTGTTAGGGCGGGGTTGCCGTTGCACCAAAAGACCGATCTATCAATGCCCGATACAACCACTCAACTTATTGTACACAGGAGGCGATTAAGCCCTTGTCACGAATCTGGAGGGGAGCACTGAACAAATTTCCAACAATCTCTACCTCAGCATTACCCGAGGGTCTAAGGATTCGAACCTGTGACCAAGCTCTAATACCACTTGTTAGAGTGGGGTTGTTGTTGCACCAAAAGACCGATCTGTTAATGCCCGATACAACCACTCAACTTATAGTATACAGGAGGCGGTTAAGCCCTTGTCACGAATCCCGAGGGGAGCGCTAAACAAATTTTCAACATAACCAACTCTAACTTTTACAATTCCAACTTTTGATGCCTAACCATAACTAAGAAAAGTTAAGACATTGACTAAAAAAGGTTAAAACTAAAGTTGACATCTTCAATCACAAGGAGTGACCTACGTCACTTTACAAAGGAATGATTTGAGGTTTATATTATCAAAGTGAGAACAAGACTTTGATGTCGCTGATGAAATCTCTGTCTCTTTCTCAATCCTTGAGCCATTCTCCCAGGAGCATGCGACTTTAATTATATTTTAATGGCCTTCTATATGCATTTTAAAGTTCAAGCACTCGTGTTGATAAAGTTCTATGACTGGCCCCTTGAATTAAACTTAGAAGGATTTTAAAGCCTCTTCATTGTATCCATTTTTTACGAATTATACAACTGTTGCATTCAAAGAGATCATGACTCTATCAAAAGAATTATGATAAATGATTGGCACACTCGCTTGTAAATCTTTGCGAAAGGCCATCATCTGCCTCCTTGTTACCGATGAATAAATATACATCTATACTTTTAAAACCGACAACATCTTTAACAAGGGACTTCGGTTTTGACAGGAAGAGATTAGTAAAGTCCCCTAGTGTCCATGTCATGCCATCAGGTGGATCCCACTAAGAATATTTTTAGCAATAGTCTCTATCCTTAAGGTCCTTCCCACAACTGGTACATGGTTCTTATGCCAATAGATATTATACATTTTATCAAAGTGTATTCCATCATCCATCAAGACTATAGAAATGTTTGCAACACTAAAAGCATTTTGAGCATATAGTCTCCAAACCTCAAAAACTACAGCACTTTTCAACTGCCTCAAATGTTGTCACACAATTGTGCAGCCTTCCAATATACCATATGCTTCTCTTGCAAGTGATTTAGAGAAAAAACATGATGGTGGAATCGGGTTTCACATGGCTAACTGCATTTAATGAAAGTGAATTCATCGCTCCTTTGGTATTGTCTTGTTCTAATCACCTTTCGTGCCCATGAGATGGCCAAAACTTTAAGACATTCTGTCAAACAAATCGACGACGGCTTATATTACCATTCTGGCAGCCAAGGCTTCACATTGGATGATTCATCAAATAACTTATCGGTGAGTGTGCCTTCTTTATCAAAACTGCTTCACATGTTCATCGAGTCATTCCAGATTGAGAAAGGATTCCACGAGCATGGAGGACACTATAGCATAGATTGAGGAGGTCATCTTCATCTGAGCTCATCATATTTTCTATCTAGTACAACTTAAAAGACTTCCTTTGGTATTCCTGTCTTACTTTGACTTTAGCAGGATTCATGTACAATTTTAGAGGAAGGTAAGATAAAGCTCAGATAACTTTAGACTCCACACACAGCCAATTGCATGGCTCGAAGACTTTTGAAATCTCAACAATGACCAATTTTCTCATAGTGATTGAGTTTAAAGTGTTTGAAAAGCACCAAATTAGGCATTTCATCAAACATATTGGGGTCCACGTATATGCCTTTGCACTAAGGTGCTCTTGCAATTAACTCGATGTTCTCCCCCTTCACCCAATGCAAGGAGAAGTATCAGGCTATGGTTCGGTTGAGATATTCTATCAAACAGCTCAAGTGTAGGAGCTCGTGATTTCACAAATGATACATGAAGGAATCTGCAATAAAACATGGTGAAATGGTGTTAGGATTAAACCACGGACATAAATAACAATTACATGCAAATATAAACAATATCAAAAAATATTGAATCGCACAAAAGAGAACACAAGACACCAAGCTTTAACGTGGTTCACCCAATCCCTAGGCTACGTCCACCAAACAAAAAGCCCAATATTATTACGATCCAGTGATTACAACTTGATTACAATCCGTAATCCCTTATAGCTCAATACCGCTGCAAGAAACAATTATTGCATCACACATTAATGAAAAACGCTAACCCTAAGCACTTTTATACAAGTATTTTTTCCGCTTTAAATTTTCAGACCAATGCCCCCGAACCCCAAAGAATTATGAAGTATGTACAGTACTTCCCTAATCAGTCACCACAAACTAACAAATGACATATTATAAAAAGTTTCACATTCATTGTCTATAATTCTACCATTTACATACCTATCCACCCTTGACTGCAACCTGTTGATCATCTCTGTCATGGAAATTTCAACTACAGGATTGTGCAACAATAGCATTTATTTGGCTTTCCAATTCAGTCAAGTATGTTGTGATAATGGTATTATCAACAACTTTGCTTCATGAATCTCTTGAAAAAAAATTACTTATCACAACTCGTTGATTTGAGAAATCATGTCAAAATGGTGCAGCCTACATATGTTATGAATGCACTCGTTAACCATTTGCTTCTCCTGCACTGTGAATGGCATTTCATTCTCTTGAAAATCGGAGTTCAGGTTGGGTTCTTGAAATCTCCAAGTTAAGATTAGGGCAAAAAGTTTAGGTTGGTGGAGAGAGAAAAGTTGGTGTTCGGGGGACAGAGGGAGTGAGGAAAATCGAGCATTGACTCTAACTCTCAAACCTTTCTAACCTTAACCTTCCAAAAAGTTAAGGTTGATAGAAAGAGAGTAAATTGGAGTTCGTAGAGAGATGAAAGTTTGAGTTCAAGGAGAGAGAAGGTTTTAGAATTTTAAAATTTCTCATTCCCCCAATTAACTTCACATTCAACTTTTGGACTTGGTAAAAATATCAAGGTAACATATATATATATATATATATATATATATATATATATATATATATATATATATATATATATATAAAATTGTATATACTATTGTTAATCGCAAAATATTTATATATACTTATATATTAAAAGGGATGACAAGTATCGATTGTTTCATATTAATTAAACGAGTCGGCATAACTGTTATTAGTTATCTTAAGACCGATACACCCAATTAATGTATAAGGGAGTCACGACCATGAAGGCCTGTGACGCCCCGTGGCATCTTGCCACGAGGGGAGTCACAACTATTCATGATTGTGACCCCCAAATCTTATATTTATGTGACCGATGACTATTGTAATCAATCAATCAATTACAAAGCAATTGTATTATCACAGCAGTCATCACATTCAGTATTGCATTTGACAATATCTTCAATCATAGAAATCTTTCCAATTCAGAATTGCCTTGTTAACATATTCAGAGATATCGATAAACATCAAAGAGCATATACATCCATAACTAGTATTCAGTTCTGAACAATACAAGTTAGGTTATTCTCTAGAAAAGATCCTTATTTAACAGTTTGGAGTAACTATTGTTATGAATAGAAAGTTGGATGCAGGACAATTTATCATACCCTCCAAGATAAAGAGGAAGAGTATAACTTGAGAGAGGGATATAGGCTTAACTAGTACATTCGAAGCATTGACCACTTCGGTGGCGTGTGCAGGGCCCTCCATATTTTCTGTTGTCATTTTGTTTTCAAGGTTACTTTCCATTATTCTCAGCAGCTGTAGTTAGTGGACGGCTTAAACATCAAACAGTAATATGCTTTCTTCCTTAGTGTGTGATGTTTCAGGGTGGCAGTAGTTACTGCTACAGTTTTTTATTTCAATTTTGACACTCTCCCACCCAATCCTTTGCGGGCCATTTTCGCTCCCCTCCACCTTATTAATAGATGATGAGATGAAGCGCAATCAACCGCATTGTAGACTTCTTTGTCTGCGCTTCAGACAAGAGATCCATCAGAGTTTAGAATGGTGGATAACTATTTGGAGCTGAAGATGCCAAGAGATGGTGTTTTGTTTAATACAACACTAAAAATGCAACAGAAGCAAATCAAAGTTGCTACCTTGTTTGAGGGTGCATGCAGGACAATGCCATTGTGAGCTCATTGATTAAAGCCACAAATGGGCTGTTAGGGGAACTGTAGAGCAATCAAACAATGACCTACAACAATAAGACATAGATAGTATATGACGTTGTCACAAGCTAAGACTGAAACCTCACAGTGTAAAACACCGAACAAATACCAAATGAAACCACTAGCCATATGAAAGGAGACAAATCAAAATTATGGAGCCTCTTTTTGCATCTAAGAACACTTTCAAAACAAATATATAGGTAGTGAGTTTCAGTTTTAGGATTCTGTATGCAGTCGGTGTTTTATTTTATTCTAAAATATTTTTTGTTCTTATGTGTTAAATGAATGACTTTAGTTCTCATTGGCAAATACTAGTGAAACCCTTGAACTTCGTTAGCCGATAGGCTTTCTCACCGGGGCGATGAACCGCCGGAATTGTCTCACGCAGTCAGAAAAAATAGACGGTGAACATTTCCAGTCCCTAATACCGCTGAGATCAAAAAACAAATCGCGCGTGGAAAGCTGTCGAGGTAGTGAATAAGGGGAAGCAACCTTTGACCCGCCAGGCATCGTGTTGCTCCATTCTTCAAATATTGCCTTGCTCGTCGAGAACTTCTCCTTTGGGCACGAGTCACAAGGCTTACATTTAATTTTCCATTATTTCTATTTAAGTAGGTGGGCAATGCCTTCTGTGAAAGATGACACAACTTTGGAGCCACCCAAATACCACTTCGTTATCGTGTCGCTCACGTACGAATTTCCCACATTTATTTTGGTTTCTTTGTTTTCATTTAAAATAGGAGTGACGTATCCAAAAGAGAATAAAAATCACAAAGTAGGGCTTACAAGCATAAAACTCATGGCAGTTTTAGACTTATTCGAACTTAATCTACGTAAAATTCATGACAGTTTTAAACTTAATCTACATAAAGTTCATGACAGTTTGGTCTTAATCCACCCACCTCAACGGTTTTGGAATTTGTTGGAAAGGGGTAGTTGATGACCCATTTTTGCTTCAAATATTTGCCCTGCAAAAACTCCACAACCTGAACCAACGTCGCTTCGTCCCCTTCACTGTAGTATTTTTTCATGGCCAGCAGCCCGCGATCTCTAACGACATCTTCCAGCCGTAGACTGTACTGCTACCCCTTTATCTCTTATATTACCACCGCTCTGATATACTTCTCCATAGGAACTGCAACAAATATAGGCTCTCATTAGCATTTTCTGGTGATTTTGTTGAGTGGGAAACTCTTAAATTTAGGAGCGGTGAGATGGAGGGTTTCAACTGGATTTTAGTAAGTTGATAATAATGAATTGTTTTGCTCTATTTAAAATATTTTTAGACATTTAAATAAAGTGAAGCAAGTATCATGTAGTGGCTAGTATTTATTAGTTCTTATAAAACATAATTATTCCAATCAATAACATTTTAGAACTAAATCATTACTAAAGTATGTTTAAAAGGTTTTATTTTTCATACATTTTACAAATTAGAAAATCATTAATTATCTAGATTTTTATTGGCTTTCATCGAAAAAGGTAGGGAGAAAAATCTATTTTTCCAAATCAAAATTATAAAAAATATTTAAATAGAATGTGGCATTAAAGGACACCTTTACTTTATCTAGATCATTCTCTCTATTTTTTAATAATATTTCTTTGCCCACTACCACATCCACCGCCCTCATCTTTTGTATCATTCTGAAATCTGGATCTCATCTATATATGCACACCTCAATGCCAATTCTATCGCTCAGTTTTCTCGAGCCTGCGAAGAGGGAAAAACATGTAAGTCTCCATGCTTCAAGCTTCGGATCAGGTCGATATTTGAAACGAGATGTCACGTTGGAAATGGCAAGGGTAAAGGAGGAGAAGGTCTAGCATTGTGATGGAAAAACGAAAATGGCAGATCTGACCGTTCGCCTATCACAGGCACCTTCTACTGCCGGTAGGACAAGCCATCCCCCATGGCCATTATCTCCTATTGTTTTTTAATTTTAATTTTTTTTTAATCTCAAAGTTTAACTTATTGAAACTTTGAAATGAAAAAAAAGGATCATATATTCTGAATAGAAATCTGGGTATCGTTTAGTATTCTCTTTTATGTGAATCTAGGTTTCTTTGTGAGCACTCTTGCTTGATTCTAGACAAAAAATAAGAAACTAAACTCTAAACCATCTGGATTTGATGACCAATTATTTAGCCTCTTCAAATCATGATTTGTTTCTATTATAGTATTTAGAGAAATAAAATTTTGAAATAATTTATGTAGCTTTGATAGCCTGAGCATTCATTATTTCCTTGGATTACCAAACTATTTATTGATGTTGTATACATGCTCTGCAAGATTCTGTCACAAAGAAGCTTCGGGCTACAAATGATGAATTGAAAATACCAAAGAATCTAGCCTTAAATAGATAATAATTTGGATTATGTTGAACTGCAGAGAATGCTTCTTGAGCTCATGTCCTCGTCGAAACATAATCGATATTTTCTTCAGCAAGTTTGTTCATCTCCTCATCTACACCTTCTATGAGCTTACACTCATGGATACTATGCATGTATCCTTTACTACTCCATCCTAGGTCATCACTTGTGATAACCCAAACAAATATGAGATCCCTAGGAGATAATGCTTCCTTTCAGACACTCTGAACCTATGATCCTCTATTATCTAATGGATTTCAAATGCCCAACAAAGTATCTTGAAGACTAGAGCTCATCAAAGAACAACAACCAGACCAATGTATTACTAATCCAGCATTACCAAATCCACATTGAACATAGATTTGTAAATGAAATTTTCAAATATGGGGAATCTCCACCAAAATAATGGTTGGCATTTAAATTATAGAAGTCTCCAACCTATTCAACTAAAGTTTGGAACAATAAAACCTCAATACGAACCTGCATTTTCCCATGATTCCTGTATGGTTGGACTGAGTTTTGACTTTTTCGATGGGTGTATTTCAAATATGGAATTCCCGCCTACAGAAGAACTTTGGCTCTCCAATTGGACAAGCCTGTCATTCAGCACACCTGTAGAATAGTTCAACACAAATATTAGAGTTAGACCAATATATAAGGACAACAATTATTATAAAGTAGTATACGTACCCTTTGAAACCATAAAGAATATGTGCAAAATACCATCAATTACATCTTACGAACATTGTAACCCTTGTCGCATTTGGGCAGCACAACTTGTGGCACTAATAGTTTCGGGATGATTTCTTGCTATCACTAAGTTGCAACACAAACACAACTCTTGGCCCATTTGTACAATACGCCCATTCCATGTCATTCATATATTCATTTAGTATGCAATGCACCCTTCAATCCATCCTATCTTTGGAAATAACACTCTTGAACTAATTTTCTAAATTAAACTCACTAAGATTCAGTTGTCATCTTACAAAGTTTTCATGGAGAAGTTAAATTCTAACATTATATATTGACTGATGGCAATGTAACTGCAATCATTTTCCTGTAATCAGTGCTCGCACTATTGGATCTGACATGTTATTCCATTAATCTATAATAGGGAAGGCGTAAAGATCCAATTCTCTCCAAAAACATTTGCTTGCAATGCATGAAGGAATGATGCCCATGGGCCATTACAATCAGCTCTTTCTTTTAAATTTTCAATTCTTTTTTTCCTACCAGCTGTTCTTTATGAGATAGGTGTGCAAAAGGGAAAGAATCAACAAGGCACGTAACTTTGTGGTGTACTTATTTATTAGACAAGTGTGCAAAATGGAAAGAATCTCACACACGTCAAATTATTATGGAAGTTGTTTTTCACATTGAACTTAAATAAGTTTCCTACATCCAAATGCTACTTTTATACTACCTTCAGTTGCTTTATATGGATCGCATGTTTTAGTTATTTATTATATACTATTGTGGAAAGATTCAATTTAGAATTATGGATGCTACCTATCCCAATTTTTAAAAACAATAGTTAGTAGTAAATATGTATTCTAGGAAGCTTGAAAATCCATTTTTATTAAAAGCATGGATGATTACCAAGTTTTTTGAATACACAACTTCTTAGGCCTTAGCATCCTTCCAAAAATGTGTACTAACATAAACAATATTTTTTATATAATTTTTTTTTTTTTTTTTTTTGGACTGCTTAAGAATAATGGGAAAAATGATTGTTATTATTTGTTGCTATTTGTATGTCATTTTTATTTAATATTGGAAGTGTGATTTTCCTAATAAGGATATTTATATATTTTATAAAGAAGAAATTGGTACGGTCAACTACCCCAATAGATCACATGCAAAATATGAAGTCTTAGGAGAGCCACCCACATCATTTTATATAATAGGATGAGGTGCATTTTGATATTGATGATTTTATTATAATTGAAATTTATAATATATAGGTGGTTTAACACTTAACAATTCTACAATATATTTAAATATTATAAATAATATCTTCTATTTTCTACAAAAATATTTTGATGTATTTATGACTTCAGAATCCGATACACATTATAACTTATAAAATATCAAACCAATGTTGATAAAGAAATTTTCACTATAGAATTTCATTACCATTTTATGATTTCAATCTTTGACGTTTTAATTGTCAATTATAACTTATGAAAAAATATAGGTCAATATATCTATTTATACAAAACAAGTAAAATTAGGATTCTCGACTTCTCAAGAAAGTTGCTTTTTCCCAACCAATTATCTTAGTGTTAAGTTAAGCTTTGAGAAAATCTACCTAGAATCTAGCAACTATTGATCTACTTAACTACCATATACAAAATGCATGTATCACTAATTTTTTAAATACCCACTAACATAATTGTTATCGTGTCAAAGGAACATTCTAGGTGCCTTATGTTCTCCATCTATTTTTTTTTGGACCTATCACTTTATATCTTCATTTCATCCTCTTTCATATTTCTTCTTCCATCTCTCCCTATATTTATATCCTAAACTCTTTATTCCCACCTCCTCTCTCCATCCATCTTCACCTCTCTCGTTACATCTTTATATATTTTTCTTTCTATCTATTTCCCTCATCCTTCTCCCCTCCACTACTTCCATTTTCACTTCTATCTACCTTCAACTATCACATTTTAGGCAAGGAACTTTGACACTTTGCATCTCTTGTTGATAATTGATTATTGCTAAAATAATTAATATATTTATAATTAAAATATTCATTATAACTATTTTAATTGCATATATTTTAACTATTAATATATTTATTATTATTGTTGTTATAATATTCAATTTTATTTATTTTTTATCAATAAATGGCTGAAGCCTTATATTATATTAGATAAGCAAAAAGATTACAAGATTCTTTGTTCTAACGAGCACTAGTAGGAAAGACAGAGTAAGAAAACCTCTAGTCTAGCTCATGACCGAAGTCCTTTATTATACATATAATAAAAGGGCGTACCCTTGTGAGATAAAGATCAAAATATCATTATAATACTCGGGTGAAAAGTAGGGCAACAATTATCCTTGAGAACAAAGGAACAACGAGCACCAGATAATATATATTCCTTGAGGAGGAGCAAGAGACCTGTCGGGAGGGAAAAGAACAACAACAAAACTAACAGCCAAAAGGGTTAAACATTAATAATTTAAAAGGATAGAAGCATAAACTTGATTAGGATAAACTTCTTAGGAGATAAAGATTTCCAAATTCTCTGTCTAATAAATGAAAAGTACTTCATGTCAATGGGTTAGTGAATAGTTCTGAATTAAATTATTAGTGACCCAAGGCTAAATTTAAGTTTTATCCAATTTAAGATTTGTATTGATGTAATTATGCTTATTTTTATTCTTTACTAATTTTGAAATTTAACTTTATTAATAATTTTGTTGTTAATATCTATTTTAAGATGATATTAATTGAGAAATCCATATAAGCCTCAGCAACCCTTTGAAATCTAAAAAATGATTATCGATAACGTGGTGATAGATGAGAATGCCAGAGCTAAATTTATCCCTCTCGTCTGCAGTGATAAGATTCTAAATTAATGAATTACAAGCAAATGTAAACTAAATAAATCTTTAAGTATTTAAATAAAGAAGGAGCAAGATTTGATCTGGTCATTTAAGTAGATTTGATGACCATATACAGGCATAAAAGACAATTCCATACAAAGGACTGATCCCAGGCCCATCAATTACAAAATGAATTCACTTAAGATAAAGGTTTAGTATTAATATAAACATAATTTTACATAAGCCATAATCCCTCGAACTCTGAAAAAGCCCTAGACTGTATATATTCTACTAGCTACCTAGGGAAAATGCAGCAAGTCAACACCTAATATAACCCTAGACTATATATTCTACTTGTTGCCTAGGTAAAATGCAACAAGGCAAAACCTAATATAACCCTAAACTTTTATATCTATGATTCAAGCCCGATGCTACATAGAGAGAGGGAGAAATAGCCATAGCAGAGAAAAAACATAAGGCACACCCATGATCCTGACTAAACTTCATGAGTCTGCTTCTCGAAGACCATAATGATTTCTGAGGCTTCCTGCATGTTTTTAGCCCTAGAACTAGGTGGGAACTCGTAGGTATTCCTCATTCTACTTGACTTGTCAAAGTTGGGGAGGTAGAACTCAACAACTTCCAAGTTAGAGAAATCCACATTCGAGTGAATATACGCGTTGGAGGCCTATAAATAAGTCATAAGCCACTCCCTTTTTGGGTCCTCTTTAATGCCTCTCCATCATAGTAGGAATTGCACACTGGCTTCCATCCTTGGCCATTCTTGGAAGAAAAGAATATTATCTCTGACAACCAAGCAAGGGCGCTTAGGGACAATAGTGATTTCGAAGCTACCTAGTTGGTGAGCCATATATGCTTTTGGCAATGGGATTTTGAGATTTTCATCAACGCTAAAGACCACTTCTTCTACCCCTACTAACCAGATTGGATCAAATACATTATAATAGAGTCTAATTATATCCCATTTCTCTACTCTAGCCCTAGCTAGGCATCCAATCCATGACCCCATGATGTCACTATTGGTGCACCATGAATATTGGTAGTTGAAAACACCTTCCCCCAAAACCCTACTGACCGCTACCCTACTCATGTCTTCTATGGTCTTGAGTAATCGATTCCATTTTTTGGGTTTAACTAAACCATGAAAGGCCATGGTTTTATTTTCAGAAGCATGATACAAGAAAATATTGGTATCCATTAAATTGGGGGCAACACGGAACCTAATTCAAATGAGGTGAGGTGAATATGGAGATAAGTAAATCTAGCCCACATTTATAAAATAATAGGAGGGAAGCATCTAGAGAGTCAGGTGGTGACGCCATCTCCATGCAACTTGATGATTATTCCTCCACTCGAGATCATAATTTATATGATGCCTATAGTCACAATATCTCTAAGAAGTAGATTCAATTTTGCAGAGATACGTGAGCCAAGATTTGCACCAATAGGGATAATCATATATCCAAGTTTCAAGGGAGATTGCATTAAGGGACTATATCTTATGATAATTATCCTCTACTAACTATGATTAAATATTAATATGTTTTCTCCATCTATACCTTTATTTGCTAAACTGTCTACTTCACTATTACCTTCTCTAAATATATGTGTAAATCTAATTTCTTCAAATTCTTCCAGTAGTCTTATGGTTTTTTGTAGTCTGGAATTTAATATCCAATTTGGAGTTCTTCCTTTCCTGAGCACATTTAGGACAATTTGTGAGTCTCCTTCTATTATAACTGTTTTGATTTTTAGTTTAATACAACGTTTTATTCCTTGTTCTACTACTTCTAGTTCTACTATATTATTAGAGACTATTCCCAGAGGCTTTACTCTTTTTGTGAGCTAGTTTCTTGATTCTTCCTTGATTATACATCCTAATCTTGTTATCCCAGGGTTACCTCTAGAAGCTCCATTGAAGTTGAGTTTCTTCTAGTCTTTCGGTGGAGGATCCCATTTGCATTCTTTTCTAGCTGCACTATTACTTTTTTTATAACTAAGGGGTGGATTGATTACATGTTTCCAAAAAAAATTTATATCAGCCTCTCACTCTAAGAAGGAACCTTCTTCATTTGTTTTTTCCCTGAGATGGCAATTGATGACTTCTACAATGTTAACCTCAATTTTATTGCAAAGAGTTGGTAGATTAAGTTTTTTGTTCTTAAAGATTCGTCTGTTTCTTTCCTTCCATTTTTTCCAAATTAAGATTGTTGGAGTGATATTCCAGAGCTTTCCATAAACTTTCTTGTTTGTCATTTTTGGCCATCTTATCAAATGGTCTTGCCATTTTTCTAGTAGAGGAGCTATCCAATTTAGTTTCAATTTGAGCCATAACTAGCATTCCTTTGCAAATTTGCATTGGTAAAGAAGATGTTCTGTAGTTTTTTATTCTTCTTTAAAGAGAGTGCATCTTGATGGACCTTCAAATCCCATTTTCCTAATTATATCTGCTATTAGGATTCTTTTTTGGAAGCTGCCCATAGATAGACACCTACCTTTGGAAGACCTACTGAATCCCAGCAGAGGTTTATCGAGATATGTATTGCTTTCCATCTTTGTGAATTTATTATTTGATTGTAACCCTCCTTAACTTTATAGATACCATCTTTAGCAGCTGCCCATATTAGTTTGTCCTCTCTATTTTTGAAGTTAATCGAGCACTCTCTGAGGATATTTTCTAGGATCTCCTAATCTACCTGATTGAGACCACAGTTTGCTAAGGATTTCCACTTTCAAGTTGTTTCCTCATTAGATTGGTTTAGTTGAATGTAATCTACTACCTTAGCACCCTAGATTGTTTGTAAATGAGTTTTTGCATTACAGGTCAAATCTGAAAGGTCAATGGGGGGATATCCATTCCAAGAATCTTCCCAAAATAGAGCTTTATCTCCTTTTCCTATACCCCATGTTGTATATTTAGTTATTAGGGGACGACATTTTAATAAGAAATTCCATGTTGTTGAACCTCTTGGAGGGTTCCTAGTTCTAAATAGTGATGTACTATCTGATGCATTCAGATATTTGTTATATAGAATTCTAACCCATTTGTTATCTCTTTCTTGATACAATCTCCATATTTGTTTTGCTCCTAGTGCTTCATTCTGCCAATCTAGATTTTTTATTCCTAGTCCCCCTACTTCTTTTGGTCTACATATTTTTTCCCATCTTATTAATGTTGCCTTCTTCTTGTCTTCTATACCATTCCAGAAGAAGTTTCTCAACTTCTTTTCAATTTTTTGATTGATATTCTTAGGTAATTGTGAACATGATAACTAATAAGTAGGTATAGTTGATAGAACAGATCTGATTTTGGTTGCTTTCCCAGCTTTGGTCAGCCATTTTCCTTTCTACGCTTCTATCTAATAATCTATTTTATCCAATTCTTGCTCCTAGCCTTGATTATTTTTATTTCCTTTATCCAGATATTTACATGTGAAGGTCCCTTTCTTATATCCTAGTGCATTGCATATATAATCTTCCCTATCTACTATTGTATTTAAGAAAAAGATTTCAGATTTTTCTGCATTGATTTTTTGGCCTCACACTTTTGTATAAGTGTTTAGAATTGTTTTAATATAGTTTGTCTCTATTTTAGTGCTTGCTCCAGCTAGTATCATATCATCAACAAATTGTTGATGTGTGGTATTAGCCATATTTTTAGTGACCTTTATACCTTCAATTTTATTTTGAAGTTGTGCTAATTTGATTGATCTCCCAAAAGTTTCTGCCATGGTGATGAATAAAAAGGGAGAAATAGGATCACCTTGTCAGAGCCCCCTAGATATACTAAAAATTCCTTCTGGAAAATGATGTTGACCCATTGATTTGAGAATCCAAAGGCTTCAAGTGTTTTACATAGGAATCTCCAATCTACTTTACCATATGCTTTGTGTATGTCAAGTTTTAATAACATGCATGCTTCTTTATTCTTTGATGTTGAATGAATTATTTCTTGAATGATTGATATACCATCTAGAATAGATCTTCCTGGTACAAATCCTATTTGTTCTTCTGATATTAGTTTCGGGAGATATTTTTAAAGTCGATTAGCTAGAGCTTTTGAGAAAATTGTGCAGAGTGTTGTAGGTTCTAAGTCACCTGGTACTTTAGCCTTATTTTTCTTTGGAATTAGAGTTAGGAGTGTGTGATTAATTTCTACTTGGAGTGTTTCCCCATTCCTTGATGCTTCAATTGCTTTCCGTAGATGTACTCCAATTATTTCCCAACATTTTTGGAAGAAGAATGCTTGGAATCCATCCGATCCTGGTGATTTATCCAGATTAATATTAAAGAGAGTCGTTTTGATTTCTTGCAATGTGAATTATTTTTTAGTACTTTATCATTGTCTGTTGTAATAACCTTTGGTATTGCTTTTAACATTTCCTCTTGTTCAAGTCTGTTGGAAGTTTCATAATTATTAAGGATATCTTTGAAATAATCAATAAAAATTTCTACTACTATATCTAGATTATCTATTAACTCACCTTGTGAGTTCTTGACTTTTACTATGTTATTATGGGCTCTATGTTGTAGGGTACTAGTGTGAAAGAATTTTGTATTGTGATTTGCTTATGTCAGCCATTTCTCCCTTGATTTTTGCTTTCAGTACACCTCTTCATTAGCTAACATTTTTTCTTGCTTTAGTAAGTATTCTTTTTCTAGCTGATAGCTTTCATTATTCATTCCTTTTTTGATAACTTCTTTATTTAATTTTTCCAATTTTTCTTCTATATCTAACTTTTCTTTAAATATGTTTTTGAATTGTACTTTATTTCATTTTAATATTTTTTCTTTTATTGTTTTTAATTTGGATATGAAGCAGAACATTTTTTAGGCTTGAAATTGCTCCTCTTGCCACCAATATTTTATGTTATTCATGAAATTTTTGTCCATAAACCACATTTTCTCACATTTAAAAGGGTTTCTGCTAGGTTTGGAAGGTTCCTTGATTTAGATTTTTACCGAAAAATGATCTAATCCTGCCAATTGTAGAATTTCTGCATTGATTTCTCTTTCCAAATTACTTAGTTCTCCTTTAAAGAAGAATCTGTCCAATCTTTCTGCTATGTAGCTAAAGTCTTTTCTTCTATTATTCCATGTGTATACTCCATTTTTTGTTGGAATACCTATAAGAGAATTTCTTTCTGTCCATTCTCTGAAATCTTTTGTGGCTCTTGATATTATTTGAATCCCTCCACTTTTTTCATCTCTTTTTAATATTGCATTAAAATCTCCTCCAATGATCATATTCTCATTCCATGGTGTGCTAAGAAATGTGTTGATCTTGTTCCATACTACTAATTTGTTTGGTGTTTGTGTGGGCCCATAGACATTTATTACAACTATCTGTAGATCATTTTCTGTACTTGAGACTTTGCTACCCATCCAATTCGAATTAGAGGATATAATTTCTAAATTGATTTTTGATGGTTCCATATTATTCCCAGTCCTCCTGAAACACCATGCAATGTGTTGAATTTTGATTTCCTTGTTCCTAATTTCTGTCCTAACTTCTTGCCTTCTTCTTTGTTTAATTTTGCTTCTTGAATTAATAGAATATCTATGTCAAATAGTGTCAGATTATGCTTCAACAAGTGTTTCTTGCTAGGGGCATTTAGGCCCCTAGCATTCCATGTGGTGATTCTCACTATTCCTTGGGAAGGTTCTTCCCCTTCCCACCTTGTAGAATTTCTATAATCTTAGTTTGTTCCTTTGCATGTCCTGCTGCCTCCCTAAGCTCTTTAAGTGATTTTCGTCCTCATTTCTGTTTTTATTTTCCATAATTAGGTATCTTTAGCCCTTCTTGATTAATGGCTATACCCATTTTCTCCAAATTTAGTTGATTTCTTACTCTTGCTACAATTTTTTATTCTTCTGTTTCCTAATCTTCTTCTGTCAAGAGTTTTTTAATTAGTTGGTTGTTTATTGGTTCTTCTTCTGCTTCTAAATTTTCTCCTTCAACTTCCATTCTGTCTTTTCCTGATCTTTCCTCCCAAATGGGATTTTCTACCATGGTTCCAAAATCTTCCCATGTTGGGTATTCTTCTCCCTGGTCATCCTATTCTTCTCCTTGCTTGCTTATTTGTTCCCTATTCTATTTTGTTTCTATGTAGATTTTCTCTATTTCTGCTGGCATAAATACCTCTTTCTCACCTCTGTCTTCTGCCCTTCTTATCTCTTCTTCATCCAAATCAAACATGTCCTTCCCATTGCTCGATGTCTACTAAAATTTGTAACTTCTCTTCTTTGATTTTTTCCTAGTGGTGACATTACTCCATTGGGTTGATTCTGCTGGTGGGATATTAAAGCTCTGATCATTTTTCTCCAATGATTCTTTTCCTTTCCTTATATGGTTTTGTTCTTGAATCACTTCTTCCTCAAATTCCATTTCTACGTGGGCCTCTATCTCTAACTGTTTGTTGCAATTTTCTCCATTTTGTTCTATATTTATTTCTTCTTCCATTGATTTTAACTTCATATTACCTCCTTTTCTTGTTTCCTTTTTTGAAGCTAACCTCAAGGAAACCTTACCTCTATGTTCTTTATGTTTGATATCTACTATGATGAATTGGTCTTCCAAGTCATTCTATAGTAGCAAAACCTCATGGGAAAGCATATTTAATTTTTTAACATTGATCTCTATCTCTTCTAGTGTTTCCTTTTCTATTCTACAGTCTATACAATTTCTATATTTTTCTATTGAATGTTGGAAATTCATATTTGAACTCCATCTATGTTCTATTTCTTCCTCTTTTCCAGCGTTTTCCTTTTGATCCTCTTGAACTATCTCTGATTCCTTCGGGTCTTGATTTCCTTTATTGATTGATATTCTTCTATCCCTTTTTTCTTCTACCTTTTCCACCCTCTTCCTACTATTCCTTAATATTTTCTTTAGGTTATTCTTGATGTTTATGTTATTCAAGTATGTTCTTATGATTTTATTTATTTTTCCTGTATATTCATTAAAGGTTAATCTATATATAGATCTGTTTGTTATAATTTTTCTATTTATGGATTCACTTTGATCTGTTTTTACTAAGAATCTTATCTTATTTGTTTTTAAATTTATTAACTTCAAATCCTATTAAAATTCCTAGAGATTGTCTTATTCTTCTTATTATGTTGATATCGTTTAATTTCGATGGAATGTTTTCACATTCCATCCATCCGTTTAATTACCTATTTCTATTTATTATAGTGTTCATTAAAATTGGGATGCCATGCTAAAAAAATTATATGATGACCTTTGTAAAAACAATTGGATAATTCTAATAATTCATTCCTAAATTTAATATCCTAACATTGCAAATATCAATACTGATTTGTATGAGGAGTAATATTACTTACCTTTGCTTCGTAGATTTTTGCTAGGTTCCATTCCAGATTGTTTTTGTATTTTGCTGGACCATTCCAAATTGCATAGATACCTATATCTAGGCGTTCCTGGCATTTTGCTTCATTGTATTTATTGTTGATGATAATTGTTTCAATGTTTTCAATGTTGGTTGTGTTACTTTGATTAGGGTTAGTAACTTTGCTTCTTTTGTTTGAGTCAGATTGCTTTTTTCGATGGGGAGGAATATAAGCCGATATTGAGGATGTCTTTATTGCCTTCTAATTAGGTTTGTTAATAGGGTTTTTCTGTATCGATACAAATGGTTTATGCTTTTCTGTTGGGATAGATGACTATGACAGATGTGGCTTCAAAGAACCTAGAGGTATGTTATTGGGTTCTGAGATCTAAATGGGTTGAGAAATTTGAATGCTTTGAAATCTTTGTTTTGAGGATGATTGGTTATGATTTTCTTCTCTGTTGTTATATTTGGTTTTTTTGAAAAAGACCTCTTGATTCTTCAAGCACTGATCTAGTCCTTCGGTCCTAGTATATCTTTTTGAGATCTATTTTTTGCCACAATACTTTCTATTCTTTCTATTTTGGACTATCTTCCACCCATGTTCGTTGTTGCAATTTTGATATTTGTGAATGGTTTCATTTTGTTCTACACGAAGCCTGATTAGGGTTTCAAAATTATTTGCCCTTTCTAGTGGTTTGATGGTTTGTTGTTTTTCCTGAACCGTTGAGAGTACTTCAAATTGGTTTTTGACCTGTAGACTACTCCCTCTTATCATCTGATGTTGGTTTGCATTGTAGATTAAGGGAGGTCTACATTTAGGTTTAATCACATTTCCTACTTTTTTCAAAAAAATTGTCATTTTCGCTAAGTAGAGCATTAGTTGAATTTAATTAAAATATTGTTATAATATTCAATTACATATAATTTAACTATATTAAATTTATTAATCTAATTTTAAAATAATACTAATTATTTATTATTAACTTAAGTGTAAATATTAAGTTAAATTTTTTTTTTTTAAAATACTAAAAAATTATAAGAATTGTAATGTATATATTGGTTTGTTTACATCAAAATCTCATCTTAATATTAAAATATTGAATTTGAAAATCCCAACAATAAAGTTTTATATTAATTGATTAATAATATTTCTATACTTTTCTTAAGTGAGAGGTAGTGGATGTGAACAAATTGCCTAAAAATTAGAGCTTTTCTCTAAAATCTATGTATAAGATCTCAAATCTATTACTCAATAAGAGTGAAGATAAATCAATTTCATCATTTTAGTATTTAAAATTTGTACATATTAATTTAGAAAAATTTCAAAGCTTTTAAAAACTAAAAAATAATAAGTTTTAATTGGTTGAAACTGGTTTTATTAATAATTAGTTAAAGCAAACCGATTACAATAGTATATGCCTATCGACAAATACTAAAAAGTGAGAAGTATAAGGATAATGACTATTATATAATGTGGATTGGTGTGATTGTTTTAGTCTAACATGGAGCTAATTCAAATTTCATTTACAAATTATATGGCGTGTTAATTGATTGTGTTTACAATAGAACTCCTGAAGCTAATAAAGCTAAAATTAGTTAGAGAACAAATGATATAAGGTGAATTAGGGTATAAATTTATAATCTAAGTTTATGGAAGGAGGTTTCTAAATATGTTTATTATTGAATTTTTTTTAATAGTTTTTATAACAAAGAGATCTTAAATTTTGTTATAATAATAAACAAACATAAAACTTCAAGATCTAACTTTTCAAATTGAGGTAGATTGTTTTGTTACTTTCTTAGTAATAAGAGAAAATTGCAGTGCCACTTCAAAGAGTCCAATTGTAAACATCATATACTAACACTGAATTTTAGACTAAAAGTGTTAGATAGTTAAAGTTGACTTACTTATTCAAGGCTTAATTTTTTTATTTTTCATTGGATGGCTTAAACATCACATACTAAGGCTTCATTCCTAGGATAAAAGTGTAAAATAGTCAATGTTGCGATGTTTAAGGGTGACCCATTTCACACTATTCTCATTACTACACTAAAAACAAGAGTAACTTTTAGTGTAAATATGAGTCTTGGAGATTTTATTTCTTATAAAGACATGCACTATATTTTGAATATTTTGTATGCAAAATTCAAGTGAATATTAACAATATTCAATGCACACGAAGGAAACCAAAACATAGAAAATTGAACCCCCAAACCTATCAGCCATACACTTGAACCATGCCCCAGTGCAAGCGTAAGTTTTACATTTGATGATATTTTCAATGTGAAATTATTTTATTTATCAAATGATAGCGACCAATTATATGTTTATGTGATTCAATTAAAAAATTTATCTTGCATCCTTTTCCGTCTTACCTCTTAAATATCTTATATAAACTGATTAAAATAATAAGAAATCAAAATGACGAAGTAGAATATAAATTACTAACACTTTTTATTGTAGGGTTTTGAGAGAATGACTTATGCTAAATCAAAATGAAGTTTGATCACATTGCATACTTAAGTATAATCAAGATTCTTCCATATTTAGATTGAGTGAAGTAGATTAGAGTGATCATTTTCATTATTTGGTTGCATTAAACATTATTATATCACTTTTACTCATACAGAATCTCTAATCCTCTTACAATTCTCTATTCATTTTTAATAAACAACAAGATACTACACTTTATTTGAACTCCACAAATTTACAAGAAGCAATTTCTAGATTATATCTTTTCTGTTTTGTAAGTCCTTATGGAATGCTCATTCTAAGGAATGGAAAAAAAAAAAACTCAATAATGTTCAATTAATTCAAAAGAACTAAATATTCTTATAATTTTTTAGATATTTACTTTTTGTGTGGAGACTTAGAGTTTTCATATACTTTTTAAATGTTTCTTCATATTAGATTTATATTCACCTTAAAGAGGAGACTAAATCTAATGGCTAAATTTATTTAGCTCTTCTAATTCCTAAATGGTTTTAGTGTATTTTGATAACATATCTTAATTATGATAATTTTAGTTTGTCATTTGATACTTCTCCCAACCCATTTTACATTATAAATTCAATCTCGTTCCTCCTCATTTATCCATAATCTCATATATTCAAGGTTAGCTCCTCAAACTAATTTTAAATTTTGGACAAAAATATCTAGATATTGTGACCCTTTCATACTAGCTATTATAGGTTGACTTGATACATGTTTCATGTGGACTATTATTGTGTATTAGTATAGAAAAATACTTAATATGTACTTATTAGTATTTTTTGTTAGGCATAGTTTCCTTGCAATGAGTTTTTGGTAATTAGTGATTAAAAATTCTCATTTTTACTAATCAAAATTAATTTTTTAAAATTTTATTACACAATTTATATTTTCTATAGTATAGATGTATATTTCTTACATTTATAAATTAAGAAAAAAAATCCAACTCTATCTCATTGGCTTAAAAATTGAGGTCTTATGGGTGTGTTGGGGTTAATCCAACTTCGAAAAGAGAAAAGGCGATATGGATACCTCCAGAGGAGGGATGGATTAAAATTAATTTTGATAGGGCTGCAAGGGGCAACCCAGGTGTATCAGGATGTGGATGTGTGGCAAGAGATCATAAACACAATATTATTGCATTTACAGCCAAAAGATTGTCGAATGGAACAAATAATATTGTAGAATGTTTAGCTGCCAAGAAAGCTTTGGAATTAGGAGTAAAAATTGGAGGTCAAGAAATACATTTGGAAGGCGATTTAGAAATCATCATCAATGGCATCAAGAAACGAAAGATGGAAGCATGGCATTTAGATCAAAGCATTAGGCAAATCAAGGAGTTGTTGTTGGACTTTGAGGATTATTGTTGTAGGGAAGCAAATAAAGTGGTAGATCGGTTAGCCAACTTAGGTGCCAATTCAACATTGGGTCCTCAACATGAAATTTGTGAGGACTTCTGCCACCTTGGAGAGTAAATTAAGAAAGAAAAATAGATGACCATTAGTGTAAATATCCCACTCATGGTACTCCATTTTAGATGTTTGAAACATTATGTTTTAGAATCACGAGGACATTAACCACCCCAGGGAAAGTAAAATCGATCATGATATCAAAGCATCCCTTGCGCATGGCAAATATGTGCGTGGTTGGCTTGGGTATATTTTTCATAGTTTCTAGAGAGTTTCGAGGGTATTAAATCTAGGCAGAAGACAAGGTGAGACCATTGTTTTTCATAGAGAACAAAAATAGAGGCAAATTTTGCCCTTGGCTTAGATTCGCAAATTTAGACTTATGAAGGACAGATTTCTCTGCGGCAACTGAAACACATTTTCATCATAGAGGATCCAAGCTTTATGAAGGGTGTTCAGTTGCTATTTGGGCTAGAGTATTTGGACGACTTTTGGAAGAGGCAGTCTAATCTAGACGTGGCCTCCTTGTTTGTGACATTTTCTCTGCTAGTGGGGAGATCAAAAGATGAAGTTTGTAGGGTGGTTGGTACTAGCGTTGATAGGAAATGGCTTTTAGATCTGGATGAAATCATTAAATGAGTGGTTCTGGGGGTGGGCATTGAAATGGGCACTGAACCCTAGCATTTGATTGGCGGAGGGGATTCCTCTATCCAGTCGTTGGTGGTTTGGCCATCTTCAAACTTGCAGGGAGTGCATATCCCAAAAGCTATCGAGAGATGGAAATTGATACTGGAATATATGTCCGAGAACATCTAGAAGCTGAAGGAGAGGTGTGATTTTATGAAGGTGACGGCGAAAAAAAGCACCCTGGTCCTTGGACAAAAGCTCCGCCACCAGATTGTGAAGAAATCTTAGCTGAAAGATGGGGTGTCAACTAAAGAGGGGATGTGGGTTGATGCTTCCTTGTTGCCAAAGAAGGGAGATGGCAAGGGAAATCATCATAGGTTGGGGCAGGGACTCTTAGTGGAGGATGATCGTGCTACTCCAACATTTACTCGGGAGGAACTAGTTTAAGATGTAGCTGACGATGTAGATGGTGGCACTACTTGTTTGGTTAATGTTTGGTTAATGCATGGGTGGGTGCTTGTGTTTTTATGGAGTGTTAATACTCCCTTTTGGGTTACTTTTACCTAATGGTATATATAGGGGGATGGGTAGTTGTAAATGCAAGGCATTATGCCATACTATGCCATACTAATATAATGTACTCTCTTTTTCAATATCAATACAAACAATATTACCAATCAAAAAAAAATTGAGGGCTTATACAATGATTTTTTGCACACTTTTAAGGACACATTTCCCAACATTTAAGTATAAAATCTTAATTGCCATAATATTTTACCAATGTGTTTAATGCCACATAAAGTGGAGTGAATCAATTAATTTTGATTGGATGGTGCAGAATACAAAAATATATGCTTACTTGAAATTAAAATTAGTTTTTTTTTTTGTTTTTTTTTTTTTTTTGTATAGAGCAATGTTTACTTCATCATATTTCTTGTTTCTAACTATTTTAAATTAAAATTTAGATTATGGTTATCTCAAATTAATTTTTTGAATTAATTAGATTTTCTCATTAAAGAAATATTATATTTATAATTATTGCACATTCTAAAATCTATTAGTATATTATATATAATATAATATTATGTGTTGTTCATGTGGAAGAACTACTTTTTCAGAGAAGTGGTTGTTGGAATTTTGGTATATTTGTCATTAGTGCAAACATTTATTCAATTCTAAATGTTTATCTAGCTCATCACTTAGTCTACAGTGTATACCGAGCATTCAGTGGTTACCTTATAAGTTCAGCAGGTAAACAATTCTCACTGAGCATTCCAGAGGATACCGAGTGAATGAGAAGTTCAGCAGTGTTTACCGAGTGAAAAAGGTAAACAAATGACTCAGTGTTTACTGAGTGAAAAAGGTAAACAAAGGACTCAGTGTTTACCGAGTGAAAAAGGTAAATGAAGGACTCAGTGTTCATCGAGCAAAGCAAGGTAAACGAAGAAGTTAGTTTCTACTGAGTGACACTATATCTACCGAGTCACCAATGGTTACTGAGTTCCAAGAAATGTTGTGTGGCTACTATGAATTGAGCCTCTACTTCTACCGAGTGCATGATGATGCCGAGTATCAAAAGGTCACTGAGTCAGCTTGAGGAACCCGAGTTTTCTACTATCTGGCCAACTCAGTAATGTTTTGTTCACTTGTGTTTTGGCCAACTTTGCAATTGTAAATATAGGAATGGTATATAGGTAATGTATGATATCATTTGCAAAAAGGAATATGGAAATTGAAGAGATTGATGTTCGCATGTAAAGAAGGCATTGAAAATCAGCAACAAAGTAAAAGGGATACAACAAGGTCGACATAGGAGTAGATAAGTTATATCTATCACATCAGGTGATCAATGCAAAACGGATCTTATCAGCAAACAGTTGTAAGTAGATCCACTGCTTCATCCTAACAGGTGAATCAGTTTATAAATCTTTTAATAGGGTAGACTTAACAGTCTTTTTGTAAATCTCCTAATAGAGTGCATACTTCACTGTATGTTTGGAAATCCTCTAACAAGGTGGATCTAGTAGTCCTACTTGCTCCTAACAGGGTAGATCACCAGAAGTGATCATTGTAAGCCTTAACAGGCCAACTTTATACTGCAGTATTGAAGTTTCGTGGGCATCATCCCCACCCCAATTTTACTTTCTATTTGGAAGGTTTCTGGGTCACCAAATCTCTGTATACATGTGCAATGAATGTTTAATCTTTCAGTTATGCAGTAGATTAGATGAATGAATGGTGAATGGTTAAAATGCTAAATTGTTTAAATTTTTTATAAGTTACTGATTCACCCCTCCCCTCTCAGTAACCTATCTTATTCTGAATATTTCCAACAATTGGTATCAGAGCTTTGTGGTTTTCAGGATAAAGTTTGAGAGCTTGAGCAAAGATCAAGGATAATGGAGATATTCAGACTTGACAAATCTATTGAAAATGAAAAGCTAGATTTGGAAATGGCCATGGCTCAACTCAAAGAAGCAAAGGAGCATCTCTCTCAATCTCTAAAAAAAAGGAAGGAACTTGCAAGACAAATGAAAGATCACCAGTATGTTGAAGAAAAGATTGAAGACCTTTTACCATCAAGCAGTTCAAATGAAGCTAATGAAGCAATCAAGGAACTCCTAGCAAAGAATGGTTCTCTGTAGGAAGAAGTAAGAAAGCTTAAAAGCGAACAAGAAATCCAATCAATCAGGCTATGTGAAGTTTTGGAATAGAGAAACAAGGCAAATGGAGACTTAGAGGCATGAAATATTCAATCCCTTCAGCATGAAGATCTTGTAGGTCAACTATCTAATGCAAATGAAGAAATTTTGAATCTAAGATCTAAGAATGAAAGTTTGAGAAATGACTTAATCACTGAAAGACAAATCAATGCAAGCTTACAAAGTGATATGAGATCTGAAAGACAAATCAATGAAAGTTTGGAAAATGACTTGATCACTGAAAGGCAAGTCAATGAAAGAATGATGAAATCTCAAACAGACATGAACCAATTGAATCAACAAAATGAGTAGAATCTTCATAGACAAAAAGGTAAAACTGGTCTTGGATACAAGGAAGAAAGTGAATCCTCCAAACAAGGTACCCAAAGGAATCAAAGACCCACTTGCAACCACTGTGGCAAGATAGGTCATCCATCAAACAAATGTTGGAGTAATGGAAAGGCAAAATTCAATGGTAAATGCTTCAACTGCAATCAGCATGCTCACAAAGCTAATGAATGCAAGGATAAGCCAAAATTTGAAGGAAATTGTCACAAATGCAAGAAGCATGGTCACAAGGCATTCCAATGCAGATCCAAATCATTCAATCCAGCTAAACAACTTGTTAAAGCAATCTTTGGATGGGACTACAATACTTGGTGCAGATGTCACTATTGTGGAGAATATGGACACATTGGGATAAACTGTGCAAGACATCACCTAAGAAAGAGGGATACAACCATAAGATGTTACACATGTACTAAACTTGGTCATATAGCCAAGAATTGCATGAATACTAGAAGAATTGAAGATGAAAAGAAAGCTAAAGCTGATAACATTTGGAAACAAATGAGGCAACAGTGGATTCCAAAATCTACCAAGCAAGACAGTTTAAATGATGGTCATATCACTCAAGAAATGGGTGACTCCACCATTTCTAATTAGATTTAAGAAGAATCAAGTACTGCATCTTCTAGCCATATCTTAAGCAGTTGCAGAGTGAAACAGTGCAAATGATCAAATTAGTATTTCAGATTCAAGGACCAAAGAAAAGTTATCATTCACTGTGTTGCATCTACTGAGCAAGGTTGGTTAAAGACCTTACCGAGCTAGGTCGGGAGTATCAAAGATTTTGTTTGACCACCGAGTTGCAAGGTTTTATTGAGTAAATCAATGACAGACTGGCAAGCACTATGTCATCTCATCTACCTTTGTACTGAGCATTAATGACAGTATTTCCATCAAAAGGGTAGAATTCGATTTCATTTTTCACCGCGACTTAAGAATACTCAGAGCTAAAAGATTTCCAGTTGCACACCAGTGATTCCAAGCAATTTGAAGCAAGTTTCCTGCGAAGAATTTGTTTGAAGAATTTATCATCCACCGAGCAGCAATGGCATCTGCAAGCACCAGCAGCAGCAAGGCGAAGAGGGATTCTGAAATGCTCATGAAAGGAGTCAAATGAAAAGCCCCAAAATTCAAACTTGTGCCCGCAATTGTTGAATCAATTGATCCACTTGGAGCTCAATCAAAAATTCCACCTAAGGTACTTCTTATTAACAATATTCGAGCTCATTTCAAATGCACTGTTCAAGAAATTGGTACATTAGATATGGACAATGCCCTAGGTCAATTATGTGTTGATGGAGCCCTAAAACCTGAGCATAAGCACTTAGAAGAAAAAGGCTTGACCCACATTACACACCTACCAAGGAACTTCCAAGTTAAATGGGTGAGATATGTTATGAGCCATGTACACAATGGTTAGTTGTGGTTGGAACAACCCGTATTGATAACCAAGAAGATGATTCATAAGATCACGGGTTTGCCCATGCTTAGCAAAGCCAAAACCACTAAAACCCTAGGTCAGGATGATTGCAGAAGAAAACCCTAGCAAAATGGGACGAAAGAGGACTGAAGCTTAACAATATATCTAACATGGAACTCAGATTTGGAATTTATGTTATTGCATATAAACTATACAGTTCCAGCAGATTGAATAGTGTACCATGTAAGGCTGTGGATTTAGCATTTAAGGTAGTAAAGAAAAAATCTGGAATATGACTTGGTAGACTTACTGTTGAAATAGTTAAACAAGAATATGGAAAGTATAAGGACCTCAAGGAATAGCCCTTGTAAATTTGGCTCATCGTTAATTTGCTTATTCTTCTATGTGCAAAAATTTTTTCCATCAAAAGGAACAGTAGTATGGAGAAAAGACATTCCTATTCTATATTAGATTAATGAGTTTATAGCAGAAATGGGTGAAAATTTTGACAAAGTCATGGATAACTATTTTGAAGACCTCAAGGAAAGGATGAATAATAGGTTCAAAATTCCTCCTAAGCTTATTGAGGATTATAAAAATGATATATGTTTCATGGTTGACTGTGATAAAGTGTACATACAGGCAGTCATACGCCGAGTGGCATGGGTAAAACCATTGCCTTATGAATTAAATATTGATGAAGCAAGAGACATCATTGAGGCACTGGTGAATGAACCAGCTATTCCTAACATCCCTACCTTTGGAACTTATGAGGAAGCTAAGGCCAGAATTTAGCTTGAAATCAAGCTACCACAAGCCATAAGCAAAGGCAAGAGGAAGATAGCTAAATTAAAAACTGCAACCGGTCCTCTCATGCTAACAGAAGGAAAAGGCAAGGATGAGGAAGATGATGAAGAAGAAGGAGAATAAGAAGAAAAAGAAGAACAAAAATTTGAAGAAGAACCTCTGAAGAAGAAAGGTAAGGCAATAATTACTAAACCTAAGAAGAAGCCTACTGCAGTATTCGAAAGAAGAACTAGAAAAGGCAAGCAGGAACTTATACTAGTCAGGCCTCCACCCACATTTGAGGAAAGGCTCAAACAATTGGAAGAAGGAGCTGGCATCACAAATTTCAAGGCATTGAAATTTGAAACTAGAACAGATGCTGAGAAAATGCAGATTGAGGAACTGGTACTCTCCAAGATGGGTAAATGGAAATACTCCCCAGACCAGCTTGCCTCCCAAATCTCAAAAGAACTACTGGAGAGATTGCAACCAAGATGGGAGTCAACTACCCAAACAATAAAAGACATCTATGAGAAATCCCTGAAGAATCTTCAACCAAGTCTCGCTGGAGCATAAATAAAGACTGCAATGAAAAACCATGAAGGTAAAATGATGATCAGATTTCACACCTATTTGATTTTAATCAAAGACATTGATCATGTTGTAAATGATGCAACAGACATGTGGAAAAACATCTATCATCTGCATAAGCCTAGTGAATACCTAGTAGAAATCAAGGCTGATGACAACAGTGACAGTGATGATCATGGCAGTCCATCCATCACAGTCTCACCAAGAGAGCTGCATGCATTAATGGAAGAAGACAAGGAGGAAGAAGCCGAAGAGGAAGATAAGGAGGAAGATGATCCAGTAAAAATTACAGTAGCAGTTATTGCATCCCTTCCTCACTCTCCACCTAAAACTATGACATCATCAAGGTTGGAGTCAGCTTCAGTAGGTTTGATAGCATCTACATCAGATTTATCATCTGCACCTGCCACATCACAGCTCTAGGTATCATCAATGGAAGTGTCTACCACTTCATCTACCGAGCTATAGCCCTCTTCTTTAGCTATCGAGCTAGCCTCCTCAACTCCATCATCTTCAGTTGGTATAGCAGTAAGTTCCACAATTTTGTCAGTTCCAATTTGTTCTAAAATTTTGTCAGCATTATCTGCATCTACTTCAAATCCAGTTAGCTCAAATACTGCATTACCAAGTGTATCATCATTTTTGGGAAGTATTCTAATTTTTGATCCGGTAAATACTTCTATTGGCACTCAATCTTCAAGTCCTATCCCAGTTTTTACTGCTAGTCCTTCCATCTCCACTATTGTGTCTATTCCTAAGGTCAAACTAGTCATCACAGAAGTCAAGCAAAAGCATCCATTAAGACTTTTGATCACTGGAAAGGAAATTCCAGAAGATATTGACTTAGACACAGAGATAGTGATTCCAAAGATTGACTATGAAAATGCTACCATTGAAGAGATGAGGTTTGCTAGTCAACTAATAGAGATGAAGGCTACGCAGAAGTAGTTAAGGTCTAAAAGGGATAAGGAATACAGAATAATTGAGAACGCCAAAAATATAAATACAGATGCTATAGGTGTTGAAGTAGATTATACTCAACACATTTTGATTCAGTTAGAAGAGGCTGCAAATAAATTCAATGAGGACATCAAGAAAAATTGATTGAAAAGGCTGAAAGAAAATTTGATAATAAGGTACTTGAGCACATGGCAATAAAATAGGTAGAATTGTCTAGAATTTTGGTTAATCTTGAAAATTCTTTTAATAATGTAACTTCACTTTTTGCCAAACTTGGTGATGTTACCGAATACACCAAGGAGATCAAAGAAAAATTGAATAAAATTGATGAGGATATGAAGGTTAGTGCCCAAATGTTGCAACTTGACCCCAATTCAAGTTCATCCCATCATCTCAGAATCAATTTTTTGTCAGAAAAGCAGGCAGAATTGTTGAGAGAGGAAGCAAGGATCAGGTCTACCTTGATTGACATTTAGAATATGATTCTTCCTATCATGAACACAATGCAGAAACACATCGTCTACTCCAAAGCATTGATCCATGACAACAATTTTTCAGTTACAAATCATATGATTGAACTTTCAGCTGAAGTTCAAATAGCACTCTCCACTTGCAAAATTTTGCAAGAAAATTGGGATAAGACTTTGGCTCTTATTCTCAAGGTACATTCTGAGTTTATCTCCCATTTTGGTGTCTCTGTGTAAAATACATATTTTTTAATTTGGCATTATTGTCAAAAAGGGGGAGATATATGTAAATAAGAAAGCCATGTGTAAAGATAGAGATATTTGTAAATACTCTGTGCATATTGTATGGGGGAGATATATGTAAATCAAGATGATAAATTTTGCACATAAGTTTTGGATCATAAGTGTTTTTGTCACTAATGCCAAAGGGGGAGATTGTTGGAATTTTGGTATATTTGTCATTAGTACAAACACTTATTCAATTCTGAATGCTTATCTAGCTCATCACTTAGTCTACAGTGTATACCGAGCATTCAGTGGTTACCTTATAAGTTCAGCAGGTAAACAGTTCTCACCAAGCATTCCAGAGGATACCGAGTGAATGAGAAGTTCAACAGTGTTTACCGAGTGAAAAAGGTAAACAAAGGACTCAGTGTTTACCGAGTGAAAAAGGTCAACAAAGGACTCAGTGTTTATCGAGTGAAAAAGGTAAATGAAGGAATCAATGTTCACCGAGCAAAGAAAGGTAAATGAAGAAGTTAGTTTCTACCGAGTGACACTATATCTGCCGAGTCACCAATGGTTACTGAGTTCCAAGCAATGTTATATGGCTAGTATGAATCAAGCCTCTACTTCTACCGAGTGCATGACGATGTCGAGTAACGTAGTGGATGCCGAGTATCAAAAGGTCACCGAGTTAGCTTGAGGAACTTGAGTTTTCTATTATCTGGTCGACTCAATAATGTTTTGTTCACTTGTGTTTTGGCCGACCTTGTAATTGTAAATATAGGAATGGTATATATGTAATGTATGATATCATTTGCAAAAAAGGAATATGGAAATTGAAGAGATTGATGTTCGCATGTAAAGAAGGTATTAAAAATCAGTAGCAAAGTAAAAGGGATACAACAAGGTCAACATAGGAGTAGATAAGTTATATCTATCACATCAGGTGATCAATGCAAAATGGATCTTATCAGCAAACAGTTGTCAGCAGATCCACTGCTTCATCCGAATAGGTGAATCAATTTATAAATCCTTTAACAGGGTAGACTTAACAGTCTTTTTGTAAATCTCCTAATAGAGTGCATACTTCACTGTATGTATAGAAATCCTCTAACAAGGTGGATCTAGCAATCCTAACAAGGCAGATCACCAGAAGTGATCTGCCCTCCTAATAGGGCAGATCACCAGAAGTGATCATTGTAAGCCTTAACAGGCCAACTTTATACTGCAGTATTGAAGTTTTGTGGGCATCATCCCCACCCCAATTTTACTTTTTATTTGGAAGGTTTCTGGGTCACCAAATCTCTGTGTACATGTGCAGTGAATGTTTAATCTTTCAGTTATGCAGTAGATTAGATGAATGAATGGTGAATGGTTAAAATGCTAAATTGTTTAAAAGTTTTATAAGTTACTGATTCACCCCTCCCCTCTCAGTAACCTATCTTATCCTGAATATTTCCAATAGTGGTGAGACTACATGGTCTACTAAAGAGCATAGTTCTAGATAGAGACACTAAGTTGGTTGGGTATTTCTAGTGCACATTGTGGAAGAAATAAAAGTCAAATTTGAAGGTTAACTCATCATATCATCCACGAACAAATGAATAGAAATATGTTGTGAATAAGAGTTTGGAGAATTTATTGAGATGTTTGGTTGGAGATAAACTAACAGGATGGGATTTTATTTTACCATAGGTAGAATTGCATATAATAATTTTGCCAACAAGAGCACTGAAAAATCACCATTCCAGATTGTATATGAAAGTAGTCCCAAAAATGCTTTTGAATTGAGGAGACTAGACAAAGGAGAGAAAAGTAGCGTTGAAGCTGAGAATTTTGTAGAACGCCTGAAGAACATCCATGAGGAAGTGAGGAAGCACATTGTAACTTCTACTTCTTCTACTTAGGGGTGGACCCACAATAATGGGTTACACTTTTTTGCCTAAATTGACACTAACTGTGAATGTTTAAGAAAACTTTCACTTTCAAATGCAAATTATCGTTTAATAGTTAAGAATTTGAAGATGAAGTAAATTAGAGTCTTTTAGGATTTTCTATCTAGATTCTAAAAATAAATAAAAAATTGATTTTTTTTTATTGAATTATTTTTTCTCCCACGAAAATTGGTATGTTATCAAAAACCTTATTTTGAAAGAGTGACACTGCTTTTGACACACATAACTTTTTTCTAAAATAGATATTGATGTGATTCTTTCAAATTTAGTTTGCTAACATCCATACCAAAACCATGGCGGTGGTATGATGTCCGTATCCTTAGTATTTCATATTTTATTAGAGTTTAAAGTTGACGTAACACTAATTTGGACATACGTAGCTTTCGACATATGTAACTTATTATATATTTACCCGATTTTAAAATTTCTTTTTAAAAAAAAATTGAAAGAGGACTCAAATACAGAGACTATAGCTATTTTTTAAAAAAAAAAATCTCTTAGTTATTATTTTTCCATGAGCATCCAATATAGAGGTTTATTTTTTATAATGAACCTCTATTCAATTCACGTAAAAAAATGTATACCTAAAAAATTCAAAATGAATCAAATTCATAGTCGATAGAAAGCTCATTTAGACTACTTCTGTCATGTAAAATGACATGTCTTCAGTGCCCCATCTGAACCTAGTAATTGAGCTTGGAAGCCATGAAACACTGAAAATATTTTAACATTTGGAGAAGACTTGTAATTAGCTTGTTTCAATAGAAACTAAGTTTCTATCAAAAATTTAAACTTTAGTTTCAATATAAACAAAATCCTATAGTTTCTATCGAAACTAAAAATTTAGGTTAGGCGCATGGTTATTTAACATTAGATAGTTTTGATGGAAACTATCTAGGTAGTTTCGATCGAAACTACCTAGAAAGTTTTGATCGAAACTTTAGTTGGCCTTAAGGGTTTTCTTTTTTCTTTTTTAAATCTCATATAAATAATAATTTATTTTTTCAATTTTAACATTCAAATCAAATTAGATAATTCACACTTCAATTGGGGGGAAGGAAATATTTTGCAACTTGTTTGTTTTCGAATTTTAGAAGAAGAATTTGCGACATGAGCAATGAAGATAAAAGAGCAAGTAAATATGCATGAAGAAGAATTCAAGAACAAGAAGATGAAAATCATTAAAAAACTTTAGCAGGATACTATAGGAGGTAAGGTACACATGTGCAATATTTTTTCCAATGTGTATTTAATTTATAGTGTACAATCGTATTCTAAACTTTTTGTATATAGAACTTAGGATTAGGGCTTATCTAATTAGGAATAAGGTAAATATTAACTTAGGGTTATTATTAACTTAATATTAAGGGTTTATTGAATTATGAGTATTTAGGATTAGGTTTTATTGAATTATGATTAAATTTAAATTATGAATATTTAGGATTAGGGTTTATTACATTATGGTTTTCTAAATTATGAATATTTAGAATTAAGGTTCATTTTAATTATGATCTTTTAAATTATGAATTTATTTAGGACATAGTCAACCAGGATGACCTACCAAGGTTGGAGAAGGTTTATCCCAAATTCAAACAAGTACATGTGCATCTCTTGCATGTAATCTCTCTCTAGATTTCTAGGTTTAGGAAAACTTCATATCTTTGATTTTTAATTTTAGAGACATTTCCCCTTACAAGCTTGCTTGATTTTATTTGTTATATCATGAACTGCATGTACAATAGTAGATGATGAAAATGTTGGACATGGGGAAATTGAAGATGGAGCAATGAATATTGAAGAAGGGTCATCTAAAGGTTAGATAAAATTATATTTAATATTTCTTTTTTATGTATATATACATATGTCCCCTAAAAAGTTTGTATCTTAAGTCTTTATTTTATTTTTTCTTGGAACTTGAGATCAAACAACAAATGAGAATGTTAATCTAGCTCAAAGATTGATGAGAAAAATTAATCATAGAAACATAGATCATTAAATTGAAATAAATGAGGAAAATTTGAGAGAATATTCTAGTCAATGTACACATACTACAAAGAGGACATTGAATACAAAGTCTAAAGAAATAATTGCACAATTTGAGAATCTTGATATAGTGGAGAAAACTCAACTATTATCAATTTCACTTCTTAAAGATGAATTAAAAGAGTCATTGAAACAATTGGGTATAGATACAAGTATAAAAAAGAGGAAGACTTCTAAACTACAAAAAGATATTGTTGAAAGTGTTAAGCAATGGTTACATTCCATTGGGAAAAGAACTAGATCTATAGATAAATCCATTGCATGAAGAGTGATACTGTCATTTGTTTTAAATAAGAAATTATGGCAAAAAAGACATATCTCTTCACTATAATCTCATATTGGGTATAGTTGAAAGCCAATATTACATTATCTAAAAAGGAGAAACAATTTGGATGATAGTAGATTAGAAGGAAATTGGGTGCTAATGTGTAAAGCTCCTCAATCTGATAGGATTGTGGAAACAATTAAGAACTTAGTTATTCAATTTTGAATTGATAATACTCGTCCTTCACCAAATAGAATAGATATCATCAAGCAAGGGATTGGGCCTATGGAATATATTCAACACGTAAAACATTGGTTGGATGCCATATAACATGAATTGTATCTCTCATTTTGTAATTTAAATCCTGACATAAAGATTGGACAAACAATGTTTGAAATATTGAAACCCTATTTTGTGAAGATAAATAAATATTTTGAAACATGTTGTCAATATCACGTTGAATTTGATTTTTACTATCAAGGGTTCTGAAAGATGATAGAAGAAAGTGGTGGTTCTCAAAAAAAAAATCATAAATGATTGAGCCAATTCATAACATCAGTCTTACTTGAGAAACCAAATGATCGTGCAATAGGTGAAATATATTGCATAAGAGGAACTTGTGAAACATGTGGTAACCTAAATAAATTTCCTTTGAGAGATGAAGATGTTAATATTACTAAGATGGTAAAATGTAAGAGATAAAAGTACATAAAGTCAGAAACAAAAGTTGGAAAAGAATCAACAAGGTTAGAATATGTAGGGGATGAGATACCTGCTAGAGAATTTATGTCAAATTTTCATAAATTGATTCAACCATATATACATCATGATTTTTTTGCTAAGTGGCTAGCATAACAGTTTCAAATACTAAGAGAAACTTCCCACTCGATTTTTTTATTATCTGTTCTTGACTTTGCAGAGAATTACTCTTTCATTTCTCAAAAACAACTTCAAGCGGAATACTACTTTGCAAAGCATGTTACTATTATGGTACAAGTGTCTTATCGACATCCACAAATTGATTTGAATGGTGTGGAAATTATAGATCAAGCACGAGTTATTAAAAAAGAGTATCACTTTTACAGTAGTGATGACAAAGAACATGACACACATTTTGTGGAATATTGTTTTAAGACATTTTTAGAATATTTGAAAAACAAAGGCATAAAAATAGAAAAAATAATTGTATGGTCAGATGGATGTGTAGCATAATTTAAATCAGCCAGACCATTTTATGCATTATATAGATATCATCGATACCTTAATATACCACACATTTGTAGTTTTTTCAAGAGTGGACATGGAAATGGTGAGCATGATGGTGTAGGAGCTTATATCAAATGTGTTTTAAGAAAGTATCAAATGGACTATAAAGGATATCACATTAATAATGCATGTGACGTGGTTGAGTGGTGCAAAACACATTTTACAGTGCCAACAAATATAAATAACACGTTATCACAAGCGGATCGAGTCATACCATTCAGAGTGTTTTGGGAGGTATCAGGTATAAATTAATTTGAATATTTAAATTGAATCAAATTTATATTTAATACATTAGGTGATAACTAAATTATGTACACATAGGTTTAAAACTCATTTCTTATGGACCTTACATTCAGGTGTCAATAGAAGATCAATGCATACATGCAAGAGGGTAGAGAAGAAATGATCTTTGCATTCAGTTATGAGTACAAATAGTAATGTGTGGTCATTGTACATAAGAGAATACTCATGTTTTTGTCCTGATTGCATTGATGAAAACTATGTTGGTTGCATTAATCAAGAACGTGGATATGTGGGTGAATAGATTTTGGTGTCACTAGATGTTATCAATATGAATGAGTTTGAGGAGGAAAACTATAATGATATTCCATTGATTTCTAGTGATTATGACTATATTTCAAGATTGATTAGAGTTGGTATGTATGTATATACAAGTGTATTTGTTTCATAATTTTGGTTAATTTATATAATATATATACTCATGTACATGACACATGGACTTTATACATATACTTTGTGTAGGAAATGTTTTTACAGTCATGGCAGAATCTGAAAATGTATAAGGTGTTAGCTATTATTAATTGTGTTGCACCATACAAAGAGAGAAGTTAACAAAGACTAAAATAAGTGATGGAATTATGTTTCCCATAGATTAGTATATAGTTGAATCATGTATGTACATCTATGTTTTTCATGAATTCAAATTTATTGACTTATTCGATATATATATATATCTATATATATATATATATCTATATATGTATATATGTATATGTATATATGTATATGTATATGTATATATATACATGTATATGTACATATATACATGTATATATACATATATACATATATATATACATATATATACATATATACATATATATATACATATACATATATACATATATACATATACATATATATATATATATATATATTTTTTTAAAAAAAAATTTCATAACAAAATAAAGAACTAATACCTAGTTTCACATAGAAATGAAAGAATTTTCTTTAACCAACTTTCGAAACAAAACATCTTAAATCTTTTTCAAGAGACATTAACTGAAATAACTAAGATAACAATCAACTAAAGTAACTGAAATAACAATTAACTAAAGTAACTAAAATAATGATTAATGAAAGTAACTAAAATAATGGTTAACTGAAGTAACTGAAATAATGATTAACCATCTTCCCTTGCATATAGTAAAGTAAATACATGATTAGTTACAAGAGGAATATAAATGCATATCAGGAATGGTATGAAGAAACATACAAGAAGTAACTAGCAAGTCTTTAACTAGTTGTGCAAGCCTTAGCTTTCGGTAAGAGAAGAAGTATTGACTCAGGCTTAACCTCCCAACCGCAAACCATATTTATCCCCACACAATATATTGAATAGAAAGGCCCTTCCTAACTTGGGATCATGCTTGGGATACTTCTAGTCCAACCACCTAAGCATTTTGGGTGTTTAGAATGTTTACACCATTATAGACAGACATGTCTGAATAACTGGCACTATTGACATCAAGTAATCATAGATAGTAAACATGCCTTTAATGACCTTGGCCAATGTTTTCAGATGGGTTCAATTACCCGATCACCACTGCTTGACTTAACAATAGGAGAACAATAATTATGAACATGCATGAGCTATTAAATGATTTTCCTTTTAAAATAATTTAGAATTGTAATGCCATGTATGATTTTTATTTCCATGTTATTGTATATTTCTATCTTGCCTCTTCTATGGCTATACAGAGTGTTTGAATCTCAGAGCAACCAGCTCTTTCTATTGATCCTCAACTGATATAAGAATATTACATGTTTTCAACATATCTCAATTTCTGTGACCTAAGAAATATAATCTTAAGACTTGAAAAATAAATACCATTTGATTCTAACATTCAATAGTAGAATAAAGATATGATTTCATGACATGAATATTTGGTCTTCATTCATTATAAGAAGTTCTAACCTAAGGATGAACTATCTGATGATATCAAAACAAAGATGATGTATGACATATCCTGGAACTGTATCTTACTGTTGTAACTACAAATGTAGTAGTACCTGATAAAACACATTATAATCATTTGGATATGGGGAGGAAACCACATAACCTAGTAAATGCATAAGGTAATTGAGTCTTGGCTGGACACTATCAACCAGCTCCTTCATGGAAAGAACTCCGAATGCAATCTTAGTGTGATTATCAATCACGTCTTTTAGCAAAAGTATAAATGAAATGGAATATCATGGCAAGAAAATATGCAGAGGGAAAGAACGTAAGGAGAATTGCAGAGAGATATATATCATAGGGAATGAGACTCAATGGTCTTATATAATCTTGGTTTCTCATGGCTTCCATAATAAAAGGCTTTCCAAGATCATCAGCCATAACTCATGATCAGTTTAAAAAGATTTGTTTTGTTGATCCATTGAGAATCAAATTCCAAATGTACATTTCAGTTTCAAGTAAAGAATTGAATAGATAAGGAAAAAAATTTGAAGGATATGAATCAAGGATAAATTATAATATATTTATCTACTTACACATAGATGTATTTATAAGATTGGCATCATATTATATGTTTTTATCCAAGGTTGTATCTCTTATTATATAAATCTAAATACATGATTTATTTGGAAGATTATTTTATCTTCTTGTACATGTATTTAAAATGTACGTATTAGATAGAATCTTGTATAAAAACTATATTATGGTGTCACCTTTATATCCATGTGCACGTACATAGATATGTGTTACAATGAAATGGTGGAAATGTTAACCATAAGCCAATAAATGTATGTACTTTAATTAAGTTAAAATCATTAATATTTTTAATGTTTATCTAATAGCTCATGCATGTCCAAATGATTATACCCTATTATACAAGTCGCTAGGTCCTTACCAAGATAGTTAGAGGTCATACCTATTGACCATATAAGTGGACTAAGATAGTACCCCATTTCGTCGATCCCATTTAGCAATGCTTCTCCCCTTCATCTTCTCCTACAATCACCCATACAACATTTTCCACGATAATAACAAGTTCCATGATGAATCCATAATAATAGTTAACGTAAATATTGGCAAGGAATTTAATTATTAACCATAATTTTGGAACCAAGCAACTACTAACTACTATCATCGTCATATGACAAATAATGGATAACAACCATCATCATTAAATAGTTAAACAAATAATGAATACAACAGATATATTTAACTACCTTTTTCACATGATTATGAAAGAAAATCCATTAAATTCAATGACTATAAATAAATTTAAATTAGGTCAAAATTTGGGATGTAACATACCCTCTACCTTAAGTTTTTCATCGTCCCTAATGAATGTCACATCAAAAAATTAAAATTAATATATATCTAGACCATTACATCAATGAAAGAACTAAAAAGTAAAAGTTCAAGCTCTAGCCCCAGAGAAAAGGTGAGGGTATTTTTGGAAAATTTAATGATAATCTTCCCAAGTAGCATTATCCTCTGCATATTGATCCCACTAGACCTTGTGTTGAGTCACATCTTGATTTCATAAGCGTAGCTAATGCACCTTTAGTATTCTGAGTGGTTCTACTTCCACCACCCTTGGATCTTGCACCTGTAATAGGTTTCAATCAATTATATGATCACTACTACATTTAACTTCAATTTTCGACCAAAATTTTCGACCATCAACTAAATAAGTTTAGTTTGGTCGGAATGTTAAGGCAAAAATTTATATTTTTTACATGTGAGCCCCGTGTTGGTCGAAATTTTGACTAACATGGGGGCGGGGGTTGAAATTTTGAAATTTTTTTAAAAAAAAATAAAAACATTTCTCAGTTCGTCTTTCACGCGCGGGTTCATTTGGGTTTTTGTTTTTTGCAGAGGGTAGGGCTATTGTCTAATGTCAAACACAATCACAAGCTTACATGATCCTTTTATTTTGGAAAAAGACGAATAGAAAGATGAAGACGTGCAGGAGTGCTTCACGCCTAAGTCACGCTGGCTCCTCCTGCAACTCCATATGCATCGGCTTTTTCAGGTTAATCTTCACTTTCAGGTCAAATGATCATGAGAAGAAGCATCAATAAAGACTTATCATATGCAGGTGTTTTCTTGTACTATTATTCAATGTCAGGAGAGTGTAGATCTAAGCTGGGAGTAGAAGAACAAGGATTCACTCTTGTTTCTTTTGTTTTTAGTATGGCTTCAGAGAAAAAAAGCATCCTTATCAAATGTCGGGGTTTGGGGAATGAAGGTAATTAGCTCTGTGGGGATCATAATGGTTAATAAACAACTTATGTCTGGATACAACTTCAGATTTGGTATGTTTGAATTATTTGTATTTATCGAATTTCATTTGAATAACTGCTTAATGGATACTTTCTCTAGGAAGAAATAGCATGGAAATTGCTTAATTTTTAGCTTTTTAATTCATTCATTAAGACTAGGATCAGTAAAATTGTAGTTGTATTATTTTGTCTCATAGTGACAGGATATGTTTATTGTTCATATTAATTACAATTTAAGATATGAATATAAAATCCATGGTCCTAAAGTGTACAATCCTATTTAATGATCTTTTACTATCATTGCCTCATTCTCGTTTATTCTGTAAACACTCCTTATTTCATAGAATTTGCAGTTTTCTAGTTAGAAAAATTGATACTTTTTATAAAAAAATATTCAGGTACAGATGGAAAATTACCAGTTGCACTCAGAAGATGAATAAATTCAACCAGTTGTCAGACCACTAGCTAATTGTTGTCCTGTTGAACTGAGTTGCTCTCCTATTTTTGTAGTGTGGACTGCAGATTGTACACATTTGGTTAGCCTTAATTTTGTTTTGAGTCCAGGATTGTACTTCTCTAAATATGTATGTATTATCAGTGTGTATTATCACTATGTAGACTGAGTTGTGTTTGTAAATAAAATAATGATAATGCAGGGCAAGAGCCCATTTTATGTATGTTTTCTCTTCCTTGACATTTTGATTGTGTGGCAAATACCCATTTCAATTAAGTTCTTTTTATGTCCAAATATGGCATCAGCTAGTTTGTTCTTGAAATATTCTTGTACCAGTTCATTTTAGAATAATATTCACTCATTGACATCATAAAAGGACATTGGGAATCGAATCCTCATTTCAATGAACCCAACATAATTATGGCTAAACATTGTGTCATATTATGTTTGCCATTGCTAACCAGCTTTGGTACTAATTAGAAATTGTACTTGTATAATTAGTTATTACAATTACAAATGTTGTAATTCTCCATACCGTTTAGAAGTCAAATGTAAGCAAGCTAAAAATTTGTTTGTGAATGAATAGTTGTTTTTGAATGCAAAGTTGTAAGCTCAACTGAGATTCAGAGACAGAGTAGTAAGCTAAACCAACCCAACTCTGGTAGTAAGTGTTGTCTCTGTTATCTATTTGTTGAAAATTTTTCATCATAAGCTGCAGAAGCAATTGTAACTTTTCTTGATATTCAGCGGAGATAATTACTGATGGCTGATGACATTTGGCTATGGCTTTAATCAATGCATCAGAAATGCCACATAAATTGCAATAATCTAACACATTCAAAAGCTAAGAAATATAATTTAGTTTTCTAATTAGATGAAATGATCTATATACAATTATAAAACACTAATACAATCAAGCAGCATGGTAGTATAACTGCTGGAAGTAGCAATAGCAAACCAGCAAAGCCTGCTGGAAAAAAAATAGCAGTAGCAAGAAATTTAATACTTATGAGGGGAAGAATTGGGATTCATCAAGTAAACCCTAAATGAAACACATATTCATCGTATGATTGAGGTTATGGTACATAGGCTCTACAATATTTTCTTTTAACTTTAACATTTGCCTTCCATTAATACAAATCTGAGATGAATACTTTTTAAAGAGTAGAAAAAGCAAATATTTAGGGATACCAGTTACAAATAACTTCTTAGCCACATAAAGACCTGTCCTTATTGAATCTCAGTTATTTTATTAGTACAAATTGAAGACTTATTTTAGCGATGTTGTCACCAAATTTGTTTCAGCAATAGTCAATAACGTGGATTTCTTGATGGACCATGGTATAAATGTCCCTCTTGTGATAAAACAACATAGTAGTGTATTTGTTATATTAAATTACTTAAAAATATGATATATAGCTATTTAAGTAAAAGATAGGTAGAACAGAATCAGACCAACTATTTGGTGAAGTGTAGACAAAAGAGAATTAGTTGGATTGTTGTTATTGGAGCTCGTTGAATAGGAGATAAGGGTCACAACGAGGAGGTTTCCCTAGCCATATTGGAGGCCTTGGCCATAGAATAAGTTTATGCTTGTATCCATTTCTCTCCTTTTCTTGATCGGTAGGACACAAGAAAAGATGAGACCATAGTTAGTGAAACTTTACACTATCATGTCAGCCAAGGATGCTATAGTCACATAGATCGGCCATATGATGGTGGAGAGCAACTTTAAAATTCATGTCAAAGGGACTTGAGATATGTGTGAAGGGAGTATTGGCAAAATGTGTGAGAGAAGTTCAAAAAAAAAACTAGTGTCCCTTTGGTAAGAGAAGTTCGAAAAAAACCTAAGGGAGTATTGGCTAAACAACAAACTAATGAGTAAAATATGTGAGAGAAGTTTGAAAAAAAAACTAAGTGTCCGTTTGGTGAGTATTGGCTAAACAACAAACTAATGAGTAAAATATGTGAGAGAAGTTTGAAAAAAACTAAGGGAGTATTGGCTAAACAAAAAACTAATGAGAAAAATATGTGAGAAGTTCAGGAATAAAACTAAATATGTAAGAGAAGTTTGGAAAAAAACTGTGTTCCTTTGGTGAGTATTGGCTAAATAACAAACTAATGAGTAAAATATGTGAAAAAAGTACCAAAAGAAAATTTCGAGTTTGAAGGATGAACTTGATCAATTAAGGAGGGGTATTATTGTGACAACTAGTCAGGAGGAGCTTATGACATTAAGGCAATAGGTCCTTTCCTCTAACCAATTTGTTACTTTCTCCCTGACATTGGGATGTCTTGTGTATTGCATTTTTGAGTTACATTTCTGTGATCCAATTTGAATGTTTTTTTTAATGGTAGCCAATGATTATAAATTGTGTTTCGTTTATTGAAGAAAATGATGTATTCATGTGTTTCTGTCATTTGATCTACATGTGTGTTCGCATTGTTAGGGGTGTAGTATACAAAATTTTATGCATTTTCTTTGGTCGCAGTAAAACTTCTTCAGCTTGTTTAGCTTATGAATGTTAACATTTAGTTCCAATTGTTTATATTTGTAAAGAGCATTTTGTTGTTCATCATGAGAAAAGTCAATATACATGTGATATCCTTGGCATCCGTGTTTTAATTGATTAAACAAATATTGACGATATAAGATATACGAGCACTTGTTTATGAGAGGCTTTTTAACTATTTTCTTCTGTAGCTGTTCACCCTATGTTCTATGTTTTAATATTTTATTTTTCAATGTTTAGGAATCTACAAGTATATAATCTTCTTATACCCAACTTTCCTTGCAGGTTTTTTTTGCTTCCATTACTTTCCAAGAAAGCTTGGAGGATGAGAAAATCAAAGTTAATCTATTTCAGTATTTGGCCTTCATCTGCTTAAGTTCTGACCACAACATCATCTTTGTGGAAATGTCTCTCTTTTCATTAAGAGAGTGTAATTTAACATTCTCAGAAATTGTCATTTGACATTTTGATTAGTTCTTGCTTGTTGAGATGCTTTCTCTGCACTGCCTAAAATTTGCAAATGCGGTTCTCTCTATACTGGCAGAACTGTTTATTGATGATGTTATGATGTGAGGAACACCTAAGTCAGGTTCCAAGTTTAAAGCTGCACAAATAAATTGCATTGGCATTTGGCCTGTAATCTTGGAGACTGGCAATATGCCATCATGGTGGAGGAAATCTTCTTCGAAAGAAGTGAAGAAGAAAGGAAGTAAAGATAATATATTTGATGGTTTTCGAAAATTCAAGTTTTTGTCAGATGATAAGAGAAGCTTCAAGTCTTCAGGAGGCTCTCGAAGAGACAGTCTTGATACAGCTTTTGAGAATGGGTCTGGACTCCGGGTAGACTCCAGGTCACCATCACCTTCCAACCCTGTTTCACGTTGCCAGAGTTTTGCTGAGAGGCCAAATGAAAAATCGCTTCCTCTCCCATCTGCAGTGCCATCAATATTGGGTCGTTCAGAGTCTGGGATCAATGTGCCTCAACCATTGGGGAATATATCTGGGAGGTCATCTCCTGGTTTGCCACTTCCTTCACCTGATTTCATATTAAACAGGCTGGATGCCACAGATTTGGATGGAGGTTCATCATCGTCACCTATTTCTAGTGTGAGTTTTATAGTTAGTTTTGAAACTGCAGATCTGCAACAAGACAATGGGCCATTAAATGCAAATTGTAATCATTGTAGTTTAGACCTCTCTGGTAGAGTCCTAGCAAATGGTTTTGGTTGTTCGAGGTAAGTTCTCCTTCATAGCCTAACATAAATTATATTGGTATCTTAATCTCATTTTAGCTATTTTGTTCTCATCTTTTAACATGTATCTTATGTAATATTTTGCACTATTGTTCAAATGTGATTGAAATGCACTTTTTTTGGAAGGCTATTTTCCTGTACTAACACATCCTTTTTTTATGTACAAATTGAAGTGTGATGAATGTAGCACAATCTCCTAAGCTCAATAGGAAAAATTCAGGAAAGGATCTTCTGAGACCTGGTAGTCCGCTTTCCCACCACAATAATCACTCAAACACACCCAAAAAGTTTCTGTTGAGTAATAGAGATGCTCCGCCATGTCTGCAAATTCCAGTTAATGGAATACTAGCAAGTGCACCAAAAAGTTCCATATCAAGTCCTTCAAGGAGTCCAATGCGAGCATATGTTTCTTCTGAACAATCATAGAGCAATGCTTTCTGGGCAAGAAAACCTTATCCTGAGACGGCTTCATTTTGGTCAGGTCATTGTTCTAGTCTTGGTTCAGGTTATAATTCGGGGCATAATTCTATGGTTGGAGATATGGCAGGACAACCCTTTTGGCAGCAGAGCAGGGGCAACCCAGAGTGTTCACCCATTCCGAGTTCGAGAATGACAAGTGGTCCAAGCTCAAGAGTTCAGAGTGGGGCTGTTACTCCTTTGCATCCTCATGCTCTTGGACCAGGTCCTGAATCCCCAACCAGCTGGTTAGAAGAAGGTCAACACCATGGGCATCGGTTGCCACTACCACCACTATCTATTTCAAACTCATCACCCTTTGCTGCTTCTGGTTCAACATCTTCGTCATCTTCTGCAGTTCCTCGAAGTCCTGGCAGGGTTGACAATCCTTTAAGCCCTGGATCACATTGGAAGAAAGGAAAAATTTTGGGAAGGGGAACATTTGGACACGTTTATGCTGGTCTTACCAAGTATGCCTCTACTATTCAATCATTTTTGCAAACTGATTACTCATGATCTATATAGTGTTTTGCCTATTAATTTGTTGATCACACATGTTATTGAACAATATAATTTTCTTGTTAATTGTACTAAGTCTGGCTTTATTTGGAGGGGTAGATAGGTTTACAAAAATATCATCAATTGATTTGCATGAATTTCACAATTTGTCTGAATTTCTATCTAAAGAGATCTAACCTGTCTTAAAACTCAAAAGTCATTAAACATATTTGATTAATCACTGTAGTTTTCTTTCACTGCATTTTAGCCTACAGATTCTTATAAACCTTTTTTTTCTCTCTATCTGTTCAAGATTTCAAATTGATATTGTAAATGAGCATTCACAACTATTTCATCCTCTGCTTTCCTTGATAACCCCTGCTATCCTCTGGACAAAATAGTTTGCATTGTATGATAAAGGATTTTCTGCAGATAACTTCCTACCTTTTTTTTGGGCAGAATTTTGGGTCCTTAGTGAGAATGTTCCTCCATTTAACTAATTTTACAATTAATCTATTTTGAAGTTCTTATTCATGACTCATATAATGAAGAAATTTGGAAGACAATGAATTATCTCATTGCACCTATATATATTTAGCCTTTTAGGTAGTTATACTCTATTGTTAATGAGTCTGAGAGTTGTACACTATGAACAACTTGAAGCTGGCCAAGTCAAAATGCAGTCAAGGTTAGAAGAAGAGGAGCAAGCTAAGGCAACACTTATGAGTAGAATCCAGAGGCTGACCAAGCTGATCTTAGTATCTACAAAGAATGTAATTCCTACAAATCTTTCAGATAGCCTTGCTAATCAGCACAAACATTCTTTTGGTGAAGATGAGGTAATTATAATTTATATTCAAGCCTTGCAAATTTCAGATGCTTCAACCGATTTGACAAGTTTTTGAAAGATCTGTGTGTGTATTTTTATAGATTAGTTTTTTGAAGCGAACAATTTACAAACTTAAATCTCAATTGGTGTAGCTAGTCAAATCTCAGGCTTATATTTGTTCATCTGATCAATAATGAATGACATGGATACATTTAAGTATGGCAACTTAATTAGAGTGCTCACAAGTTGTAACCAACTTGATAGGATGTTAGGAACATATGCTGCAGTAAGTAGTCTACCTTTGCCAAAAGACCTATATCTACTTGTCATACCTAAATGGGAAAACTAGCATTTTAGATGCTACTTGATTATGTTTTGAAGCATATCCCTCATACAATGTAGGTTTGAGGCTTTATCACATGTCACATAAGGATTCATCTTTTGGGCAAAAGATAATTGCTATAAGAATGCATCATGATTTCAAATCACTTAATTGGAGAGCCCCTCAAAGACATTGCAACCATATACCAATGCATACAGACTATTCTCTCATAGAAGGATTTAAGGACCAGATAACCTATAAAAATGCATTAAGACAACAATTTTATGCCACAGTTCTCTTTATTCATGCTTGAAACCCACTTAAAAGGTTATCTATGCACAATTTTTGAGTATGCATGCTTGGTTCTTGTCTGTTACACTAACATAATTAAGATCACATCTAGATAAATTAAGAACCATTCCAAAAGCATCTTGATTTACTCGCTCTTCAAGTTTAGACCTATTGATAAAAGTTTGTATGATAATGTTGCCTAGGCCTTTGCCATTCTGATGCAGAGGTGTATTTTAATTCTGGCAGGTATACCAGATATCTTAAGTTCTTGATTCTTCCATCATTTCTGTAAGATATAAATATATTTGAGCCATTCCAAAGGCCTTATTCATTGCATGTTCTTCAAGTTTGTGCCTATTGGCAAAGGCTTGCATGATGATGTTGCCCAGGCCTTTGCCTCCAAGATGCAGAAGTGTCTTTTAATTTTGACAGATATAACAGGTACTAAAAGTGCATTGTCTGTATTGTAGAATGGAAGGACCAACTTATTCCAGATTGAATTGATACTTATCTTTATCATTTGATTTTTTGAATTTGAGCCAATGAGAACATGGCTCATATGTAGCTCTATTTTTGTTCCTATTCAATTGGTCTCAAGCATTAACACCATACTGTATAAATATATGTTCCTTTTCTAATAAATAATGATAGAACCTTTAGCCAAATGCACAACTAGCATAGTTTTTCAAAGGTTCTAATGGCTAGGTTGATAAGATAACAAGTTTTGTGATTATTGTGGCTACAATCCTAAATATGTAGTCTCATCTACATAGGATTATGAAATATCATCTCAAAGTATAATAATGATTGTAATAGTGCATACATACAAACACCTTTTCACAGGATTAGTGATCATTTTCTGTAAATGAATCATAAACAATAGCAATTCTAAGGAACCACAATCTGATGAAGGGGCAGGGGTTACTTAAGATGAGACACCTAAGTGATGTGGCTCTTTTTCCTCTCCTGAGGAAATCTCTTATGAATCCTCAATTTATGTATTAAATTAAATTGCCAATCTTTCAAGAAATATTAGTTTCCTGCAAGCAATAATATTTGGATTAGAAAGGAAATGTGGTAGGGATGTGCAACAATGCCAGTTTTCTCCAATTGAGTAGCCTGGCCCAACCTACTCAGTTCGTGTCCCATGAGGCAAAATGACATGGTTGGTCAGTTGGTGCTCACAACTTGGGTTTAGTTGTGAAGAACCAGTATCTAGGCTTCCTTCAATTAAACAACCAGCATCTAGTTGGTTAGCTTATGGACCAAGGGGTCAATTGACTTGGTTGGTTTTTCTGTGCTTTTGGGCTTAATTGTGAGGAACAATCTCTAGGCATCCTATAGGTTGTTCCCATTAAATTCTTAATATGGTTAAATTCTTAAGAAGAAATCTGAGTAACAATGTTAATTTTTAATTTTTTTTGTACTAGATATAGATGAAGTCCATAATGATATCAAGCTCATCAACTTAAGAGACTAGATCAGCTGATATATCTCACAAAAAAATCCAAAATATGTTAGTACATATTACATCATGATCAATACATAAAAAACATCTCTAACTTTCTGTAACAGCAAATCAACAAAATAAAATATCGCTAACTGTTTGAAACTATCCATCAAAGCTTAGTTACTACTTTCATTGTAATCTTCCCAACTCCAATGTCCATAGGGATGGGAAAAAATTGACAACTTCTCATTTTAGAATACCTTTTTCTGCTAAAGAAGATCTTGTTTCCATGTTTCTTCTTATATCCTTCTTAGATTTTTCCTCTATTTCCTTTTCCTTTTCATTGGATTGGTTCTAGCATTCCATTGTTTGATTATGGAAGGTGGGATTCATTTGTTTGTTGTATGATCATGTATGGCCATATCTCATCTCCTACTTGTGTGACCCTTACAATCCCATCTCCAAGCAACTTCAGGAACTTAACATGATTTCCGTTGTCATAGTTACCTATGAAGCAACATTGTTTGAAGACCTTGGACCCAATAGGGTAACGACCTACCTATAGGTAAGGAGATCACTAAGAGACAAGTCTTTTTAAGTTTATAGTGTTTTGCACCCTTAGAAACAGCAACAATGTTGTTTCTCATCAGCACTTTACAAGGTTCACTGCCACAGACAGTAGGATGATAAAATCTTTTGATGAACTTGAATAAAGAGAGAGACACCGCCTGTTCCAGCCTTCCAATTTTTTTCTCCGCATTATTCTTAACCCATAGCCACATATTCTTTTAGTTTTGGTTAACTGCAAAAGAAATTTCAAAGCATCTCATCTATTTATGAGGCCTGCCCATTAAAAATCACACTTTTTGCACTAGCTTGAGGGGACCTTCTCGTCAACCTAACATATTAGATTATGTCTTAGATATTCTAGCACCTGAGGCAAGACAAAGGAGGTCCAATTTATTAATTAAGTTATCAACATTCTCTTCATCTAGCTACACAAGCAAGGTTGTATTGTTGGTAAACTGGATATTTAGGAGGTCTTCATATTTTGGTAGCATAATACTTTTCATTCTAGGAGATCTCACATCATCCCTAAGGAGATGATGTACAACATCAGCTACAGTAATAAAAAGAGCAGGAGCTAGGGGTCAGCCTATCTAATAGATCTTTCCAAGGGGAAAGCCTCTGATAAGACCTCATTAGCATCCACTTAAGCAGAAGCACCTTTTAGTAAGATACTAACCATCCTACAACTTTGCTTAGGAAAGCCAAATACCTCTAAACCATCATCAAGAAAGTGCACTCCACCCTATCCTATGCTTTTTCAAAATCTAATAAAATAACCTATGTTTATCAATGTTTTAGGGCTTACATTATAATTATGTTAAGATGAGGAAGCCCAATGCAGCCATTCGGGATGCTAATGCTACTATTAATGTTTGTACAACTTTTTAATAAGGCTTATGAAATTTGTTTTTCATCCTATCACTTTGTTAAGGCATTAATGCACTTCACCATTCCTTGGTTTTGCCTCCAAACCATATTAAAGTCTAGGGGAATGTGCTTTTATTACTTCAAACAATCTAATCCAATGTTTATAACAGTAGAGTTCTGTTTATTAGAATATGATACATTTTCTATTTTGGTATGTCCAGGTTACATACTCCATATTCTTAATATATGGTTCGATTTCTTTTTGTACTAGTCTAGTTTTAATTGCTTTAAAAAAAATTAAATGACTATTGTTTGGAATTATCAAGTATAGATTAACCCAGACTCTACCAAAGGCCATAAAGCATGAGGAATGGCAAGAGCAATGCTTGGTAATTGGGAAGAAGTTGCCAAGGATCTGCATCTAGCATCAAGTCTTGATTATGATGAGGAAATTACAATTGTTTTAAAGAAGGTAACAAGGCATTTGCAATTTTTTTAGTTAAGGTAATGAACAAACTATACACATAGTAACAAACATTTAGAGTAACAAGTCTATAGCTTGAAGTTATTGTTCTGTAAATTTAAAGTAGGGTGAAGTTTTCTTCTAAAGTTCTCAAAAATTATATACAATTGCATGTTGTGTTTATCGTATAATTTGATGCTTTGGTTTGGATATCTTGTATGTATAAATAGTACAATGCCTATGAGCTTGTTTAGAACTCATGCAATGGTCACATCACAATTTGTGTGAAATTGCTTGTATTTTTGGCCCTAAAATGCCCTAGACGGTTTGTATTCACCAAAATGCTAGTATTGAAACCATGCAAATGCAATCAATATCATCGCCCAAGCTGTTTGCATCCAAATAGTGCTATGCAAGGAATAATGATGCATTTTTGTTGAAGCAATACACACAAATTTGCTCCAAAAATCACCACTTTACCTTTAGAGTTCAAAATGCATGGTATAAAGTTATAAAGGCATGCTTTTTGAAGCACTTTGCATTTGTTTTTGTATGTAAAATTGACACTTAGTCTTCTTAGTTACTAAGACGGGGTTTTAAATGAGAAACACACATGTATATGCATTCAAAATCGACACTTTGGAGTCTTTTATAACTAAAGTTGATAATGATGTGCTTTTCAAAATAATTTGCATGTGTAAACACATCTAAAAAGTGCCACAATAACTTAACAGTTGCGTTTTAGGAGGTTTTACATATGATTTTTATTTTATACATGTTTAATATATGCAAGTTTATAATACACAAACAATGTGCTCTAGTAGCATTCAATTGATGGATCAAGGGTTTGTGTGATATGCATGTATAGAGATTGTTAACGATATCTATAGTTGGGCAAAAGTTAGCGGAGTACTGATTCACCCCCAAGTATTCCCTATCTCTAACAATGACTATTTATGGTCTAATATTCAATCCTTATTTTGAATGTGCTATATGTTGAAAATGTGGAAATTAGTGATCCAAATCTGATAGAAATTATGGACACAAGCACACTTGTAGCTTGAATTTACTTAACATCAGTGTATACACATCCATGCATCTTTCCTATTGCATATCCATGCATCATCCTCTGCCATTTTAGTTTAGCTGATCTCTGGTGAAGAAAGGCAATACTCTCATCGTGAAAGCCTATGCCATCAATGAAGGAATCTAGTACATAGAATACTGTTAAGGTTTTGAGAGATGATAGTGGAGGTTCCTAAAACACCGTACTGGGAAAAATGTGGCCCTGCCAAACTTCTTGGCCAGAATGGTAACTGTGTTCTATATAAAGATGCTTAGCTTGTGCAAAATTCATTTTCTTTTTGAATATGTACACAAAGGGCTCTAATTTCTCAGGAAAACAACATTTACCTGTAGGTTCATGGTAGTGCATTGAGCATCTAATATTTTAAAAGCCTGTTGTTACCAATAATGCCTGAGGTGTAGTTTATGGTCATCTTTCATTCGAGAGCTAAAAATAATTTTATTTTCTAAGGATTTTTTCTTTTCAAATATATCATGCCTATATATTAAGTAGTGATCTCCAGCTTTCAACTATGTAGAAATCCCCTAGTAAGTCTGTCAGGGTTAGGCTTCCACTTCCAAAGTAGATTGTGGAGTACAAATTTGGATCCCAAAATGGCAATGGGGTTTTACATAAAGATGCTCATGCCCAATTATTTTGATGGCTCAAGCTTTGTAAAGCCTGATTAGGAAAATAGAGGAAGCCATTGGGCTCTGCTGACATGTCCATTATGGCTAAAGAGTACGTCATGGTCTTCTTTGCTTGAAAAAGATGTTGTTTTTCAAAGAGGAGTTAGTTGTGTCAGAAGTTTGCTTTGTTTTTTCTTTTGTTCTTTTGTTGATTGAGGGTCTCTATTAAAAAATGAGTTGATTGCTGTTTAGATTCCTTGTTAATTTTTCTTCCATAAACATCTTCATAGAAGTTTTTGAATCTTTATATCTTGAGGTATCTTTGCTTTTGGTCTTTTTTAAATATGGTTCTTGAAATTTGTTTCCGGTTCACAATTTGATATTTTGAGTTCGATTTTGCTGTTATTCTGACAAGATCTTAATAGTATGAATTAGATAACTGTTCAGTAGTTTTGTACGCATTATCTTCTCAGCATAGCCTATGAATTTGAGATGGAAGTGGGTATATGGTAAGTACATAGGTGAACTATTCAACAAGGTTTATTATTCTTGGTAATAGATGTCAAAAGGCCTTTTCTTGTTACTGAAGTCAAATGATTGGGAATGAGCTCAGTAGAGGTCAAATATCAGAAGGGATGAGGCTGGGATCATGCCCTAGGCAACTTTGGCAGAATGGGTACTTTTCAATCCTTTACTCTTAGGCCCTTAGTCTAAAAGGTAAACTTTTGTGAAATGGGTACATTTGAATCCTTAACTCTTAGGCTCTAAAACTTAAAAGAACAACGTTGGCAGAATTGCTTTTGTTCAATCTCTCACTCTTAGCTGAAGAGATTATCTTAGACTTGTGCTTCTGAATGAGGCTGTAAAAATGACTTGGGTATGGAAAACCCTCTATTAAGAAAACAAAAAATGGTAATAGATGGAAAGTAACCATGCACTTGAAAATTTACTATCAACTTTTACCTCACACTTTGTAATCTATCATTATGAAAAGACTGTGATAAAAAGGTTGCCAAAAAAAGCCATATGTATACACAAGATGCTAAATGAGTGGTGGAACCACAAAAACCTAAGGAAATAGCTGATAAACAATTGAGGAAGAGTGGGAATATAAAATATGTTAAAAGAATGGTAAATGTTGTAAAAAATGTTATGAAGAGGATATGAAGAGAAGAAATCATTTATTGTGCATGTATACTAAACTAAAAGGAGAAATCATCTATATCTCCATCATGTAATCTCAGTCTTTATATCCATTTTGTAATCTCAATCTTGTTAGTTTATGTTTCTGTTATTTATTTTTACATTTTGTTCCAGTGTATTATTTGCAACATAGCAATCTCCTTATTATTTCCCCACCATATGATGTTTTAGTATTTTACCACTTTTCCTGTTCTTTAATTTTTCTTTTTATAATCTCCTGTTCTCTTTTAATCGGTTATCATTTATTTGCTTTGGTTTTTCTACCCCCTTTATCATTTTGCCTCTTCATTGATGCTAATGCCAAGTATTTTTGTCAATGGGACCTTATCCCTCCATTGAAGCTAATGCCCAATTTTTTTGTCAAGGAACATTACTGTTACTGTCAATCATCAATAGTTGAAAATGGACTTTTTATGAACCACAAGACTTGCATTGAAATAAGCTCTTGAGAATGACAACACACTTCCAATTTTACTATCAAAATTTTAGATCATGCTCATTGATGCTAATGCTAGATTTGTGGTGCTATTACCTTGCCCCTCCAATGCCAGATTTTTTAGCGGTTTAACAGCAACATTTTCAATTTTTAGGGTCTGGTATCTAAACAATGTAAATGAGAGGAAACTTAAATACAAATGCACACCAACCATTGATTAAGTTTTCAAGCTACATCTCCAAGTAGTCATCAGTGAATTCAACCTGTTTCGTTTACATTTGGCAAATATGAAAAGAACTAGAAAATTATTTTTTTTGCAGATTTGTGGTGCTATTTACCATGAGATAAGTTGGCAAAATTTGTTGATTCCCACTGAGAAAACTGTGAATTTCTTCCACTGATTTGATCCATGAGTCTCTGGTAGGAAAAATCACACCTCCAGCAAGAACTTTATGTGTTTGTAAACTATGGACCTAAATTGATATAGCTCTGTTCAAACAATCGTAGCTTCTAATCTAAACTTTTGTTCTATACTCAATAAATTGGCTGTGTGGTAGCACGTTTTCTGATTAGCACTCATAGCTTTTACCAGCAGATCATTAGATGTGCTGATAATTTATTTTGAGTATTTTGTTAAATTTTATATCAGTTTTCTGCTAGTGTCTTGTTGAAGAATATGGCTTATCCTATTTTGTCAGAGATAATTACAATAAAGGACTGATTAAGAAATAATTGTGTACAATATATTGAATTACCATTTTGGTCTTTGATTGTGCTATGATTCCAATCATTGATCAAGAATATTTCTTACATTCATGCTAGTGATTAAGATTTTTCTGTCATATATTTGGAACCTAAATGGTAATAGTACTAAATGAATGTTTAATTTTACTGTTTAATAGGTATAAACATGGTATCTATCTGAATGGAGTTGATTGTCGATATAGGCACCAAAAGATGCCTCATCCACCTCCTCTTGTAGAAGAAGTTTTCTAGAAACTTCAGCAGTGGGCGACAGTGACAAATGGTTCCTACCCAAACAAATATCCTCAACACAGGCAAAACAATTATTATCATCAAGCAAAAAAGGCTCAGCATTCACCTAGTGCTTCTCAAAGATTGCTAGGAAGTTCACCTTCAGGTGACAAGCCCAAGAATCAGGAGCAAAAAAGGTCACAACGTGTACCATAGTATTAGACAAATCAGAGTCAAGGCCAGCCAGTGAACCCTTCAGCAAATGGATTCTCAAATCAACTGAATGCTGTATCTGCTGCGTTGCCACTGCCACAAGGAATTTCTAGGTTCGTTGACATGACTCAGTGCATGGTTGTTCTTCTATGGGACTATTGTATTGCAATTTAATTCCTAAGTCTATGATGTATGCGTACTTAATTGTTTGTTGCCTTTCCTCAAGTGATGTTGGGGGTGTGCCATTGGAATTGGTTGTTAGAATTATATTGGTGCTCGATGTATACATTTCAGCTTCAGAAGTTCTTATATGTACCAATTTCATTTTTCGTGCTTCATTTAAATGTACATGGATACCAATCAATACGAAGATATTGTAAATTTTGTTGTTGGAGCATTATAAGCTTTTTCTTTTAAATAATAGTTATACAGCTACCGAATCTGATGTCTATGAAACTTCTAAGTAATTTAGTTTGTTCCAAGAAGTTTTATTATCAGAGTGACAGAGTTGATTGCAATTCATTCTACCATATTGAGAATAAGTGTGGGCATTAGGTTCTTTTTGTTGTAACCCGTAAGCCTTCCTTTAGTCTGGAGAGATTACCATTCTATATACATTTGATCACATTATTACATTGAATTTCTTTTTGCTAATTGGGCGATGTGGGTGGTGAAAAATCATTCGCTTTTAGAAGCTCTCATATAATTCTCTTAAATATTGGTTATTTTGAGGCAACATTAATTATTGTTTTTGATTAAGACTATATTGATTATTGTTATAGCAAGCATTTCATACTATTTATTAATGGGTGTAACATTGTGATTATATCATGCAGCCATGGCTAAGTATGTCTTCTATTTATTATGAGTAGCAACAAAGATATCTATTTTATGCTTCTTTTCTATTCCTCTGTGTCCTCAAATGTATTAAAAATAGTTGAGGGCACTCTTAAGTATACTTCATAGGTCTTCTCTGGTGCATTGGTTTTTATTTGAGTTAGTATCAGTAACAGATAGCTTCATAATTGTTACTTATGTTATGACTTATTGACATTAGTGGTCAAAAGCATTGCAGGATACAACAAAGATCTTTGTAAAGCCACAAAACCCTTATTTTCGGGAAATGTGTTGTACAGGCAGTATCAAAGGTCCAAACCACCAAAACCCTTTACAAAGTCCAAATGGGTATCCTAAATTGTTGTTTGTCTTATAGGTTGTTAAGAAAGTTTGCAACATAATGATCAAAAACCTACATAGGAGGGCTAATTACAAAAAGGGCTGCAAAGAAATATACAACTAGTTTGGAAAGCGATTGGAAAAAGGAGTTTGGAATTGTTTTTTTTAGTCATTCTAGGCCAAATAAGTTAGTCAAGAGTATGAACATCTCCTATAATGCTAGATAAGCACAAGTACAAGACTTGGCAAAACAAAACTTAACAACCATGTTTACACAAGATAAGTTTGTGACTTAGTGAGTTGACCTAGGGGGCAGAATTGGTGAGCGAACATAAAGAGTCGACTTGGTGAGCGTACTTGAATTGTCAGCTTGGTGAGCTGACTAGGGGAGTCGGGCTGGTGAGCTAACATGGTGAGTTGACTTAAAGTGGTGAGTTGGTGGGGCAAGTGGGGGTGACTTGGTGAGCTGACCTGGAGAGTTGGCCTAGGGTGTGGACTTGGTGAGTGAACATAGAGAGTCAACTTGGTAAGCGTACTTCAATTTTCAGCTTGGCAAGCTGACTTGGGGAGCCGACCTGACGATCTAACATGGTGAGTGGGCTTAAAGTGGCAACTTGGTGGGGCAAGTTGGCGAGCCGACTTAGGGAGGCCACTTAGAGACGCGACATGGCGAGCTAACTTGGTGAGAAAGCTCGATGAATGGACCTAAAGATTGACCTTGATGAGGCACTTTGGTGGGGTGACTTGATGATCAAACTCAAAGAGTCAACTTGGTGAGTATACTTGAACAATTGACTTGGTGGGGCAAGTTGGCGAGCTGACTTAGCAAGTCCACTTGGTGAGACGAGATGGTGAGTCGACTTGGTGCGGCGACTTGGCGAGTTGACTTGGTGAGTGGACTTAAAGACTGACCTTGATGAGGCGCTTTGGTGGGGTGACTTGATGACCGAACTTAAAGAGTCAACTTTGTGAGTGTACTCGAATAGTCAACTTGGTGACATGACTTGGTGGGCTGGCTTGGCGAGATGACTTGGCGTGCGTACTTGAATAGTAGACTTGGTGAGCTGACTGAAAGAGTCAACTCACTAAGGTGACTGGGTGGGAGTGACTTGGAGAGCTGACCTGGAGAGTGACTAAAGTTAAGAGCCTCTATTATTGAATTCTCTTCCCTATCACCCATATTCATTTCCTTTGCTATTCATGCTTCACATGGGAGTCTTTTTATATGATGATTTATTGTCAATCATGTCCATTCGCTACCAAAGAATTCATATTCTACAAATTCAAGATGCTGGAACTTTTGTGGATGTGCGGGCCATTGGAACATACTATAGAGAGGATGATGAACTTATTCTCAACTGTCAGACTCAGGCAAGTGATATAAATTGTAGAATCTTAACATATGGTTGTTCAAATTCTGTATCTCCTAAATGATTTCCTTTTAGCGTATAACTTGCTGTGCATAGTTGCCAAGTTTTCTTATTGTATCGGGCATATTAATGAAGAAGCATATTAGTTACTGTCGATATTTTTTTAGGCATTCTATAAAATAGTTCACATGCCTTGCGTATGATATGAGATTTTGAATGCATCCTGCACTCTCTCATCCGGCTAATGATGGATTACGGAGAGTGATATGAAATGATGATGCTAAAACACACACAATCAAATCCAAAATGAACTTGCATTACAAATGGATTGTGAAAATTTGATATTGTTGATTTATATATGTTTAAGTTGTGATTGTCTTGGTAGACATGCATGCAAAATCAACAATATCAGATTTTCACAATTGATTTGTAATGCAAGTTCATTTTGGATTTGATTGTGTGTGTTTTAGTGTCATCGTTTCAGATCACTCTCCATAATCCATCATCAGCCGAATGAGAGAGTGCAAGATGCATGCAAAATCTCATATCATATGCAAGGCATGTGAACTATTTTATAGAATGCCTAAAAAAAAATTCACACACGAGTTGATAGAAATTTCTACCTTCATTGGTCAAAATTTCTACCTTTAATGGTCAAAATTTTTGACCTTCATTGGTCGAAATTGCTACCTTCAATGGTCAAAATTTTTGACCTTCATTGGTTGAAATTTCTACCTTCAATGGTCAAAATTTTTGACCTTCATTGGTCAAAATTTCCACCTTCAATGGTCAAAATTTGCGACCTTCATTGGTCAAAATTTCTACCTTTCTTGGTCAAGATTTTCTACCTTCTTTGGTCAAAATTTCTACCTTGTTTGGTCGAAGTTTTGACCAATTCCTGACAAAACTTGCACAATGGCTATGGATGTTTTTCGACCAAAGTATTGGTCGAAATTTTGACCAACCAGAAGGTTGGTTGAAATTTTGACCAAAAAAATTCTGACCAATGGTTTGGTCGACTTTGGTCGAAAAGTGGGTCAAAATTTCAACCAATAATGGTAAAAAAATGGCCTCAGATGTACTAGTGGATCATGATGAGTGATGTACTTCTTAAGATATGAAACATGAAAGACATCATGCATCCTAGCAAGAGTTGGTGGTAGGGCAATTCTGTAGGCTACCGGGTTCATGATTTCTAATATTTCAAAGGGTCCTACATACCTTGGGGCCAACTTTTCATTCTTACCAAACTTGATGGTACTCTTTTGAGGTTTTACTTTTAATAACACCTTTTCTCCTATTAAGAATTCTTTAGGCATCCTTTTTGCATCTGCATAACTTTTCTATTTATTGTTGGCTTCTTTCAATCTTTCATGAATTTGGATTACCTATTCTTCCATTTCCTTAAGCATTTTAGGTCCAACAATAATTTTGTCCTCTAATCAATTCTAGCTCGCATGAGTTGTACATTTGTAGCCATATAGAGCCTCAAAGGGCCCATTTTAATGGTGGATTGATAGGAATTGTTATAAGCAAATTAGACCAAGGGTAGATACGTTTCCCACTAGTATTGTTCATCTATACATTAAACTCTTAAAAGATCTTCTAAAACCTGGTTTACTCTTTTTGTATGACCATTAGTCTCGGGATGATAAGCTAAGTTGATGTTTAGCTTAGTTCCTAATGCTGAAGATAATGTTTGCCAAAATTTGGAGGTTATCCTAGCATCTCTATTTGAGATAATTTTCTCTAGAACTCCATGTAGTCTAAAAATCTCCTTTATGAATTATGAGTGATTTCTGGTGCTCCATTGCTTAGATTTCCTAGTATAAAATGAGAAACCTTAGTTAATCTATCCACTACTACTAGAATTGTGTTATGTCTATTCTGTGTCATATGGAAATCCATTCTAGTACTTCATTTGGGTGCAAAAGGCCACTTGGATAATGATGTTCTACTTTTACTCTTTAGCATTCCAGACATCCTGCTACAAAATCTATTATTTATCTCTTCATTCCCTTTCAAAAATATAGTGCTTTAATATTCAACAACATTTTAGTCACAATAGGATGTCCTAAATATGAGCTGAATGGGATTCCTCTAGAATCATTCTTCGAAGTTTAGTTTTGTTGGGTATATAAATCCTATCATGATATCTTAACAATCCATCCTCTTCTATCGTAAATTCCAAATACTTGGGATCATGTGGGTCTCTGAATTGAGCTTGGCTGATCTCTACATAAAATTCATCATGCTCTAAATGTTGCAATACCTGATCTTTTAATCTGAAATTTATGACAGCCATTGCAAAAATGTGTCTCCTTCTACTTAAGACATATGCCACCTTGTTTTCCTTACCCTTGATGTAATTAATATCAAATTCATAATCTGCTAGAAATTCTAGCCATCTCCTCTATTTAGCATTAAGGTTGGATTGAGTGAAAATGTATTCTAGACTGTGGTGGTCAGATTGAAGATCAAAAGGTTTGCCTATCAAGTAGTGTCTCCACATTTGAAGGGCATGTACTATAGCTTCCAATTCTAGGTCATGGGGGCATAATTTTTCTCATAATTCTTCAATTTCCTTGACTCATATGCAATTACCTACTCATCCTACATTAGCACTCCACCAACTCCTTCCCCTGATGCATCTATTATGACTACGAATTTCTTTTGTGGGTTGAGTATTCTTAGTATGGGTGCCGTAGTTAGTTTTTCTTTTAGATACTCAAAAGTTGATTGACATTTTTTAGTCCATACACATTTCTTTCCCTTTTTTTGAAGTGATGTGATTGGGTAAGCTATCTTGGAAAAATTCCTAACAAATTTCCTATAGAATCTTGCCAATCCCATGAAACTCCTGACTTTTTTCACATTCTTAGGTATAGACCATTCCTTAATTGCTTTGATTTTTAAAGGATCTATGACTATTCCTTTCACTGATATAATATGTCCTAAATACTAGATTTCTTTATGATAAAATGCGTATTTAGACAATTTTCTGTATAATTTATGTTCTTTCAGCCTTTGCAAGACTTTTTCTAGATGCTCTTGATGTTCTTTCTTGTTCTTTGAATAGATTAGGATGTTATCTATAAAGATTAATACAAACTTATCTAGACAATCTTGGAATATGCTATTCATTAAATTCATGAAAGCTATTGAAGCATTGGTTAACCCGAAGGGTAATACTATGAACTCACAATGCCCATACCTAGTTCTAAATGCAGTTTTGTGAATGTCTTCATCCTTGATTTGGAGCTGGTGATATCCTGACCTTAAGTCAATCTTTGAAAATACTATAGTGTCTTTCATTTGATCAAAGAGGCTGTCTATTCTAGGAAGTGGGTATCAATTTTTAATGGTGACCTTATTGAGCATTCTATAATCTATGCATAATCTCATAGTTTCATCCTTCTTCCTAATAAAGAATACTCGGGCTCCCCATAGTGAAACACTAGGCCAGATAAGTTTCTTAGTTAACATATCCTACAATTGTATTTGCAGCTCCATTAATTCTATGGTGGTCACTTGATAAGGTGCTCGAGAGATCAGTTCTACTCCTAGTATCAAATCTATGATAAAATCAAAGACTCGGGATAGAGGTAAATCGAGGAGCTCTTTGAGAAACACATCCTCATATTTCTTCAAATAGGGATAATTTTCTTTTAAAGATTCTTTTAATTTTTCTTTGATTTCCCAGTCTTCAAAAATGTAATCATCTCAATGAGTGGTGTTTATAGGATCTCTCATATCTTCAACTCTTACTACAAAAATCTTGCAGCCTTTTCTTCAAATTTCTTGAGTTGCATGGAAAATATCTGTTTTGATTTAATTTCATGTATAATCTCTTTAATGCTTATAGTTTTTCCTTGGTCATCCATACAATCTACAATTTTTTCAAGACAATCAACCATGGCTTTATGCTCACTGAGCCAATTGAGCCAATTAATGCCTATAATAATATCATAAGACCCAAGAGGTGCTACATACAAATTCAATTTAGTGGAGAAATTTGGAAAATCAACTCATGCCTCAAATAGACATTGCTCTACCTTAGCCCTTGGTTGGTTTGCACACTTGACTAGCCATGGTTTTTCATATAACTAGATCTCTTTGGAAATCTACTTAATAGTTTAGGCGATATAAAGCATTCATAAACTCCAATATTAATTAAAATAGAAATAGGGTTCTTGTAGATCTTACCCGAAGTTTTAATCAGGCCAATCTACTATTTCGGTTGTCAATTATCATGTGTTGCATGAATCCTTTACTGATAAACATGTTGCTGAGGTGGAAGGGGTGGTCGGGGTGAGTGATTGGTATTAATCTTAATAGGCTATTTATAAGCACAATTGAAGCATCCTGAAGGTGGCCCCTTCTTTTCACTGCCCTTATTATTCTTATTTATATTGAAATTACTTTTAAAATCCTTGATTCCATTCCCTTTTATTTCTAGTTTGCTAAATTTATAATACTTAAATTATTTCTTCTGAAATCTAGTATCTATACTTTTTGTATTCCAATTTGTTTTTCTTTTATTATCCTAGATGGAATCATCTCTCTTGATTTTATATTCCTGTCGGTGTTGGAAGCATGAATGATGATGATATTCCTATGGGGGAGTATGGTAGAAACATGATTAGATTATTATCATGATGATATGTTACATTCATGTCTGCATTTGTCATTGATGTCAACATAGCAATTTTTTGTGGTATCTAACAGAAGAACAACGAAAAGATCAAGTTGGCATGGATAAACAATTGAATACTTTCACTAAGCGAGGTTAAAGGGAGATACTACTAAGTGTCTAGTATATGCAGCTAACCTTGGAAGAAAAAGATATTAAGTTTGGAAGAAGTTATGCAAGTTTCAATGAAGATTTTTCTGAGATAGAGTTGACAGAGGCATGTTCTGGTAAACTTGTTATATCTCTTAGCAAAGTTGTTATTCTGAGAAGCCAAATTTAAAGATGTGAAGAAGACATGTTGGTGATGAAATGGCTAAGCTCACTCATCATAATATTACATGTACAAAAATTTATTCAAGTTACAAGGAAAAAGATTAATGTTGTCACTAAGTGTAACGTGTTCTTAATGTGGTCCTATAATAATTAATTGAAAAGGTGTATAGTGGACTTAGGGAATTTTTTTATGGATTCGGTATAAAGGAAGGACATTTTCCTTTATCATGTATGGAAGAGAGTGAATGATTGTAAGAAGAACAAAGAGTGGAATGTGAAGATAAGTAGAGTAGAGCAAAGGTGAAGGAAACTTCATTACCAAGGTTTTATTGTGTGATATGAAGTTTGATACTTGGATTTGAGGTTCGTGACTTGGTCTACAAGGTCTGAAAGTGATTGGTCTGGTTGATAGGATAGAGGAAAGAAGTTAAAGTTTAGTACATATAATTATTCTACAAGGAATAGTTGAGAGATCAACTAGATAGTGAGTTCAGTGGTCTTTCTTAAGAAGCTATTTGGACAGTGGGTTCTTCTCTCTTCTACAACTCCTAACAGGGTTGGAATCTTCTAACAAGGATTCAAATTCTCCTAACAAGGACTCATATGTACTAAATGTTGTAATAGATTCCTAATAGGGTCCATCCTCTAACAAGGAATGTTTATATTAGTACATCATCTTGTGGGCATCATTCCCACCATGGTTTTCCCTTTGATCAAGGGTTTCCCTGGTTAACATATATGGTGTAATTGTGTATGTGCATCTTTGTATCATTGCTACTTAATTTAGTTAAATGGTTAAGATTATTTAAGGTGGATAAATGTTTTAATTATTGGATAATTGATTCACCCACCCCCCCTCTCAGTTAACTTGGTGGACTATTGTTTCTAACAATTGGTATTAGAGCATCAGGTCCTTGAAGATAAACTTTAACAACTTTGGGAGATCCATTGTGAACATATTCAGGAAGGATATTCCTAAGTTAGGCAGAGGAAATTTTGACACCCAAATGATGGAAATTCTTGGTGAGTTATCAGGTCTGTGTAAAAAATAGAGCATTGAGTGTCCAAATCCAGAGTCCTTTTATTGTATACAAGAGAATAGAAACACAAGAAAAGATAAGTCTAGATTCGAAGAAGATGTAAAGATAAAGGAAGGTATTGATCTACTTATGAAAAGAGAGCTAGAAGGTATGAAATTTTTTGTTTGTTGGACATGTAAAGAATTTGGTCATTTTTTGACTAGATGTCCTTGTTGGAATGTTCAAAATGGGAAGAGTACTTCTGAGAGTGGGGGTGAATCATAAGTATCACACTTTTAACCTTTTTCAATCCTTTAAACATATAATTGAAAAGTAAACTGCATGCACGTAAACATATAAATGAACATAAAGTAAACACATGCAATAACACATAACACCAGATTTGGTAACCCAAAAACCCTCTAGGAATAAGAAGGTAAAACTGAGGTGGAGATGATACCCACAAAAATCATTGTAGCAATAAATGTTTAACCACTTCTGATGGTTTGCCCTGTGAAAGGCTTGCCCTGTTAAAGGCTTTATACTGTGTCAATAGTGACCTGATTAGAGGATTTACAAACACTTTACATGAAGTGTCACCCTTTTAAAGGATTTACAATAGGCTATTAAACCCACCTAATATAATAGAATTTTCAAGCACCTTCTCCAAAGGTTCTCCTACCTAGCTGTTAAGCTAACCTATCAATATAGGATTTTTAACTTCTAATACAATGGCAAGAAAGTATTAGAACAATAAACTTGACAGTATGCAATCTCTAATCATGGGATTCAGGCACTTGATCTGCTCTCTAATCTTGATCCTCTGAGATCTGATATCTAATCATGTCCCTTGTCTCTTGTGTTGTTCTGATCAACTGGATATGAAATTGTTGCTCTGTTCCTCTAAGTCTTTCTTCCTTCACATTGAATTTTTCTATAATCTCCCCATTCACTACTCTCTTCCACATTACCTAATTGAATTTGTGACCTCCTTTTAAAGATTGTGAAGACCTAGGGTTAGGTATGGATCTATGATCCATATTGAATCTTAAGTTCCTGCTCATTCCTTGCATTTTCCTCATTGGTTCCATGCCTTCTCCATTTTTCTAATTGGCTACATGTTGATCACACAGGAAACATAAAAGATTCATTCTTATCCTTTTTCTCCTTCCAAATCCTTCTATGTCAGCTCCAAAAATGATTTACATTTGAGTTTGTGAGGGTACAAACTCATATGCTGATTTTGTGTTACTCGGCACATACTGAACTACTAGTGCTTGACACTCTATCTCGCTCAACACATATATGATTCTAACTCACTTAGCATACGAAGCATTTTGACTTGCTCGACATCAACTGTGACTTAGCACCTATAAGTCACTTGGCACTTATATATTGCTCGGTACATGAAGTCACTCAACACCTATTGAAAATCTAACTCGGCACACACTATGGCTCGGCATACATAGTGTACTCGACATCAATGTAGAAATTGGTTAAGTGTGTTGACACTCAAATGTCAAAACTATCTAAGGACCAACAATCTCCCCCTTTGACATGAGTTTCAAAAATACTTAACTAAACATTACTAATATGTCCTTATGAGTACCCTATCCACAAAATTTTGAAATTTGTTTAAAATACCTTAACTCCCCTTGAGCTAATTGTGCCTCAACATTCTTGAAACCAAAATTTTGTGCTGACGTGCCTAATACTCTTTGTCTTTTGCACCGTTCTTGTATTTTGTACCTATGTGCTATTTCATCCGTATAATTGCCAAAATTTTGTATCTCCCCCTCTTGGCTATCAAAATTTATTTCAAACTATTATATCTTCCTTAAAACATATATCTCCCCTTTTCTTATTATTATTTCTCCCCCTTTTTTGACACTAATGTCAAAGGGTTCTAAGGAGTAATACCATATTTAGCCAAAAAATTACTATTTACCTCCATTATTATTTTCAGAGCTACATTCTAATTCTCCGAAGTAATGTCAAGTGACTTGTGCTGGATGAAAGTCTCTGTAGCAAGGTGTACTAGTCCATCAAGTGTAGAAAGATTTGGATCTTTCTTTAAAACTATTTCAGCATACACTTGCTCCTTGTGGAGGACTTCTACATTTGGTGTTAGGGAGGATTGGATTTGCATCAATTTGGCCTTAATATTAGCTTCCTCTACTGTAAGTAAAGCTAACTCCCTTTAAGTGTGAAGCGATTGCTTCTCACTTTGAGCTGGATCTTTTGGCAGTTGCATGCTAGAAATTTTCAAATTTCTTTCCAAGCTCATTATTCTCTGGTTTGTTTCTTGTGTGAAATTGGAAAAATCACGCAACTACCTGTACAACGAAAAAATGTTTTCAAGGACAACTTTGACCTTATCTATTTTCTTGGCCAACTCTACTTGTTCAAGTGCTATGCCACTTGATATCTTTTCATTCACATTTCCTTGAAACTTTCTCTCTGACCATTCTATGAGTTTAACATTGGTATCCTAGTCTTCATTTGTCACCTGGTCAACTATATCTGATAGTTGCTCTATTATTGGCTCTACTTTATTTGGTGACTACAAGCTGAAGGCATCTATAAAGATGTCCTTGATCTCATGAATTGTTTGCTTATGTTTGAACTCTTTCCTTAATATTTCCTACCTCATCCTTCTATCTAATGCATTTTTCATTTTAGTCATTTGTGCCATTGTGATGGTCTTAGAATCATAAGAAGGAATCACAATATCCTCATCTAGTTCAGGGTCTCCATAATGATGTACCCTTGCCACTTTAGTTGAACTCGAGCTTGGAGTTGAGAATTGCAAAGGAATGGCTTTAGTGCTCGACTTCTAAATGGTCTTTGTAGGAGTGCCAGTCTTTGGTAGTTCTACCAATGTCTGAATGGTGGCCTGCTCCTTTTCTTTTGAGGTATCATCTTTTTCATCTAATTTTCCTTCCACTGCACTCGACATCTAAACAATATCACTTGTTTCACTTGGTGGAGGTGGTGGTGGAAGCATCAAAATCTCATTGTAAGTAGTTGTATATGTGAAAGGTGGTTCCTTTGTTTCACCTTTTTCTTTTGTGGTGGTGCTACAATAAGGGAATTGATGTTCTAAGATGACTTGTTAGGAACATCCTTGATAATTATTGTTTTTGTAGGTGTGATGATTGTATGAGGTGGACTAGGAGGTGACATTTGTGTGTCTTGCACACTCTGTTCATCTTGCTGCTCTTGCTATTCATCTGTTGCCATGTCTTCTCCTTTAGTTGATTCCTCCTCTTCTATCTCCTTATTCTCTTCCTCTCCTTTTTCTTCCTCATCTTTCTTTTCATCTACCTTCTCTTTGGCACTGGATTTTTCCTTATTTTCTTCCTCCACCTTGTCATCAGTTATCTTATATATTGTTTTCCACAATTATGTAGATTTATTTATAACATCCTCAATCTTGTTTTGAAGGATGCAAAAGGCTCTATACTTGGGTGCAAACTTTCCACTATGTTTCTTGTTTGCCTTTGTTATTTGAGCCTTTTGTCATATCAGGCTTTACTTGAGCTAGGGTAGATTCTCTAATATCCCTTTCCATCTTCAAACAATAATGCCACTTATTCTCAATTATCTCATATAGTTCCTTGGGCATAGTATTGTCAAGTTCTAGAGGTGTGTTTTTAAATTTTCCATCATGGCTTACACAAATTCCTCTACTTTATTCCGCTCTTCCCTATTGAGCTTATTGAAATTAAGGGACTTTAAATCATTCAAATCTACATTTTTAATCTTATTACAAAGTTTATCAATTGCAGATTTAGGAGGATGGCTTACCACTTTAAATTGGCTAATGTCCTCTAATTCTGTTCTTTCTTCATCATCTATATCTGGCTGTGCCACATACCTTCTTCTCTTCTTTGGCCCTTCAGCAGGCTATTCAGTGGCTTTCTTCTTCTCTTTTGATGCCTCTTTAGCCTTTTGAGTGGTTGCTCTTGTAGTAGCCCTTGTTGCTGGAGTTGGCTTAGTTGGAGCTGGCTTAGTTACCTTTTTGGGCTTGGACTGAGCTGGAGGTTGAGTTTTTGCCTTTCTCTTCTTTTTCTTGGTAGGTGTAGGTGCTTCCTCAACTTCTTCTCCCTTGACACCTTCCTCCTTGTCTTCTCCTAAGCCTTGTGTCAGTTCTATTGGACCTTTCCCTTGTTCTCCTTCTTCTTCACTATCTCCTTCTGCTTCTTCTTCTTCTTCTTCTTCACCTGCTTCTCCTTCAATGGTTGCTCCAAATGTCTTCTTTATCTTCTTTACCATTTTATCTTTCTTCTTGATAACAGAATTTGTTTTCAATTCAGTCTCAACTTTGGACTTGACAACATCATATGTTCCAAAGTCAGGGGCTGCCTTATCTATTTCTTCTGCAAGCAATGTTGTGATTGCTGCTGAGGCTTCATCTACATCAAGCTCATATCCCAATGGCCTTAGCCATCTTACTCTTGGTATTGCTACCTAGATGTAGGTGTAGTCAATGTCAACCAAGAAGCATATGTCATTGACATGTTTTTCCACCAATAAAACTAGTATTCTCATTCTTTGCTTCAAGCGTTTCTTAAAGTCTTCAAAATAACTTGTCATTTGTGCCTTAAAATTGTCACCCATTTGATCAATGAATTCATTAATTTGTGTGATTGTAGACTTGTTGGAATTCCAATTTGCCTTCCCAATTGAAGGGAATTCTTCCATCGCATAAAAGAATATACACACAAGAATTGAACCAAATTTGCATTAAGAACCTTTTGATCTCCTTATTGCTCCTAGGTTCTCATTAATTTGCTGAAACATTAGCTCTTCTAGATCATAAGTATGATCTTTCTTTACCAAATTGTATGCCACATCAACAACTGTGCATGGTACATTGTTTAGTCTACTTGATTGGTCGAATTTGTGTGAAATTATTCTCACAACAAAGTCAAGTAGGAGTTTTGTTACAATGTCTATGGTCATTCCCCTATTATTCCATTTGGCTCCTATATTCTTCTCAATAACCTCCTTTCTATTGCTTCTTAAGGTCTTTGGATGATCTAGGGTTGGGAGACCTGTAACCCTATGCACTATTCTTTTTGTGATCTTTATAGGTCCTATCTCCAGCCACAGACATCCATCATGAATTCTATTCAAAAAAATGCGAATCCATTTTGTCTTAAACACCATAGGAAAAACTAGGGTTTTAGTCAAACCCTTCTTCTCAACAATCTAGAACTCGTATTTCAAAATCCCATTATTACATAACTTATCATAGGCATGGAAGATTTCAAGATCACCTATGACACCAATTTTGCAGTTATAACATTTTCTGACATCTTGAACCATGACAACTTTAGGTGGGATAATGGATAATGCACCAGCTGGGTCATTTCTATAGGCAACTTTAGGTATTGGCCTAAATTCAAGTTGTTTTACCTCATTGCTAACTAACTAAATCTAATGATCTTCCTTTGCTTTAGGGTTTCTTGAGCTAGAGGTCATTTTACCAAACTAGGGCTTAAGTATATTAATTTTTTTAACTTTTTGCATAGCTCGGCACTTGATAAATACCTTTGAATTGATGAGTTTGTGTTGAATTACTATTATAATCCATTCAAATGGTTGTTAGGTTGCTGTTTGATCACTTCTTTGCTCTTCTCATCTTTTCTTTGTGTTTGAATAGCATGAAAATGAATGAAATTCAACCTTATACCTGTCAAAGACCTAGCATTAAATGCTTCATGCATACAGTTGTAAACTCGGCACTTGAAGGATTTAGCATGACTCAGCTCCCATTGTATTTCATTTACTCAACTTCCACTAGTTCTTCACTTCACTCAGCTTCTATTGTTAACTCGGCATCCATTGGAGCTTTACTCGACATCTAAGGACAGTTCAGCAGGATTTGCAAAAAAATTATATTTTGCCCTAGCATCTTTGGTAATGCAAATTTCTTCCTTGCAATGCTCCTTTGTTCTTTGGAATTGATGTATGATTGAACTTTGTATATCAGTCTCATACACCTTTCTTTTGCTTAATTGGATGAAGTGTGATCACTTGACCTCTTGGGTGAAGTGATCCCTCCATTTGATGTGCTACACTCATCTTTCTTTTTCCAAGTCTTGTTCATTTTCCCTCTTATTTTTTCAACATAAACCTTCTCTTTTCCTTTGTTGACTTCTATCTTGGGTGCTTTTGACTTTGTTGGGCAATTCCTACTGATATGACTAGTCTTCAAGCAACTGAAACATGTAGTTTGGCTTAGCCATCTGCTATAATTCCCTCTAAAATGTGTCCTTATGCAATTTTCAAGAATGTGTCCATACTCATGACAATAATGATGGCTATACCTGGTGTTGTAATCTAAGTTGTAGTGATGTGCATGGTTGGTTCCTCTTGTGGGCTGATTAGGTGTCCACATAGGCTTTGATCTACACTCAAATGCTCTATGTCCATATTTTTGTAGTTGTAGTAGTGACCTTCAAATCTTGGTGTCCTCATAGTCTTGGTTCTACACTCATGTGCTTGATGTCCTTGCTTTTTGCACTTGTGACAAAAGCTTGCATTGGTAGGCTTATCATATTGATGACTATTCTTGCTCCTGCACACATTAGAGGTATGTCCCTTTTTACCACATAAATGATAAGTAAGTTTAGTTTTTACCTTTATTACTCCTTTCTTCTGTAGTCTTTGATGATTCTCCTTGTTTAGTGCTGGTGTAACCAAGCCTTGAAGTATTATTACTAGCCCTTGGTGATTTCAGTAGTTGCTCAAAGTACCTGATAGCCTCATTAGGTTTGTTGAAGCTTTCTGCTACCTCCTTTTCCTCTTTAATTCATTCTAAAATTATTCATTCTAAATTCTTAGAGTGGAAATTTCAATATCCTTCATGTTTAGCTCATGATGAGCATTCATCATCTGACTTAAGGTGTCTAGCTACACATTTGAGATATTTTCAAACTCAATTGTCTTCTCCTCCAGTGTATTGGTAAGATTTCTCTTGTCATCTTCTATCATGGCCTTGTCTTCAATGGCTCTCTTCTTTTGTTCAATCACTTCACAAAGCATTATGGCTTGTGATTCTTGTTCAAGCTTGAGTAATCTAATTTCTTCAGCTTGTACTTTGTTTTTCTCCATCAGTTCTACTATTGCTGCATCAAATTCTTTGGAATCATTATTGGAAAACACTTATGTGGTATCAATCTCTTTCTAGTGTATGTCATTTTCAGCTATGGCTATCTCCTTTCTTCTTTTTAAGGACTTTCTTAGTTCTTCTCTAGCTTCTTCCACTTTGTGTAGAGCTAGGTGTACATCAATCACCTGATTGTCTATGATCTTCCCAAGTTTGAAGACTTCCATCTTCTGATCTTTTCTCTAAGCTGTTAGGCTTCTCCTTGTGAGATCCCTTCTCTGATACCAATTGTTGGAATGTTCAAAATGGGAAGAGTACTTCTAAGAGAGGGGGAGGGGGCGGTGGGGGGGGGAGGAGTGGTGGGGGTGAATCAAAAGTATCACACTTTTAACATTTTTCAATCCTTTAAACATATAATGGAAAAGTAAACTGCATGCATGTAAACATATAAATGAACATAAAGTAAACACATGCAATAACACATAACACTAGATTTGGTAATCCAGAAACCCTCTAGGAATAACAAGGTAAAACTGGGGTGGTGATGATACCCAGAAAAATCACTACAACAATAAATGTTTAACCACTTCTAATGGTCTGCCCTATTAAAGGCTTTACACTGTGTCAATAGTGACCTAATTATAGGATTTACAAACACTTTACATGAAGTGTCACCTCGTTAAAGGATTTACAATAGGTTGTTAAACCCACCTAATACAATAGGATTTTCAATCACCTTCTCCAAAGGTTCTCTTACCTAGCTGTTAAGCTAATCTATCAATATAGGATTTTCAACTTCTAATACAATGGCAAGAAAGTATTAGAAAAATAAACCTGATAGTATGCAATCTCTAATTGCTGGATTCAAGCACTTGATCTACTCTCTCTGATCTTGATCTTCTAAGATCTGATATCTGATTGTGTCCCTTGTCTTTTGTGCTATTATGATCAACTGGATATGAAATTGTTGCTTTGTTCCTCTAAGTCTTTCTTCCTTCACACTGAATTTTGCTATAATCTCCCCATTCACTCCTCTCTTCAACATTACCTAATGGAGTTTTCAACCTCCTTTTAAAGATTGTGAAGACTTAGGGTTAGGTATGGATCTACGATCCATATTGAATCTTAAGTTCTCGCTCATTCCTTGCATTTTTGTCATTGGTTACATGCCTTCTCCATTTTTCTAATTGGTTGTATGTTGATTGCATAGGAAACATAAAAGATTCATTCTTATCCTTTGTCTCCTTTGAAATCCTTCTATATCGGCTCCAAAAATGGTTTACATCTGAGTTTGTGAGGGCACAAACTCATATGTTGATTCTGTGTTACTCGGCACATACTAAACTACTGGTGCTTGACAACTATTACACTCTGTCTTGCTCAACACATATACGATTTTGACTCATTTAGCATATGAAGCATTCTGACTTGCTTGGCATCAACTGTGACTTGACAACTATATGTCACTCAACACTTATGTACTACTCGACACTTGAAGTCACTCAGCACCTGTTGAAAATCTAACTTGGCACACACTGTGGTTCGACATACATAGTGTACTCGACATCAATATAGAAATTGGTTAAGTGTGTTGACACTTAAATGTCAAAACTATCTAAGGACCAATAGTCCTAAGAGAATAAGAAAATCTAGAAAGAGTTTACTTTCTGATAAAGTTGAAGAATTTAAAGCAAGTATGGAAAGATTCTTGAATTATTGTGATAATGAGCCTAGATTGGTTATTGAAGAAGTAATAGAAGAGACAACTTTGGTAACTATTATTTAAAGTAAAAATGTAAGAGTTGATGAGAAATTTGAGATACAAGAAAGAATAGTTGACTACAATTCAAATGATGAGAATGTTGTTGCTAAACCAAGGAATGATGAAGTATTCTTTGAGACTAACAATAATTTGCAGAATGAAGGAGAGCTAAGGCAGGAACAAAGCTCATAACCTTCAATAGAGCTAAGAGTTGAGATAACAACTCCTACTTTGGGTAAGAATATGACAAAGAATCATCCACTCAAGAAGATCATCAGAAGCAAAGATAAAGGTGTGATGACAAGAAGCAGAATCAATGAAGAACTATGTTTTATATCTTAAGTTGAACCAAAGAATGCAGATGAAGCATGTAAAGATGACTATTGGAAGCAAGCTATGAAAGAGGAATTGGATCAGATAGTAAAGAATGAGACAGGGGAATTAGTCACCAGACCAACAGACAAGAATGTGATAGGAAATAAATAGGTATTCAAGAACATGATGAATAAATAAGGTGAAGTTGTAAGGAACAAGGAAAGATTGGTATGTAAAGGTTACTCACAGAAAGAAGGAATAGACTATGATGAAATCTATGCTCCTATGGCAAGAATAGAAGTAGTAAGGTTATTCTTAGCATATGCAACATATAAGAAATTCAAAGTGTATCAGATGGATGTTAAGTCAACATTTCTAAATAAAGAAGTTGAAGAAGAGGTATACATAGAAAAACCTAAAGGTTGTCCTTTAACAGATGATAGTATGTAGATTGAAGAAAGCATTGTATGGCTTGAAGCAAGCACACAAAACCTAGTATGCAAGGTTGGACAAGCATTTGACAAAGCTTGGATATAGAAAAGGTATGGCAGATAGTAATCTATATTGGAAAGAAATTAATGATGGATTGATGATTTTGGTAACATTTATTGATAATATCATATTGGGAAGAAATAATGATGAAAGTGACAAGTTTGCATAAAAATGAAGAAGGAATTTGAAATGAGCATGATAGGAGAAATGACATATTTTCTAGGATTACAAATTGTGCAAAATAAAGAAGGAATCTTTATTTCTCAGACTAAGTATATGAAAGATCTACTGAAAAGGTTTGGTTTGGAAATATGTAAACCCATTGGAACACCTATGGTAATAGGACACAAGTTATCTACAAAGGATGAGACACATACTGTAGAACATAAGAAGTACATATCTACAATTAGAGGATTGCAATATCTGACTCACACAAGGCCAGATATAGCAAATGCAGTTGGAATTGTTGCAAGATTTCAAGCTAACTCTAGAGAAGCACGTTATGTAGTAGTTAAAAGGATATTTAGATACCTAAAAGGAACACTTGAGTTCAAATTGTGGTATGATAGATCTAATAATTTTACTCTATATGCTTATACGAATGCTGATTGGGTAGGCAATATGGATGATAGAAAGAGCACTAGTGGTGGAGCCTTCTTTCTTGGAGGAAGATTGGTTTCTTAGATGAGCAAGAAGCAAGATTGTACCTCACAAAGTACAATAGAAGCAAAATATGTTGCAGTAGAAAAAAATTGTAATCAAGTTGTTTGGATGGAGCAGATGTTGAAGGATATAAGGATAGAATTTAGCAAACTTGTTGTCATACATTGTGACAACACAAGTACAATAAATATGTCAAAGAATCCAATGTTGCATTCTAAGACTAAGCACGTTTCTATCAAGTATCACATGTTGAGAGAAAAAGTTGCAGAAAAGGAAATTAGATTGGAGTATGTAAGCACTAAAGAGAAGATTGCAGATAGTTTCACTAAGCCTCTTCCCAAAGAGACTTTTGAGTATTTGTAAGGTATGCTAGGGGTTATACCCCTTCCTACACTAGAGTAGATGATGCAAGAGTGCATCAGTCTAGTGTAATAGAGCACTATTGTTTATCTAGATTGAATGCTGATGCTTCCTATATGGGGGAGTATTTGTGATGGATAGATTCATCTAGGACTCTTGTTGCATGTTGTTTATAATTCTAACTTTGAACACTTGAGCGTGTTAGAGATAGTTGTTACAGAGATTGATGGTTGCTGAAACCATTGACATTGATCTCAATGGGGGAGAAGTACAACATGAAAAATAGTTTGGGAGAAGAAAAAAATAGTTGAGAAATACATTAGTAAAAGTACAGATAACAGTTTGGAAGAAGTACAACATGGAAGAATGATTGATGAAGAGAATTTGAAAAGAAAGATTAATAGTCTTTTGCAGTTGGTATTTTTGGAACTAGATGTTTTTCATCTATGTTTCCATAAATGCCAAAGGGGGAGATTGTTGGAAGAATTAATGTTGATGATATTCCTATGGTGGAGTGTGGTAGAAACACGATTGGATCATTATCATGATGATATGTTACATTCATGATTGTGTTTTTCATTGATGTCAACATAGCAATTTTTTGTGGTATCTGATAGAAGAATAATGAAAATATCAAGTTGGTATGGATAGACAGTTGAGTACTTTCACTAAGCAAGGTTAAAGGGAGATACTACTAAGTGTCTAGCATATGCAGCTAACCTCAAAAGAAAAAGATATTAAGTTTAGAAGAAGTTATGCAAGTTTTAGTAAACACTATTCTAAGATAGAGTTTACAGAGGCATGTTCTGGAAGAATTGTAATTCTGAGAAGCTGACATTAAAGATGTGAAGAAGACATGTTGGTGATGATGTGGCTAAGCTCACTCATCATAATATTACATGTACAAAAAGATATTCAAGTTACAAGGCAAAAGATTAATGTTATCACTAAGTGTAACGTGTTCTTAAAATGGTCATATAATAATTAATTGAGAAGGTGTAATAGCTGACTCAGGGAATTGTTTTATGGATTCAATATAAAGGAAGGACATTTTCCTTTATCATATATGGAAGAGAGTGAATGATTGTAAGCAACACAAAGAGAATAATGCAGAGATAAGTAGAGCAGATTGAAGGTGAAGGAAACTTCATTGCCAAGGTTTTATTGTGTGATTAGAAGTTTGATACTTGGATCTGAGGTTCATGACCTAGTCTACAATTTTTGATAGTGATTGGTCTGGTTGACAAGATAGAGCAAAGAAGTTAAAGTTCAGTACACACAATTATTCTGCAAGCAATTGTTGAGAGGTCAATTAGATAGTGAGTTCAGTGGTCTTGTCTCAGAAGCTATTTGGACAGTGGGTCCTTCTATCTTCTACAACTCCTAACAGGGTTGGAATCTTCTAACAAGGATTCAAAGTCTCCTAACAGGGACTCATATGTACTAAATTTTATAATAGACTCCTACCAGGGTCCACCTCTAACAAGGAATATTTATATTAGTACATCATTCCCACTAGGGTTTTCCCTCTGATCAAGGGTTTTCCTAGTTAACATATCTGGTGTAATTGTGTATGCACATCTTTGTATTGTTACTATTTACTTTGATTAAATGGTTAAGATTATTTAAGGTGGATACATGTTTTAATTATTGGATAACTGATTCACGCCCACCCCCTAGTTATCTTGGTGGACTATTGTTTCTAACAGTCAAACAACCTTTTCTAAAGCCTCTTCTATGGTTCGAGGAGTGAGAAAATCAATTGCCCCTCCTATTCTATTATTTAGACCCATGATGAATTTCCTCACCTTTAAGTTCTTGTCTTGTTGGTATGGTGGTATGTACTTCAGTAATCGAGTGAATTTATCCCAATATTTATGCATAGTCATATCTCTTTGCTTGAGATTTTAAAAATCTAGCAACTTTTGATCATAGAAGGTTTGTGGTAACCAATGGTTCCTAAAAACAGTTACAAAATTTTTCCAGGTAAATGTCAAGCTATCATTTTGCATGATGCTGAACAAAAAGAATCCTTTTGAACTCCTCTCTTGAAAAGTTAATCTGGGATCAACTCCAAGGTTCTAGGTGATCTTGTGACCTACTGGAATCCACTTAGTAGAAGATAAATGTGAGTGTTCATGAGGAGGCCTTTGCTAGTTCTAATCAATTTCGGATAAGATTTGAATCTACTTGCCATCTCAAAAGAAAAACCACAAAAAAGAAATGTATTTTTGTGTTTTGTATTTTTTTATGAATGTAATATAACAATGCAACTATATGAATTCCTAAATTAACCAAGGGTTAGTAAAGAAAATAATGAAGATAAGGTAATAAGAAGTTTAAGAAAATGACTTGAAAAGTAAACCCCTAACTGATATAAGCTACAAAAACAACACATCTGTGAATTAACCTTTGAAAATATTGATAGGTAACTAATGAAAATAGGAGCAATGCTTCCTTAAGTCCATTGATGCAATCATCAATAGAAATTTCGTAACCATAAGATGTTTCACTTTTCATTAGATCACAAGGCCATAAAAAGTGCACTCATGTGAGACAAAAAGCTATGTAGGAACAATAGTGATCTCTTCTCAAACTAAGTATGCCAACAAAATTTGTAAAACTATAGCAAACACTAGAATTAAAAGATCCAACAATCAAAATGACACAATAAAACTATTGGCTCCATTATATTCCATGAATGTACATTCATAAACTATAAAACATTTAGGAAAGAATAACTACACTTCGAATGAGAGCACCAATAGCATATATTATTGCATCAAAATAATGGCCTAGAATACATATTACATTCATGAATTTATAAGAAATCTTCTCCTCAAATTATTTTGAGAGTGAGAGATCTCTTTATGCAAACATATGATTATAAACTCATAAAAAAAAATCTATTTATGTACAAACTGACTCTCTAACTGGTGCTAAGTAGGACTCCATCCTTATTTATATCATTTAATGGATGCATGGGCCTTTACATGTCTTAAAACAAAGAAAGCATGAGAAAATAAGAAGAAGAAAGCCATTAGATGATGTGGGAGCCTCTAGAGATGCCAAAAATAGAGGCTCCATCTTCCCTAGGTGTTTGTAGGAGTTAAGCTACCATTAGAATGTGTTTCTGATGCATGGAAAGCTCTAAATTTGGAACTGGCAGTTAATTGTCAGTGCACCTTTAACTTGCTCAAAAACTTCTAGTGCACCTCAAAAGAAGCCCACCTCAAAAGCAATGCACCTTGCGGACCTGGTGCACCTATGCACCTCAAAAGTAGGTCCAAAAAATGCAAAATTTTACCAAGTGTTAAAACTGGAATTCTAGCTTATGAGTTTTGTTCCCCTTCATACTAGAGCTATGTCTAGGTATTTTCTCTTGAATTTCTCTATAATCTCAATGATCTAGGCCACATCTAGGAAATCTAAAGCTTCATATTTTTCCTTAACTTTTTCCCTATAGTTTACCACCTCGATGTGAGAAATTACAAAATCTCCTAGCTTCACATCCAAATCTAAGAATGCCTCTTTAGTTGTAAATGCTTGTCTAATATCATCATTAGTGGAAGCTTCTTCAAAAGTCTTCTAAAATTTTTCAAAAATTGCTTCTACAGTCATCATTTTATCCCTTAAATCATCTTCAAAAATTTCTAAGCACACATCATTATAATGTCTCTTTGTCTCCAAAAATTGCTCTTGGGTTTGACCCTTGAGCTTATGAATATCCACATGTAATGTTTCCATTACTTTATTGCCATCTACAATCTTCTCTATCCAATTGTTTATTTTATCTAACTCATCTTCTATATATACATCCATCAACATCTGATATCTTTGACCTTTTATTGATTGCAACCTTTGCAGGTCTTTACCCCAGTTATGCAATTCATCCATTAACCCAAAATTTTAGTTCAAAATAACCACTAGCTTATTTTCATTATTTTGCATACGGTGTAGCAATTTGAGATTTCCTTGTATAATTTGCACACCTTTCTCTTCAAAAATTTCTTGTCATTGTTGATGGGCTTTCAAAAATGGATTAAGTTGCACATTCTCCTTATCCCTTTTCTCCAATGCTACATTTAAAGTCTCTTCAAGATTTTCAAGATCAAGTGGACCAAGTACTTCATTTAGATATCCTTTTAGGATCTTATTCTACTTTTGAAGAGTTATTAGTTTAGCTTCATCCTACTCTAAGTGTCTAAACACTTCTTTGATTCTTGTTGTAACCATCAATTTGGTAGTACCCACAATGGGTTTTTCGAGCACAACCTCCCTAATATGACAATCTTTTGGAGTCAAGTCCTCAATGTCTACATGTGGAGGAGGGATAAAAACATGGGTAAACAAGTCCTGATTCTGATCACTCATTACAAAGGCTAGTGTTCGTGTATCTCCTACAGGTGACTCAGGCTTCTTGAGAGCTTCAATTACTTCTCCCATTCCTTCTTCCTCAATGGAATAATGTTGCCTTTTTTTTCTAACCATCACTTCTTTTCTTAGCCATCTCAAAGTATTTACTATCAAAGATTTACCTTTAGAAGAAGGAGTTTTTTCTGCTATGCTCTTTCCTTTATCACTCCTCTCTGGAGTCTTCTCCTTTTGTGAGAGATCCACATTGGGCATCTTTGTATCTATCGAGTCCATAGTCCTCACCTCTCTATCATGAGAAATCTATTAAGGTTCCTTACATATTTTTCCTTCCTCCAACACTTCACTGGTGGGTGTTTTTTTGTGGCTCTTCTTCCTATTAAGCTTAGACCTATTCTTCATTACTCAAAGGGAGAGGAGTAGCTAAACCTTTATCCATGCAAAATGAATCTTGTTTTGGTGATGGTGGAGCTATTTCAGGTTCTTGTGGCTAAGGTGGCAATTGACACCAATCCTCTTATAGGGGTTGATTTATTGGAGTATCCCTTATTTTGTCACCCACCAACTCAGTGACTATAGGCATGAAATCAAAATTTGACATCTAAAAGACATCAGCCCCTTCATCCTCCTGCTCACCAATCCATTGTTATAGCTCATCCTTAGAAGTTGAATATTGAATAGACTATGTAGGAATAGATGATAGTGTAATAGTGGAGCTTCTTATCCATTCTAACTTTGTCATCCCAACAAGACGAGTCCTCTAACTCAAAGGAAGGTTATCTTCTTCATCTTCATCAACCTCTTGTTCCTCTTCTAGAATGACTTCTATAATTGATGGAAAAGGAATAACCTTTTTAATTACCTTTTGTCTCCTTTTGACTAGAGTTTTGATATTTCTTCTCTTAAGAGTTGATGGGGAGGCTTGTACCTCTTGTTTAGGAGAAGACACTTCTTGTATTTTTGTTTTCGCTCCTCCTTGCCCTTGTTCTAGTAGTGGTACTTGAGGATTATCCTAAGTTTGGGTGACTTCTACATTTTCTAACCCTTGCAGATTCTATGCCCTTTGTTGTGGTAGTGCTTGAGTTGTTCCTTCTTCTGGCTCAGCTTGTTGGGGCAAAGTTCTTTTCCTCTTGACTTTACCCTTCCGAGCCCTATAGTATCCAACTTCTCTATCGAGTTAGTGCACTATTTCTAGCCTCATTGGGGATTGAACTGTTCATGTGGGAACTATTACCTTTGCTCCTCTACCCTTTTCTGGACGAGATGTAGCTTGGAAAACTATAGTTTGAGAAATTGGATCCAATTTGAAAGGTCTTTTGATCCAATCCTAGGTCAATTGGATGATGTACCTCTCCCTATTATTAATATCTAAATTTTAATCTTTATCAATCTTTCCATTCATGATAGGTCAATCAGATATCTTATCTCTATTGTATAAGGGATCTAGAACATCTTCAGTGTCTTGCTATACTATCTTTAAAGGGGCTTTTATCTTCAATGTACTACTTTCCAGATAGAGAGTCATCCTACAATAATCCCTTATTCAAATTCTATAGTCATCCACTACATTCATCCAATGGTCCTCAATGGCATCTTCATGTTAGAACTACTTCCCTACTAAGTATTACACTCTTCCAATGTTATCAAAATATGGACGGGGAGAGTTATATTCCTCCAAGGGATATTGATCCCACTTAGACTCAAAAGTCAAAATATCTTGTTTTTGGACCACACTAAATGATCCTATAATAATGGGCCATACCTAAGTTTTCTTATGTTTCTTCCTTACTCTCTCATATGCATACAAGAGTTGGTGTGCAATATCCAACAATATAAGCCTGTTAGATGGATACTTAGGGAGCTTCTTTGGATTGATAGTCATACCTACTACCCTCAAATAAGTGAATGTTTTAAATTGGATGTAATAGGCACTGATTTTTGTAATCTTTGTTGTTGCCTCATCTGACATCCTTTATGCATAACCCTCTTAAATGAACCAAATTATTGTGAAAATGAAGGCGTCATTCACTATTTTGTACTCCTTACATTGCTCTAAAATATTTTTCTTCACCAACTAGGGGTATACTATATAAGGCCATGTGTTTGCATCTTGCATGCTGCCCCTTTTGAACAATCCCATATAGGCTATTGCTCTTGCAGCTAATAGGTACACCAATTAGGATGTCATATAGAACTTATGGTTGCTCTTGAGTGCTACCAATTTCTCATCCATGTTCTTATCGAGAATTGAAGCCCAATCAATTGGCATCTTTGCTATTCTGATGGTCTCAGTGAAGTGTACCATCCATATGTTTAGGTGTCTTGATGCTGGTAACCATATGAATCTACTCAAAAGTGTTATAGAATATCTGATATCATCTTTCATATAGCCCCTTATCATGTCCACTTTCCCTACTTTACATCCAAGAGGAGTCTTCTCAATGAGAAATGAGGATTGAATGATTTTAGATGCTTCCTCTCCATGTTCTCTATACCATCTTTCCACCTGATGATATGTCAATTTGATATACTGACATGCTCTCAGAAGATGAAATACATTCTCTATGTTCTTAGGTCTCAAATCTAACATGATATCTCTAGTTATACTTTTTACAACCCTTTCTTCTGAGACATAGTTCTCTGCCAATGCCATGATCAATTCCAAAGACTATACTGATACCAGGTGTGATGTTGCATTGACTAGCCATGATCTGATAAGAGTAGATATCATTAGGGACCTCTTAATTGGTTTGTTGCATATAACTAGGAACATGTTCAAGTCGATATAGTCAAGGTTAGTGTCCTGGATCTTTGAATATTCATCTTGGAAGTATGATTTTGTCAAACCACCTTGAAACCTGGAAACTACTAGTTTCAGGACCATATTTGTAGCAAGGGATGATGAATAAGAAGCCATTAAATCTACAAAAAATCAACATCCATTAGTCTGGAGGCAGAAAAAACTAACTAATATAAACTCTAATTTTCACAAAACTATTAAAAAACACCTTAAACTCATAAAAAACCCTCTAAAAAACAAAATTGTGCACCTTGCACACCTCAGAGGTGTGCTAGGTGTGCAATCTCCTATGCAAAACTTTATTACTAAGGTGTGCACCTATCACACCTCGTTGGGTGCGCCAATTGTACACCCTTATAATCACAAAGGCAAGTCAAATAACAATAAAAAGAAAAAGATGCACACTTAGCACACCTCATGGGGTGCACTAAGTGCACACCCTTTACTGTTCTTATGGGTGTTTAAGCCTAGTAGAGGTGCATAGGTGCTCACCTTGGATAGGTGTGCACCTATGCACCTTTATCCTGGGCTTGCATTAGTTTAGGTTTTATTAAGTTTTTTAGTTAATGAAAAACAAGGTGCCCACCTTGGGAGGTGTGCAAAGTGTGCACCTTATTTTAGATGTTCTTTAACATTTTGTGTGGTGTTGTGTGCAGGTGTGGGAGAAGGACTAGGTGTAGTGGCACACCTCGTGGGGTGCTCTAGTGCCTTAGTGGGAGCTTGGGGAGAGAAATGGTGTGGAAAGGGGCGGGATCCTGGGTTTTATAGGCCCAAGATCCAGTGCACCTCTTGGAGGTGTGTAGCTATGCACTTCCAAGAGGGAAGTGCTTTCCCTTTGTGCCTTAGGTAACTTAGCACACTAGTGCACTTGGTGATGTGAGGTGCGCTAGGTGTGCTAGTGCACATCTTTATATGCACAAAATAACTTTTCTCCTTTAGAACACGGTTTCCAAGAATCTAGGTTTTTGGGTAGAGACCCTAACTTAGGTAAAAACATTAGGCAAAACCCCTAAAAGACTCAAACCCTAGACTAGGGATCCAAAAAGCTAAAAAATAAAATAGGGGGTCCCCATTTCTAGGTTAAATGGGGCATGCGTTGTGAAACCACAATAGTAATCTCAATGGTTTTGATGTTTAGCTCTATCTTGGTGTTTCCCTACCATGTAACAACTTCTCTAGTAAAATTTTATATTCCCCAAACTACTTTTGAGGTTTCTAAAAAGTTCCTAATTTCAAAGTACTATTCCATTTCAGTTAACTAGGCCTCTGCATCCTCTCCAGATTTAGAACCAATAAACTTGGGTGGTTTGATCTTCTTAATATCTGTAGATAGGTCACTTACTATTTCAAGTTTCTTCTATTTTTCATTTTGGGAAGGTGGAGTTTCAGGGGTTTTCTTTCTATGTTCAGAGACTTCTATTTCTATTCTAGGAGGGGGCGAGGATTGCATTTCCTCTTGGTCATGCCCCATTTGGGCTACCATTTCATTCATTATTTTTTCCATATTATCTAACTTTAGTTGTGTTTCTTGCAAAATCTAAAGTAGTAAATCAGTGGAAGATTGTGTGTTATTTTCATGGACCATGTCTTGGCCTACAATGTTCTCTTCACTGCTCATATTTCTTGTTTACTAGGTTGACCTAGAAATTATCAAGATTCTTATGTCAATTTGTTGTGTTATAACTTTTATTTAACATAATTTCTATAAGATAAAGAGATTGCGAGTAAATAAAATACAAGAATAAACTAATTTATTTAATCAATTTTAATACTTCTAAGTTGTATTTACAACAACCTTATTTATAAAATTTTCCTCCTTAGAGGATGTTTACATTATAGATTCAGTCACTCTGAATTTTCTTTATTTTTAGCATTCAATTCAGTTTTAGATTTATACATATCCTGCACCATCCAAGATTTATGGAAGTGCATAAGAGAATTGGCCTAACATGCATTCCAAATTTGAATCAATTTGTTTCTATAGACCACTTTACCAACATAAGTCCTCTTGACTCTTTCTTTCATCATTTGTTGCAAAGCCTTCTTTAGGGTTTCATTATCCTAAAGCTTGGAACAACAAGTGTAGTCATAGTTCAATATGTTCCTAATTAGGTATAAAAAGATGGGATGTTGTGCCTTCTTGTGAGGTATTTTACATACTTGCATCCTGTACATTTAATCTAATAATTTTTAGGTTTAATAGTCTTTATTTAAGGGGTGTGCTCTAGGTTCAATGTTGAACCTAGTGCTCTAATACCATATGTAACAAACATATTTTCATAACAAAATAAAGAAGAACTAATACCTGGTTTCACATAGAAATGAGAGAGTTTTCTTCAACCAACTTTCAAAACAAAACATGTTAAATATTTTTCAAGAGACATTAACTGAAATAACTGGAATAATGATTAATTGAAGTAATTAAAATAATGATTAACTAAAGTAACTAAAATAATGATTAACTGACGTAATTGAAATGATGATTAACTGAAGTAACTAAAATAATGATTAACTATCTTCCCTTGCATATAGTAAATTAAATACATGATCAGTTACAAGAGGAATATAAATGCAAGTCAGGAATGGTAAGAAGAAACATACAAGAAGTAACTGGCGAACCTTTAACTAGTTGTGCAAGCCTTGGATTTCAGTAAGAGGAGAAGCATTGACTTAGAATTAACCTCCCAACCTTGGACCATATTCATCCCCACAAAATCTATTGAATAGAAAGGCCCTCTGTACCCCAGGATCAAGCTTGCGATACTTCTAGTCCAACCACTTGAGCATTTTCAGTGTTTAGAATGTCCACATAGTTATGGATGGACATGTCTAAATAACTAGCACTACTGACATCAAGTGATTGTAGATGGAAAACATGCCTTTAATGACCTTGGCCAAGGTTTTTGGATGGTTTCAATTACCCGATCTCCGCTGGTTAACTTGACAATAGGAGAACAATAAGTATGAACATACATGAGCTACTAAATGGTTTTCCTTTTAAAATAATTTATAATTGTTATGTCATGTCTGATTCTTATTTCTATGTTATTACAAATTTCTATCTCACCTCTTTACCTCTTCCTTGGCTATATAGTTGGGTGAGACCTAAGTGTTTGAATCTCAAAGTAACCAAATTTTTCTGTTGATCCTCAACTGATATAAGAATATTACATGTTTTTAGCATATCACATTTTTGTGACCTGAGAAATATAATCTTAATATTTGAAGAATAAATACCATTTGATTCTGACATTCAATAGTAGAATAAAGATATGATATCATGACATGAATATTTGGTCTTCACTCATCATAAGAAGTTCTGACCTAAGGAGGAAATATCTGATGATATCAAAACAAAGATGATGTATGTCATATCGTACAACTGTATCTTACTGCTGTAATTACAAATGCAATAGTGTTTGCTAAAATACATTATCATCATTTGGATATGGGGAGGCAACCACATAACCTGGTAAATTCAGAAGGTAATTGAATCTTGGCTAGACACTATCAATCAAATCCTTCACAGAAAGAACTCCAAATGCAATCTTAGTGTGATTACCAATCACATCTTTCAACAAAAGTATAAATGAAATGGGAATATCATGGCAAGAAAATATGCAGAGGGAAAGAATGTAAGGAAAATTGTAGAGAGATATATATCACGAGGAATGAGACTCAATGGTCTTATGTAATCTTGGTTTCTCACGACTTCTATAATTAAAGGCTTTCCAAGATCATCAGTTGTAACCCATGATTGGTTTAAAAAGATTTGTTTTTTTGATCCATCAGAAATCAAATGCTAAATGTATATTTTAGTTTCAAGTAAAGAATTGAATAGATACGGAAAATAATTTGAACGATATGAATCAAGGATAAATTATAATATATTTATCTACTTGCACGTAGATGTATTTGTAAGATTGGTGTCATATTATATGTTCTTATCCAAGGTTGTATCTCTTATTGTATATATCTAAATACATGCTTTATTTGAAAGATTATTTTATCTTCTTGTACATGTATTTAAATCTACATATTAGATAGAATCTTGTATAAAAATTATATTATGGTGTCACCTTTATAGCTATGTTCCTGTACATAAACATGTGTTACAATTAAATGATGGAAATGTCAACCATAAGCCGATAAAAGTATGTACTTTAATTAAGTTAAAATCATTAATATTTTTAATGTTGATCTAATAGCTCATGCATGTCCAAATGATTGTACCTTGTTATACAAGTCATTGGTCCTTACCAAGATAGTTAGAGGTCATACCTATTGACCAAATAAGTGGACTAAGATAGTACCCCATTATGTTGATCTCATTTAGCAATGCTTCTCCCCTTCATCTTCTCCTACAATCGCCCATGCAATATTTTTCATGACAATAAAAAGTTCCATGATAATCCATAATAACATTTAATGTAGATATTAGCAAGGAATTTAATTATTAACCATAATTTTGAAACTAAGCAACTTCTAACTACTATTATCATCATATGACAAACAATGGATAATGACCATCATCATTAAATAGTTAAACAAATAATGAATACAATAGATATATTTAACTATCCCTTTCACATGATTATGAAAGAAAATCCATTTAATTCAACAACTATAAATAATTTAAATTAGGTCAAAATTTGGGATGTAACATATGGATATGTGTACACATATTCAGTAATTAATTAATCTATATGACATTTTTAAATGTGTATGTAGGTTATGTTGTTGTACATGGAACATATTGGAAGCAAAAAAGAGTAGTTAAAAATGGGATTCATTTCACTGATTATCAACCTAACAATAAGGTATATTAGTATAGTAACCATGTTATTGCCACTAGTCTAACTCTTCATCCAATTAAAGGACCTGGAATACGTAAGTGGAGGCTTGATATTGATGATCATGGGAAAATATTAAGTGTTATCCAACAACGAGTTGAACCATTTGATATGAGATAAAAATAACTTGTAACTTGAAACAACTTGAACATTTTAAAATTTGGTTGAACTATTTGTAATTTGAATTTTGGTTCAACAATTTGAAATTTGGTTGAACTTGATCATTTTCAATTTTCAATTTGGTTGAACTAATTACATTGAACTTTTACTCTTTCATTTAACTTGTCAAGTTAAAATTGTGATTTGTAACTAATTATAGAACTTAGGAAGGACATGTGCCTTGAGAGGAAGAAATTTGAACACTTGTCTTAAGGGGATGGAATTAGGACTTGTGACTAATTATATTGAACTTTTACTCTTTCGTTTAACTTGTCAAGTTAAAATTTTGATTTGTAACTAATTATAGAAATTAGGAACTTATATGCAACTAATTAGGACATGTGCCTTGAGGGGAAGAGATTCAAATACTTATCTTAAGGGGATGAAATTAGGACTTGTGACTAATTATATTGAACTTTAAATCTTTCATTTAACTTGTCAAGTTTAAATTGTGATTTGTAACTAATTATACGAATTAGGAACTTATATACAACTAATTATGACATGTGCTTTGAGGGGAAGAAATTTGAACACTTGTCTTAAGGGGATGAAATTAGGACTTCTAACTAATTATATTGAACTTTTACTCTTTCATTTAACTTGTCAAGTTTAACTTGTGATTTCTAACTAATTATAGAAATCAAGAATTATGTAACTAATTAGGATATATCTATAATTTGAATTACCTCAGACTTGTTCATATTAGGACATAAATTACATGTTATATATCTAAATTTATCTAAAGTACTTGTCCAAATTCTAGGACAAAAATGACATTATCAAACATGTACATATTTAACTTGAATTCAATCAAACACATGTTTCACAACAAAAATTAGCATATACATACTCATAAATTATAAATTCTAGATCAAATGTTGAATTTAATCATATCTAAATATCACTTGCATAGAACAAAATTAACCACATGCATACATCAATTTCATCAAATATATACTATAACATTATCCAACATAATCTAACATGTAAAAGAAATGTCTAGAGAATGTATATATGTATACCAATTGTCAAACATGTATATGATTTTGAAAATAAACACGTGTCGAACATCATTCTCAAGTCTACAATATATGTATCGATCATCAAACAAATAACAAAAAAAATTATAATCTAAATCTTAGAATATAATATCAAATATAAATAGTGTGCATATCTACTTCCAGGTATCTATCTAGAATCTATGAATGTATCTTTGGATGAAAGTCTAGATCAAATAATCTATTATATAAAAAAAACTATAGATTGTTAGGTGCAAGACTATCATTGTGACATCACCTCACAATGAAGTCTGAAGACTGACTATCAAGATGCTCACTAGGATGTGCTAACCCCTATATATATTCAAGAGAAAGTGATGTCAATGTACATAATCATATTAAATTAAATCTCTTAAATTTACAAATTGCATGCAATTTGTATGTACATATGTATGCATGTGTACAATTCAAAACATTTAAAACTCACCTATCCACTACTAACATCATTGAATGAGTCTCGACGATGTACATGATCTAGCATCAAAGATGGAGTAAAAAGAGTCATGGCCCCCTACAATACATACATACATGTGGAAAATATCAAATTAAAAAATGTATAATTACAAAGACATGATATGTATACATGTAAAAATTATTAGTTTCAAACAATTAAAATTTTAACATGAACAAAAAACTATAGATTTACCTGTGTAGATGCTGGAATCTGATAATAATCAGATTGCCTAACATCAATCATGTCCACCAATATATCCATATTTTGTTGGGCCTCATCTAGCTCCATCTTTGCATCTATACTAGCATGACTGGTGACTGGCACACATCCTAATAATGATGAGCCAAGTGGACTAACTAGATGAGATGGCATAGAAGTAGAATCATCACGTGTCAAAAAGTCCATCCATCCTATGGTCGACAAGATGTAGTCAACATCATCAAGGCCCACATCTGAACTCTAACCATGACCTACACTAGCTGAAGGGTTTGTACTAGTATTTATATGTCCCTCTCCAAAAAAAGAGTACTAGTCAGTAGGTGGATCATGAGTGTACTACCACCATGACTACTACCTAATTGATGAGAGGAATGTAGCTAAGGATGTATCCCAGTGCTACCATGGACATGATGTTGAACATCTGATATGGGTATGCCAAGATGCTTTGATATGAATCTATATGAATATAATAGATCCTCAACAAGACGAGTCATAGTATCTCATGCCAACACTCTAATGAGACCCTCTAAGTTAGTCAATGAAGGGATGCTTGTTGCACTATAAAAATCTCCTAAAGATGAAGCACTAGATGATGATTTTGGAGTGTCAAAAAGACACCAAACACTAGCCAACTACACCACTCAAAATAGATCTGACAGCTGCAACAATCTCTCCAACTCCTTGAATCGCCCTCTCGTAATTGGGTGCTATGCATGGCCTCATCAACTAATAGAACTAATATAGGGGAAATAGTAGGTGCCCTCTCTCTGATAATCAACCTATGTGTCTGTGATGGATGACTCAATAGCCTATTAGCTAGTCTACCATGCCCCTATCCTAAATGCGATGGTAAATCAATGTAGTTCACCACCTTGCCTAAGGGAACCTCAACATAAAGCTATTGTGATAAATAAACTAGAATTTGGTCATTATTTGGATAATGACCATGAGAAGAAAGGAAGTGTGGGTATATCAGTGTAGCCATCCATGGATCTATACACTTAAGAGGAGCATATCCCTTCACAAACTTGTATGGAACATAGCGTTGGAAACATTCCCTCTTTAGGACATCTTTGGGAACTAAACCTTGTACCTGTTATAGTGAAAGACCTGAAGAGATCTCTTGTCTCTTACTATCATGGAAAATGTTTATATTATGTGTAGAATATGGAGAAACAACATGAATCTCATCTTGAATGTATGTAAGCCTACATAAGATTCTCTAGTATGTACTACTATATACACTAGAGCATGCGCCACTAGCTAGGGATTCACGAAGTCTTCGAATCTCTTGGTTAGTACAATCATAGAGCTCATGAGGTAGGATAGACTACTGATCTAGGAAAATAGGCTATTATTCAAGGGGGGGGGGGGGGGGGGGGAATAGGCTATTGCTGCTCGAGGGGGATAGGTTGTTGCTCGAGGGGGACATGCTGCTATTCGAGGGGACATAGGGCTACTAATCTGCCATGTGGATCAATGTATATAGTATGCATGTATAATGTGTAAACCTAAAATTAAAATTAATATGACATTTAATAAACTTGAAATTTATTACAATGACATCTAAGAAACTAGAAATCATAAACATGAAATTAAACATATAATACGTGTACATGAATCAATTTTTTTTAAATGTTGAAATGAATGCACATGCATATGTATCAAATTTACTTTTAATATAAATAAGTCCTAATTTAACATAAATGAACATGTAATCATGTTTGAAATTTATTTTTTAACATTCAAATTGAGCATGCACGTATGGACCCTAAACATGAAATGAACTAAACATACATGTGTGTTTTACCTCCTAAACTTCAAATTTGAATGTTGTACATGTGCATATATGAACCCTGATAAAACCCTAATATGAACCCTAATAAAAGCCTAATTTGAACTCCACAAAAAGTGTAATCAAAATCCTAACCTTAGAAGCTTAATTGTAGTCCAAATGTGATTCTAATCCTAACCTAAACACTCACTCTCGAACCCTAACCATTATTTTAGTCCTAGCTCTAACCATAAGTACTTGTTAACCATGATGTAAACTCTAACCCTATAATAATAATCCTAAGCTTGACCCAAAATCATTATCTTAATTCTAAACCTAATCTCTATCATGTGCGTTTGTGACAACTTCATAATTGAATTGATTCTTAGTCAATTTATATCATGTATATGTGCAACAACTTCATAGTTGTTGATTAAGTCTAGAGAGGACCTAAATCACATGGGTGGACTAGGACACATAACTAGGTTAAATATAGAACTAGATTGAATAATAAATTATGGGGCCCTAATATAAAATGTCTTAAACTTGGGTCCTAGTTTAGGATTTGTTCATAAATAAAGCCTAGAGCTCAGAGAATATATAGTCTAATGTATTGAAATTTATATTTCTCAAATAAAAATATACTTCAAGTGATCTTAAAATGATGGCTTAAGGGTCCAAAATATCAAAATTTCTATACACATATATCACATGAAAATCTGAATTACAAAATTGTTATGGTCTCTAGTTTTTAAATATATACATACATTTAAAGGGCTCATAGCCTGGACCTAGATTCATGTTATTCATTAATATGGTTTACTAATACAATACTTTTTAAAGGGGTTTTAAGTTATGTGCAATTTATTTATATGAATTAGGGAACTTTATATATTTAATTGTGTTCACTTTGTTAATTTAGAGTTATCATTCAAAGTTTTTATTTTAAGTCAAGTGTAACTTATGTGAAGTATTAAAATTTTTTTATGTACATTCAATTTCTAATTTTCCATTGGTGTACAATTTAAGTGTGAGTATTAAAAACATATATTTAATGAATTTATATTGCATTAAACATATAAAATGTACATACATGTTTCTAGTATGTATTTATATTATATAACATTACAAATTAAAAACTAATACATGTTAATTTAAACACACATCCATAGACACATACACATACACACACACACATATACACTTAAAATTAATATATTACAAGTTCAAGTGTGTACATTAAAAATTTAAAAGTATGTGTATATCCATTACATGTACATACATACACACATACATATATATACACATACATGTACATATGTACGTGCTTGCATATATATGTATCTATGTATATGTACATATGCATATACACACACACATGATATGTATATAACACACACACACACATATATGTTGAGCTGTCATTTTGCATGATGCTTAACAACAAGAATCCTTTCAAACTCCTCTCTTGAAAAGATGATCTGAGATTAACTCCAAGGTTGTAGGTGATCTTGTGACCTACTAGAATCCACTCAGTAGAAGATAAATGTGAGTGTTCATGAGGAGAGCTTTTCTAGTTCTGACTGATTTTAGATAAGATTTTGAATCTGCTTGCTATCTCAAAAGAACAAAATAGACAAAAAGAAATATATTTTCGTATATTTTTGTTTTTAATGAATGCAGTTTTAACTATGCAACTATATGAATTCCTAAATTAACTAACTATTTTTAAAATAAAATAATGAAGATAGGGTAACAAGAAGGTTTAAGCAAATGAATTGAAAAGTAAATCCCTAATGGACATAAGCCACATAAAGAACATGTTTACAAGTTAAGATTTTGAAAAGATCGATAGGTAACCAATGAAAATAGGAGAAACACTTCCTTAATTCCATTGATGCAATTGTTGATGGGAATTTAGTAACGATAAGATGTTTCACTTTTCATCAAATCACAAGGACACAAAAAGTGTGCTCATGCGAGACAAAAAGCTATGCAAGAACAATAAGGTGATCTCTTCTCAAACTAAGTATGTTAGTGAAATTTTTAAACCCGTAATAAACACCAAAATTAAAAGATCACTCAATCAAAATAACACAATAAAACTATTGGATCCATTACACTCCATGAACATACATTCACAAAATATAACACACTCAATCAAGAATAACTAAACTCCAAATGAGAGCACCAATAACATATATTATTTCATCAAAATAATAGCCTGGAATACATGTTATATTCCTGAATTTATAAGAAATCTTCTTCTCAAATTGTGTTGAGAGTGAGAGATCTCTTTACATAAACATATGCTTCAAAGTTAATAAAACAAATCTATTTATGTACAAACTGATTCTCTAACTGGTGCTAAGTAGGACTCCATCTTTATTTATATCATTAAATGGATGCATCAACCTTTACATGTCTTAAAATGAAAAAAACATAAGAAAATAAGAAGAAGAAAGCCATTAGATGATGTGGGAGTCTCTAGAGGTACCAAAAATAGAAGCTCAACCTTCACTGGATGTTTTTAGGAGTTAAACTACTGTTAGAATGCATTTCTCATGCATGGAAAGCTCTAAATTTAGAACTAGTAGTCAATTGTTAGTGCACCTTTGAATTCTTCAAAAAAATTTGGTGCACCTCAGAAGAATCACACCTTAGAAGCAATGCACCTAGCATACCTCAAAAGCTTGGAAGCTTGCAAACCTTGGAAGTAGGTCTAAAAAATGTAAAATTTACCAAGTGTCAAAACTAAAATTCTAGCTTATGGGTTTTGTTCCCCTTCATACCAGAGCTATGTTTTGGTATTTGCTCTTGAATTTCTCTATAATCTCCATGACTTGGGTTGCATCTAGAAAATATAAAGCTTCATATTTTTCCTTTTCTTTTTTCCTATAGTTTTCCACCTCGATACAAGTCTCTGCAAAATCTCCCAATTTCACATCCAAATCTAGCAATGCCTCTTTGGTCTTAAATGCCTATCTAATATCATCATCACTGGAAGCTTCTTCAAAAGTCTTCCAAAACTATTCAACAACTACTTCTATAGTCATCAGTTTATCCCTTGAATCATCTTCAAAAATGTCTAAGAATGCATCACCGTAATGCCTCTCTACCTCCAAAATCTGCTCTTGGGTTTGATCCTTGAGCTTATGAATATCCATGTGTAATATTTCCATTACTTTATTACCATCCACAATTTTCTCTATCCATTCATCTATCTTATCTAACTCATATGCTATATATACATCCATTAACATCCGATACCTCTAACCCTTGATTGATTGTAATACTTGCAGGTTTTTACCCCAGGTATGTACTTTATCCATTAACCCAAAATCTTGGTTCAATATAGCAACCAACTTATCTACATTATTCTACATATGGTGTAGCAATTTAAGATTTCCTTGTATAATCTGTACACCTTTCCCTTCAAAACTTTCCTACCATTACTGATAAGCCTTTAGAAATGGATCAAGTTGTATAGTCTCCTTATACTTCTTCTCAAGTACTACATTTAGAGTCTCCTTGGAAATTTTCAGGATCCAACAAACCAATTACTTTGTTTAGATATCCCCTTAGGATCTCATTCTACTTCCAAAGGGTTATTAATTCAGTCTCATCCTGTTCTAAGTGCCTAAACACTTCTTTGATTCCTATTGTAACCATTAATTTGGCAGTGTCCACAATGGGTTTTCCAAGCTAAACCTCCTTGATTTGATAATCTTTTGGAGTCAAATCCTCAATATCAACATGCAAAAGGGGAATAATAACATGGGTGAACAAGTCCTAAATTTGATCACTCATGACAAAGGCCAGTGTTCATGCATCACCTACAGGTGACTCAAGCTTCTTGAGAGCTTCAATTAATTCTTCCATCCGCTCTTCTTTAGTAGAATACCCCTGCCTTTTATTTCTCACCACCACTTCTTTCCTTAACCATCTTGGAGCATCTTCCATCAAAGATTTATCCTTAGATGAAGATGGAGCTTGTATTGCTATACTTTTTCCCTTATCACTCCTCTTCAGAGTCTTCTCCTTTTGTGAGAGGTCCACATTGCGCATCTTTGTATTTGTTAAGTTCACAATCCTTACCTTTGTGTCTTGGGAAGTCTACTAAGGTTCTTCATATATTTGACCTTCTTTTGACACTTCATCGATAGGTATTTTTTGTGGCTCTTCTTTCTATTTAGGTTGCACCTAATCTTCATTACCTAGAGGGAGAGGAGTAGTTTAACCTTTATCCAAGCAAGATAAATCTTGACTTGATGATGGTGGAACACTTGAAGGTCCTGGTGACTGAGGTGGAAATTGACTCCAAAATTCTTATGGAGGTTGATTTGTTGAAGTATCCCTTATTTTATCACCTACTAACTCAGTGCCTATCAACATGAAATCAAAATATAACATCTAAAAGACATCAACCCTTTCATCCTCCAATTCATCAATCTATTGCTGCAACTCATCCTTGAAAGTTGTAGACTGAATAGGTTGTGTAGGAATGGATAGTGGTGTAATAGTGGAGCTTCTTCTCTGTTATAATTATGTAGCCCTAGCAAGATGAGTCCTCTAACTTAAGGGAAGGTTATCTTCATCATCCTCTTCTTCCACTTCTAGAATAACTTATGGAATTGATGGAAAATGAATAACCTTTCTTATCACCTTTTGTCTCCTTTTAATCAGAGTTTTCACCTTTCTTTTCTTAGGGGCCAATGGGGATGCTTTTATGTATTGTGTAGGTGGAGAACCTTCTTGCATTTCTGTTTTAGCTCCTTGCCCTTGACCTGGTGATGACACTTGAGGATTATCCAGAGTCTCGATAACTTCTATATTTTTTGCTCCTTATTGTTCTGGTGCTTGAGTTGCCTCTTCTCCAAGCTTGACTTGTTGGGGGGAAGTTCTTTTCCTCTTTCATTTACCCTTCTAGGCCCTAAAGTACCCAACTTCTATGTCAAGTTGGTGCACTGTTTCTGGCCTCACTAGGGACTAAGCTATGAAAATGGGCACTGTCACCTTTGCTTCTGTACCTTTCATTAGGTGAGCTGTAGCTTGGAAAACTATAGTTCAATGAATTGGATCTAGCTTGAATGGTATTTTGATACAATCCTTGGTCAATTGGATGACATACGTCATCCTATGATTAATATCTACATTTTCCTCTTTATCGATCTTTGCATTCATGATAGTCGATCAAATATCTTATCTTTTTTGTACAATGGATCTAGGACCTCTTTGTTATCTTGTTGTACTATCTTTAAAGGGAAATTTATCTTCAAGGCACTACCTACCAAATAGAGAGTCATCCTACAATAATCCCTTATTCAGATTTTCTAATCATCCATTGCGTTCATCTAATGATCCTCTATGACATCTTCATGTTGGAACTATTTTCTTGCCAAGTACTGGACTCTGCCAATGTTATCAAAATAGGGATAAGGAGAATTATATTCCTCCAAGGGATACTGATCCCATTTAGACTCAAAAGTCACAATATCTTTCTTTTGAACAACACTAAATGGTCCTATAGTGATGGGCCATACCCCTGTTTTCTTGTGTTTCTTCCTTACTCTCTCATATGCAAACATGAGCTATCATGCAATCTCCAACAATATGAGTCTATCACATGGATACCTTAGGAGCTTCTTGGGATTGAAAGTCATACCCACTACCCTCTGTAGACACCTAAAAACCTTTAGAAAATAAAGTATTTTTATTTTCTGAAAAATTCCTGATGACATCATCATTTATTAATTAATTAATTAATTAATTTTTATGCCATTAAATCCCTTTATCTTAATTAAAATATTTAATTAAGGAATCCCTCCCAAAAATGTTTAAATCTTATTTAAACATTATTTCCTTATTTATTTATTATTTAATTAATAAATTGACCAAAAAACCCAAAATAAATAAAAAATTTATTTTTTGCCCAAAACTTGGCCAATTTCCTTAAGACCACTAACCTCTTCCAAAATCTTCTAATCCTTCTTTAGTTTTGATTAAAGGCTAATCCCATCATTTCCTACCCCTAATCCCAACTCAAAATATTTAATTAAGATTAAATATTAATCCTCATGTTTATTAAAAAAGTTTTAATAAATATCTCCTCAACCCAAACCCTTGAAATAAATAAAACTTTATTTATTTCCTAAAAATCTAATTTATCCTCATCCTAAGAAGTTCTAGACTCTTCTAGTAAGTCTTCATCCTCATCCTAGGAAGTTCTAGACTATTCTAGAAAGTCTTTATCCTCATCCAAAGTCTAGACTCTTCTAGAAGATGTCTTTAAACCTAATCCTAATCCCCTCCTAACCTTGTCACATTCCCTAAAAATGGGTTAAGACTTACTAACCCAAGCCAAAGTTAACAAATATCTCCTCCTTCACCCACCCTCATTAAATGCCATCCACTTGCCTATCCCTAAGCTAATCCTAAACCATCCTAATCCATCCTCTAATCATTTGCACAATCCTAAGCAAGCTTAAAACCATCCTAATCAAGCCCAAGTCGAAATTGCTCTCATCTCCCTCAAAATATCTCAACCATAAAACTTTATGAAGCCCACTAGGCCATAAATGACTCTTCCAAGCCCTTTTATTGCTCTTACAAGCCATTATGAGGGTCTTAATTATGAAGATTTTATTCCTTGAGCCTCCTTTGTTGACTCATCCTTCCCCTTTCCTCCACCCTCTCACCCTGTGACATGTGTCACTCCTTGATTGGCTATAAGGAAGCACAATCCATGTGCTCTCCTTTCATGCAATCTGAGCCCTCCATGAGCTTTTTCTCATCCTTGCATCTTAGCCCTCAATCCCTCAAGCCTCTTGCCTATAAATTGGATCCTTACCCTTTGCAAAATAACACAATCCATGAAGTAAAGTCATAATGCCATTTTAAGAAGCCATTTTACATCAAAACCATACACTCACACCCAAATTCCAACTCCATTTGAAGCATAAAGCTTGAGCATACATCCTATCTATTTAGATAAAGCTACTCAACAAGAGAGCTTCTCATTGAGAGAGCCCATTAATGGCTCATATTCTCAATTAAGAGCTCATCTTAGTCTATCTTGAAGTTTATGAATTTTTTTTAGTTTGTAGAAGCTTTATTTAAATATGGTTTTTATTAGCATACTAACATTGCTCATATACATTTTGGCACGCCTGGTGGGACCCCGTATGGGTCATCTTCATTAGCTTTTTTAGTCAAGTTTTGTATGTCATTTGCTAATTTTGGCTAATTTTGTTTGTTTTTGTGATTGGTAGGATTGTATAAATTGGTTTTGTAGGTCCACATGAGCATGAAAAAGACAAAGGAACTCATAATCTATCTCATAGTGTTTGCAGATTTTTCAAGCTTATAGGTGGAGAAAGCACTTGGAATTCTTCTTCCTCTTCTTGTCTATATTCTTCTTATTCCATCTACTTCTTCTTCTTCTTCTTATGGGAGATCTTGGCCATTTTTTTTGAAGGAAGCAAAATCATACACACTTCTTTTTAGTGCTTAAAATGAACCCCTAAATCATACTTAAATCCATTAAAAACTAAAAATTTGCAAAAAAAAAAAAAAAAAGCCTTTTAACAAGTGAAACTAAACCAATTCAATCATTTGCATACTTGCAACATCAAGGTTTTAGATGCATTCATGCAAAGTTAGGAACACTTCATTTTTGGAAATTTAAAAAGAACTTCAAGTTTCCATTTCGAAAGGTTCAAAATCAACACTAAGTGCACACTAAAATCTAAATCAAACTCAAAGCATCAATCAAGGATAAAATGAACCTCATTTGCAAATATTTTAAAGTTCTTTTAAAAATCTCATGAAAACTAAGAGTCCTAAATGGTTGCCAAAAATTGTCCTAAAAGCTTTGTTATTTGTTCCAAACAAATGTCTTGTTGCAAAATCTTGAATGTTTCTTAAGTTTTTCATGCATCAAAACAATCTAAGAATATCATTTTTGGGTTTAAAATATCAAAACTAGAACAAAAAATCTTGAATGAAAACCAAAGTCCAAAGAGTCATTTTCACTTTTGAGTCCAAAACAATCTTGAATGATCTAAGGTTAAAACAAAGCACTTCAAAGTTCTTAAAACAACACACAAAATCTCAATCTTGAATGCTCAAAGGAAAAAACTTGAATGTTTAATCACTTGTCTTTGAATGCATGTTGCTAAACACACTCTTGAATGCCATGGATTAAAATCAAAATTTCCTTGAATGCATGATTAAAACAACAAATCCAATCTTGAATGCCAAGGATCAATTAACTATTGCAATATCAAACACTTCATTTGGAGCTTCTAAAATTGAACAAAACAAATCTCTTTTCCACATGCAATTTAGGTAAAGTTTGATTTTTGAACATTTAAGAAACTTTGTTAAGTTAAATACAAATTTACAAAAAACAATTTGAGTAGTTCCTTGGACTCACCTATTTTCTAATCACCCATCAATTCAACCATTGGTTGTAATCTCAATGCCATTTATGGGGATGGGTCTACTTTAAAAAGGTGTTAAATGTTCCACAATCTAACTCACTCACTTGGTCTTTGAATGTTTGCTTTAATTTTATCAAAAATTTTAAATGACCAAAACTCTAGATTAAATCGATCACACTTCAAGTTTGGGCACTAAAATTGAACAACTATTGACGTGGAGGGCCTCCGGGCGCGTGCTTGACAAATCGAGTCTCACACATCTTTGCTTTGGGCTTAAAACAAAATCACACCAACTCTTGAATTCTTTAAAGGAAATTAATTGATACTTGACGTGGAGGGCCTCTGGGCACGTGAGTTTTCTTTTGTTGACCCTAACTCTTCTTCTTGTTTGCATTCTTCGATCGATTTACTTTTGTTGGCGCTTCAAGTTGGAATTGAACATTTTCTCTTAAACATGAGTGCTTGCAAAGTCTAGATTAGCACACATAAGAGTCAATTGGTAAAAGAACAAGCGTGTTTTTTTTTAGCCCAAGGTCATCCAAGTCTTCTCTCCCCTTGTCATCTTTCGAGGCCATCTTGGGTGCATAAGATTAGGATCCAAAACCTTGTTTCTTTTTAGGAGGCCTACTTGGGGATTTCATCACCCCTTGGATGATCTCAACTCTAGCGTTCTGGCAGAGTATAAGAATCGAGAGGTGAATCGAAAGACACCTATCTTGGAATCAAGATTTTTGTCACTTGGGCTAAGCCTCAAGGAACTTTATACCCTTGAGAAGTGAAAGAGGAGAAGTGGGTTACCGCTCCTCTCGGCTATGTGACATCTTGTTGGTTTCATCTATGGATTTGGGCCTCACATACCTTTGGGTATATCAAGGACTCCCTAGCTAAACCAACTGTTAACCTTGTAGACAACCATCTAGAGTGTTAATGTGTTTGAAGTGACTGATTGAAACATTTGTAAAACATACACACTCCTCAGCGCAAGTATCATATTCTGAGAATCAAAAACTTCTATCTGGTTGTTCCTATCTATTACTTTCTTTTTTATTTGTTGAATGAATGTTTGCCAAACTTGGTCAATCCTAGCTTAGGGTACACTTAGCATAGTCACTACCTATTCCACAAGTTGAACAAGTAGAAGCAAAATAACCGAGGTCTCTCAAAGCCAAGTAGATTCAAGAATTGATGTCAGAGCAACCCAAACCCAAACAGAAGTTCCACAAAGTTAAACTCAAACCATCTCAGGCATACCAAGAACTTTCAGCCAAGAGAAAGGAACTATCACCAAGTCCTCGAATTTTCAAACTCCACAAAGCAGAGGATAAAGCTGCCGACGAAGCACTTCAAGAGGCCTGGTTAGAGCGCACCATCAAATTTAGCCAACATCCAAGAGTTAATCCTGCTTATGCCTTACCAAATAGGCATGATTTCTATGATTAGACACCCTTGTTTCTCCACACCTTCTTGGATAAGCTTCACCTTAGAGTCATCTTTGTAGAAAAGTCAGCCATCTTAGGTTATCCCCTTAAGCATTATTAGCTCATCCATCTCATTTAGGACCAAACCATCTAGCCAACAATCCAAAATCTACACATCCAAGCCTTCAAAAATTGTTGCCACCTTGCTAAAAGTTTGCCATTCCTAAAATCTTTCAAAACCACCAATCTCACCAAGGTTATCCCTTTGACAAAGCTTTGTCTAGTGTAATCTAGCTTTGCCACTTGTTATCCCTCATCACCTTGAGCTAAAGGTTGGGATCCACAAGTGGTCAATCTCATGTTCTTCCTAAAGGATCACCAGTCTATCCTTAAGTTGACACAATCACCACCAAGCTTGCACATAGGAAAGCAGACCTTTTGTGCTTTGGCAACATATCTTTGAAGTTAGAATCCCCAACCCAATCCTCCTTAGGTTTTGTCATATAGCTTTGCCTCAACCTAGGAAATCATTTCCATAGAAAAGCCTTCCTCCCTTTTGCATCCACCAACATTTGTTGCATCTCATCCCTAGGAGCATTTTTCATGCCACCTGTCACTCGCTTAGTCAAGAAGAAGGAAACAATGGAGCCCTATCATTTGGATTTGACAGCCTCACCCCCCTTGAGCACTCAACCATCCTTCAGCCCAGAGAAAGCTATGCCATCATCTACTGATATTGAAGCTTTCATGAACCAACAAGGAAATGCAGTATTGGTAAACGCCATTATAGACAAGAACAAAGAGACAATCATGGCTAATTTTCGAAGGGACAATGTAGGAACCTTTGACTTTGGAAGACCCCCTCCATTATCAGATCCATCTCACCCATTGTTTGGGTAGCTGCCACCACCCATAGGCTCTTATGATCCAAATTATCCTCAATATATGCCAAAAGAAGAGCCTCCAGCCAATCCATATGATCCAACATACCCAAACATACCATCATCCACCCAAGTTCAAATCTCCATGCCGCAAGCCAACCCAGCCACCACAACTCCATCCTTGGTTCATACCTCTCCGCTCCAAACTCCCTTTACCCAAAACACCTCACTGTTCACGCCCTTCACTATTGGTACTGCTGCTCCCCAACCCAGCCTTCCAAATCCACCCATCTCCCAAATCAGTGCTAGCATCTTTGGCCAACTTCAGCAATATACAATAGGGATGCCGCCCATGGGGCCAAGTAATCAACCTTTCATCACCCCCAGCTTGTTCACCACAACCTAAAGCACAATCTCATCATTTCCATTAGGTCTTGGGAGCTCAGTGCCATCAGCCAAAAATCCACAAGCTACTACCCTCACTCCACAAAGCTATCAAACCCCACAAGCTACTACAATGTTCTGCCCAGCTCTCAAGTGACCCAAGCTCCCGCCACCACTCTACCAAGCTTCCAAATCTAGCCACCAAGATATCAAACCCCATCAATTCCATTTCCTAGCTTTCAATTCCCACCACCTCCACCACCAACTAATCCATTACCTCCTATTACCAACTACTTTTTAATGCCACTTTTAGGAGGTAACCCACCAATCCAGCCAACCACCAATTATTTGCAAGTACCATCCTAAATGGGGGCGCAACCCACATACCTTGGTCAAACCCCACAAGCCCCCCGATCCTTTCCCCAAGCTTCACAACCATCTCATACCTTACCTCCACAAAGAAATTCATTTATCCCACAACTAGCTTATGTTCCTCAATCCCAACCTCAAATCCCATATCAACAGCAAGCCTCACAGCACATGCAACACTATGCGCCACCTCCCCCTCAGCAAACCATCATCCACCATGCAACTGCCCAAACAATGTACAATCCCTATCAGCAAATCCCTCACAGCCATCCATATTCAATGGCCTGATCTAGTGCATACCTACCTCAAGGCACTCCTACATTGGGGACACCCTAGCCATCACCCATTAATTCAGAATGGGAAGCCATGAAAATAGTTTTGAAGAACATCCAAGAGGGAAATGATCCAAAAAATTTCAAGTTTGAGAATGTGTGCCCTTACCCATTTGACAGAGCCATTACCATGACACCATTCCCCAAGCATTTTGAGACACCCAAATTTGACAAATTTAGAGGAAAAGGAGACCCTATCACACATATCAAAGAATTTTACATGCATTGCCAAGAAGTGGCATACGATGACGTCTTCCTCTTACGTCTCTTTCCCAAGAGCTTGGCCGGATCAGCTCTTGAATGGTTTTATAGAATCCCCTATGGCACAATTAAAAGTTTTGCTGAATTATCTGAGGCATTTGTAGCCCAATATGCCCATCTTGTTGAAACAGAGCTATCAGTAGTTGATCTTGTCCACACCAAGCAAAAAGGTGGAGAAAGCCTTCCCAAATATCTGCAAAGATGGCAAACCCTTACCACCTGCATATCTTGCACCTTGCCAGAGTGCCATTTGGTGAAAATGTTTTTTGATAATGCCCATCCTAGCTTGGCTCACCACATGACCATGAACTATTTGCAGACCTACAAAAATATCAAAGAGAAAGGAATGATCCTTGAGCAAGGACTCATTAAAGATGGTGTGGTCAAGATTTAGAAGGAAGCCAACCAAAATCAATCACATTCCAATGATAATTCTAAGTATTGGAACAAAAACAAGCATGTTGCAACAGATGGCATCACTGAAACCATACATGTGAATATTGTTGGTCCTTCTCACAACCAATCCAACCCACCCTATCAACCAAACAATCAACAAGCTATCAACTACCAATAGCAGAATAACCATAGCTATCAAAACCACAATCCAAGACCAAAATTTCAAGGGTCTAGCAAACAAGTTAATGCCATCAATGTAGCTGCAGGACAAAAGCCCAAATTCCAACCTACACCTAGAAACTATACACCCCTTGGTGAGCCATTGGATGTCATTTTTGAGAAATTAGTCAAGGAAAACCTCATCAAATTTCCTCCTACCCAGCAAATTGACCCAAGCCAATCCAAAGCTGCATGGTACAAAGACAATGAGTACTGCAAATTTTATAGGGTAAAAGGTCACACTAGCCTCAGATGCATGAAACTGAAAGACTATGTGCAGGACCTCATTGATCGGAAGGAAATAACTGTTGGTGCCCAAACCTCTCCCAATGCAGGCTTACAGATCTATCAAAATGCTTTTCCTCCTCACAACAATCAAAATCCTGGAAAAGCACCTATCCAAACCAACAACAAGAACACCAACAATCGTCAGCCAAACCAATAGCATGGGAAGAACAATGACCACACTTCATCCTATATAGACTAAGGTAGCCTTATAGGTTGTATATCCGAGAAAAAGCCTTCTGTCAATGTTATCAATATCCAAGGACCAAACAATGAGTGTGCAATCACCACTCGAAGAGCCTGATTTAACATCGCAGGCCCACCTGTTTCACCAGCACCATCAGCTCCATCAAAAAGCTAGTACAATATCTTGCAACACCTTGGGAACATGCCAACCCAAATCTCCATTTTAGACCTTCTTCGCACTAGTCCTATGTACAAGAACATCCTTGAAAATGCTCTCATAGAATCCTGTGTCCCTTCTGATATCAATGCTACTAATTTTCATAATCTTGTTGGACACCTTTCATCCTCATGTGCCCTATTGTTCAAACCCACCGAAATACCTGTGGTCGAGCTAGATCACAGCCTTCCACTTTGCATAGCCATCATGATATCCAATTTTGTCGTGAAAAGAGTAATGATAGATAATGGATCAGCCTTGAATATTTGCACCCTAAAATTCATAAAACAAGCTGGGTATACTGAGGCAGATATCATCAGTGAGGTTATCACCATCAAAGCTTATGACAACTTGGAAAGAACCACAGAAGGAACTATTTTGCTGCCAATCAAGGTTGGGCCAGTCATCCAAGAAACACTCTGCCATGTTATTGATCTAAACCTACCATTCAACATCCTCCTTGGTCGCCCATGGATTCATGCCATGAAAGCCGTTCCATCCACTTACCATCAGTGCGTCAAATTTTTGCATCAAGGCACTGAGGTAACCATCCATGCCGATCCAGAACCCTTTTCTTACTGCAATGTGGTTGAAGCTTCATATACAAACCATTGCCCTGGAATTGATATCAACACATCCATCGCCAGCTCATCCCATACTTGTAATGACCCAGAAACCACCCTCGCCTCTACCTTGTCTACCGTGAAGATCAATAACAAGGGCTGTGGAGAGTATAGTCTGTCGAATGCATTTGCTGTCGGGGCACTCCCACTTGATCCACATGCCCATGGATGACCGACATATCACAAAGCTAAGGAGATTCCACCTCCTCGATACAAACAGTTTGGCCCAACAACCTTTGTATCCTCAAAAATCCCTCCTCATGAGGAGCTCACTCTAGATATCAACAATTGGTTACATAAGGATGCACCTCAAAGGAATAAGGAACACCTTGATCACTTTAGCCAGAAGTATCCTTAGGAACATAAGCTCATCATTGACAAATGGAACTATTAAGGTTGTGGTCTAGGACCGGAAGAAAGAGGCATGCAGTTCCCCATCGATGCACACAAGTGGGAATCGAAGTCAGGTCTTGGCTTTGGCATACCCACAACTGAGGGCACCAATACGGACGGTCACACTTTTTTGAACATTCATCGTGACCTTGTTGAAATCGAAGACATTCCTGAGGAAGTTGAAAAGAGAGCCTACAATGATATCCTAGACCAAATCTCCCTCAGAGACTCTATTCTCCAAGAACTATCCATCCACCTCATTGACCTACCACTCGCCCATCCACAACTCATAGATTGGGACCAACCAAGCGTCATACACATTGATGAGTTCACATTAGAGGAAGCACTTCTAAGATTCATGGGAGCTGAAACACCTCACAAGAAAAAAAAGCCAGATTTTTCCTATATCTACAAGCTAGATCCCAAGGGGTATTTTGGAGAAAATCCCCAACCTAGTTCCGATACACCCAAAACTGGAACTAAGGTGAATCTGAGACTAGCTAAGGTAGCGAAGAGAACCCCTCAGCAAGAACATCCAGAGCCACAAGCAGAACATGCGGATTTAGCATTACCTTCTCAAGATAATCAACCAGAGATATCTTCTATTCTAATTGAGGATACTAGGGAAGTCAACATCGGTTCTTCAGAGATCCCTAGGCTTGTTCACATTGCTACATCCCTATCACAAGACCAAGCTGATCTCCTCTTTGAGGTCTTAATAGAGAACATTGGCCAATTTGCATGGTCATATCAGGACATGCCAGGGCTTTATCCAAAGCTTGTAGTTCATCATCTTGCAGTCAATCCACAGATCAAGCCCATCAGACAAAAGCTTAGAAAAATGCACCCCAAGGTGGCATTACTGGTCAAAGCTAAGTTAGAAAGAATGTTAGCTGCTAAGGTTATCTGACCTATCCACTATTCAGAGTGGATCTCCAACATGGTCCCCGTCACTAAGCCTTCTGGTGACATCAGAATCTGCACAGATTTCAGAGATCTTAACAAAGCTTGTCCAAAAGATGATTTTCCCTTTCCCAACATAGATATTATTGTAGATCTTATAGCTGGACATGAAATTTTGTCCCTCATGGATGGATTTTTTGGGTATAATCAAATCAAGATTGCAAAAGAGGATCAGCATAAGACAATATTCACTACCCCTTGGGGAACCTTTTGCTACAACATGATGCCTTTTGGCCTAAAGAATGCTGGGGCTACCTATCAAAGAGCTATGACAACCATTTTTCATGATCTCATCCATAGCATTTTGGAGGATTATGTGGATGATATCTTGGTCAAGTCTCATACCTTCATGGATCATCTTGCTGACCTAGAGAAAGTCTTTGATAGGTTAGCCAAATATCATCTCATGCTGAATCCAAAGAAATGTGTCTTTGGGGTCACATCTGGAAAGCTTCTAGGCTTTATAGTTTCTAAACGAGGTATAGAGATCAACCCCAAGAAGGTCAAGGCTATCTTAGACATGCCTCATCCCCAGACACTGTGACAGCTTCATTCTCTTCAGGGAAAGCTTCAATTTGTTCGGCGCTTCATCTCCCAGCTTGCAGATAAGTGTACACCATTTTCACATTTACTGAAGAAGGATGAGAACTTCAAGTGGGATCCTTTATGTCAGTTCAGCTTTGACCATCTCAAGCAGTATCTCATCAATCCCCCTATCTTGGTTCCACCAGTTCCTGGTCATCCCCTAATTCTGTACATATCGGCAACACCTACTGTTCCAGGGGCACTTCTAGCACAGCTCGATGACTACAACAGAGAAAGAGCCATCTACTACATCAGTAGAACCCTAGTTGGTTATGAACTCAATTACACTCATATGGAAAAAGCTTGTTTGGCAGTTGTTTTCTCAACTCAAAAGCTTCACCATTACATGCTAAGTCATACCATCCAACTAGTCTCCAAGATTGACCCTCTCAAGTATATGCTCTCCAGAACAACACTTACAGGCCGTTTGGTCAAATGGGTTATGCTCCTTAGCGAATTTGACATCCAGTATGTGGATAGAAAGGCAATCAAAGGGAAAGCTATAACAGATCACCTAGCTGATGCACCTCTAATAGATGCTTATTCATTGCTCACAGAATTTCCAGATGAGCATATCTGTCTAATTGAAGAACAACCCCCATGAAAACTTTATTTTGATGGCTCATACACATCCCATGGATTAGGGGCAAGAATATTGTTGGTCACATCTCAAGGAGATTACATTCCAAAAGCCTTCAAGCTACAATTCCCTAGCACCAACAATATAGCTGAATATGAGGCCCTGATAGTAGGATTAAAGATAGTTGCAAAATGGAACATTGCTGAGCTACAAATCTCTGGCGATTCTCAACTCATCATCAAGCAAGCCCTAAATGAATATCAAACCAAAGATGAAAAGCTACTACCCTACAAAGAGCTAGTTGATTAGCTAACCTAGCATTTTACAAGGCTTCAGTTTACACAAGTGCCTCGAATACAAAACAAAGTAGCAGATGCTATGGCTACTATAGGCTCGCTCTTGGAAATTCCCCAAGCAGCTACACAGTATGAGTTTTTAGTGGAGCAGCTCCTCACACCCGCCTATGCGAATGAGGATTCAACCGTGTTTGTATCTTGGTTGGTCCCCAATCCCCTTGGTACCATGAGATTCACACTTACCTTAACGATGGTATCATATCCCCTCACCTCACACGCACCCAATGCCAGAACCTCATTCAAAAATCATCCCGCTATGTTATCATAGCCAATACCCTATATCGTCAGGGTTATCACGATACTCTCTCTCAATGTTTAGACCAAAATGAGGCTGTGATGGTGTTAAAGGAAGTACACTCTGGACTTTGCAGTGCCCACACGAGTGGTATTGTCCTAGCACGACAAATCCTTAGAGCAGGCTACTATTGGCCTACCATTAAAGAAGACTCCTATGACTTTGTCAGAAAGTGTCTCCCATGTTAGCAGCATGCAATTCTTGTTCACGCTCCAGCACAGGATCTATAGCCTATTGCACCACCTTGGCCTTTCGCTTGTTGGGGCCTTGATCTAGTTGGAACTATCACACCCCTCTCATCTGATGGACATAAATGGATAATAATAGCTACAAACTATTTCACTAAATTGGTGGAAGCAGTCCCCCTAGTCTCAGCTACAGGAGTTCAGGTCTTCAAGTTCATCTTGTACCACATTGTTTGCCGCTTCGACATCCCATCCACCATCTTCATCGACCATGGAGGTAACTTCGAAAACCTCAACATGGAAGAATTATGCACTTCCCTCCACATCCATCACCACTTTTCTAGCCCATATTTCCCACAAGGTAATGGCCAGGCAGAGGCAACTAACAAAACCCTCCTCAAAATCCTAAAGAAAGTTGTCAATGATTCCGGCCGTGATTGGCACCTACAAAAAAATCCAACCCTATGGGCCTATCAAACTTCCTTTCATACATCCATAGGCACAACTCCATACTCCCTAGTCTATGGTGCCAAAGCGGTACTACCTATAGAGGTTGAACTTTCCTCCTTGCACATATCTTTGCAAGGGCAAATATCAGATGAAGAATATAGAGTAGCTCGGCTCACCCAGCTAGATCTCTTAGACGAGAAGTGACAACAAGCCTATGATCATCTCATAGTATATCAAACTCATCTCAAAAGGAATTTCAACAAGAAGGTGCTTCCATGACACTTTCAGCCAGGTGACATGGTCCTCAAAAAAAACATGAAAGTCCAAGTAGATCGAGAAAAAAAAGGCAAGTTTGAACCTACATGGCTTGGTCCTTATGTTGTCACTGCTTCCTTTGGCTCTGGAGCCTATCAACTATCTACACGGGAAGGAGAACTCTTGAATGATCCTACTAACATCATTCATCTCAAGAAGTTCTATGCTTGAAGATCCTTGGTATACTTAGCTTTTGAAAAATATAAAAAAAAATAGTAAAGAGAAATAAGCGTCCAATGGTGAAAACTTGGCAATTCAAGCACCTTGGATAGGTACCTTGGTGAAAACCTGGTAATTCAGGTGCCTTGTGTACTAAGACTAATCCATTATCTATCACTATCCTATCCCTCATCCATTCACCCACCATCCCATAAAACACCTGCTTGTTCCCTTGGTGTTCCAACCAAATATCCAAAATCTAATGGAGCTTGTAAATACCTCCTGTACAGCTTGTAAAATCTTGTACCTCAGCTTGTAAAATCTTGTACCAAAGCTTGTATTATACCTTGTAAATCTTGTACCATACCTTGTATATCCAAATCTTGTCCAAAGTTTGTACCATATTCCAGCCTGTAAATAATCTTGTATCCTAGCTTGTATACTATCACGTGCACACACAAAACCCCATTTTCACTTAAGCTTTTTGCAAACCATCTACCTATCCACCTATCACCTATTATAGACATCCCATCCTTCACAAACATTTCCATCTCACAAAAACCAAAACATGAACAAACTTGTACATTTGTAAACATATCTTGGTCCATCAGCTTGTACATGCTCTTTAGCTTAGTACCATTGTATCTATCCAGCGTTCATGTCAGTTCGTCCTTGATCAGCATCTTGCACCCATCGCACATCTTGGTTAGCTATTCCAATGCATCCTTTAGCTAGATTTCCTATCTCCAAAGTGTTATCTTTCTTAGTTCAGCTTGCCAAACGCATCAATCATCCAAATCCACCAACTTAGATGCTCTCCGATAGGTCCTTGCAAGATATAGCTGTCCTCATGTCTGATCTTGGTCCCTTAGTACCTCGTCCTACCCATCTTGTTGGCAAATGGTTCTATTTTGGATTTTCGCTTTCTTTTGATTTGGACTCTTCCTTGTTGGGTCTTGAAATATCTTTTCCAAGCAATCTCCTTGTTCCCTCCTCAAGGTTGCCAGGATCTTCCATATCATGGTATACTGCGAATGGGGCAATCAGAGCGTAAGGTCTTGATTATATCTTTTGCTTGTTTTTTTTTTTGCTTGTGGGTTACCCAGTGTTGTTTCCACACTACTTCCTCTGGGATTCATGTGTGATACTAGGGCAATCCTTGCGTGTTTTTTTTGAGTTAGTTTGTCAGTCCTCTGGACAGTTGGTGAAAAGGCCTTGATGTTCTTGGTAACCTTGGCAATTAACCAATAGTCCTATAGCAAATCTAGTACTCAACTACATGGTGGTACTTCTCTTTGAAGTATCCCCCCGCTCAAAAAGCTTCAATGGTTTTCCTTCATCTCCATTATCCCCCATCCATATCCAACATCCGTCTCTCCTACCCCAGCTTATGCATCAGTATCTCTTTGAATCACTCCTCACCTTTAGCTTTAGGGATCCATAATCCTTGTCTTAGGGATCCACCAATCCAAATCAATCCAGCAAGCCTCATCTTTCAAGATCCAAAATCCTAGTCCTAGGGATCTCCAAAACCCATCTTCCACCAATTTGACTTTTTGAAATCCTATTGCATCAGCTTTATAATCCCCTCATCCATCTCCCTATCTTGGATTCTTTTATATAGCGCTCCGCTCCTTCATCCTCCACCTTCCCTAAAGTCTTAAGCTTGCTTCCTCTTGTGCATCTGATTCTCCTTTATCATTCTCCCATAGTGAGAGTTTGAGCTAATTTAGCCCCTTCTCTTTGCCAATCTGAGTTTCCTTGCTCATCCGAGATTCTTGTACTTTTCAAGAAGCCATTGAGCCTCGCTTTCTCTCCCTGTAGCCTTCTTGAGGGGGCATCTCACAGTCCATTCTCTCCTCTTCTGCTCTAGCCTTGGGCATCTTATTTTCTTATCTTTGATGCCATGCCACTTGCGACATCACATCAAAGAGGGGCAAAATGTAGACACCTAAAAACCTTTAAAAAATAAAGTATTTTTATTTTCTGAAAAATTCCTGATGACATCATCATTTATTAATTAATTATTTAATTAATTAATTTATTTTTATGCCATTAAATCCCTTTATCTTAATTAAAAATATTTAATTAAGGAATCCCTCCCAAAAATGTTTAAATCTTATTTAAACATTATTTCCTTATTTATTAATTATTTAATTAATAAATTGACCAAAAAATCCAAAATAAATAAAAAATTTATTTTTTGCCCAAAACTTGGCCAATTTCTTTAAGACCACTAACCTCTTCCAAAATCTTCTAATCCTTCTTTAATTTTGATTAAAGGCTAATCCCATCATTTGCTACCCCTAATCCCAACTCAAAATATTTAATTAAGATTAAATATTAATCCTCATGTTTATTAAAAAAGTTTTAATAAATATCTCCTCAACCCAAACCCTTGAAATAAATAAAACTTTATTTATTTCCTAAAAATCTAATTTATCCTCATCCTAAGAAGTTCTAGACTCTTCTAGTAAGTCTTCATCCTCATTCTAGGAAGTTCTAGACTATTTGAGAAAGTCTTTATGCTCATCCAAAGTCTAGACTCTTCTAGAAGATGTCTTTAAACCTAATCCTAATCCCCTCATAACCTTGTCACATTCCTTAAAAATGGGTTAAGACTTACTAACCCAAGCCAAAGTTAACAAATATCTCCTCCTTCACCCACCCTCATTAAATGCCATCCACTTGCCTATCCCTAAGCTAATCATAAACCATCCTAATCCATCCTATAATAATTTGCACAATCCTAAGCAAGCTTAAAACCCTCCTAATCAAGCCCAAGTCGAAATTGCTCTCATCTCCTTCAAAATATCTCAACCATAAAACTTTATGAAGCCCACTAGGCCATAAATGACTCTTCCAAGCCCTTTTATTGCTCTTACAAGCCATTATGAGGGTCTTTATGAAGATTTTATCCCTTGAGCCTCCTTTGTTGACTCATCCTTCCCCTTTCCTCCACCCTGTGACATGTGTCACTCCCTAATTGGTTGTAAGGAAGCACAATCCATGTGCTCTCCTTTCATGCAATCTGAGCCCTCCATGAGCTTTTTCTCATCCTTGCATCTTAGCCCTCAATCCCTCAAGCCTCTTGCCTATAAATTGGATCCTTCCCCTTTGCAAAATAACACAATCCATGAAGTAAAGTCATAATGCCATTTTAAGAAGCCATTTTACATCAAAACCATACACTCACACCCAAATTCCAACTCCATTTGAAGCATAAAGCTTGAGCATACATCCTATCTATTTAGATAAAGCTACTCAAAAAGAGAGCTTCTCATTGAGAGAGCCCATTAATGGCTCATATTCTCAATTAAGAGCTCATCTTAGTCTATGTTGAAGTTTATGAATTTTGTTTAGTTTGTAGAAGCTTTATTTAAATTTGGTTTCTATTAGCATACTAACATTGCTCATATACACCCTCAAATAGGTGAATGTCTTATATTGGATGTAGTAGGCACCAAAATCTATAATCTTTTCCGCTACCTCATCTAACATCCTTTTTGCATAATCTCCTTCAATGAATTGAATAATTGCAAAAATAAAGGCATCATTCACTATTCTATATTCCTTACTATGTTTTGAAAGCTTTTTCTTTACCAACTGAGGGTATACCACTTAAGGCCATGCATTTGCATCTTGCATGCTGCCCTTTTTGAACAATCCTAGATAGTCTATTGCTCTTGAAGCTAATAGGTACACCAAATAGGGTGTCATATAGAACTTTTGATTTTTCTTGAATGCCACTAGTTGTTCATCTAAATTCTCACTAAGAATTGAAGCCCAACCAATTGGCATCTTCACTATTGTGATGGTCATAATGAAGTGTACCATCCATATATTCAGGTGTCTTGATGTTGGTAATCCCATGACTACTCAAAAGTATTATAGAATATCAGATATCATCTTTCATATAGCCCCTTTTCATACCCACTTTTCCTACTTTGCATCCAAGAGGAGTCTTATTGATGATATATGAGGATTGGATGATTTCTAATGCTTCCTCTCCATGCTCGTTGTACCACCTTTCTGCCTGATGATATGTTAACTTGATGTAATGATATTCTCTTAGAAGATGGAATAGCTTCTCTATATTCTTAGGCCTCAGATCTAGCAGGATCTCTCTAGTTATGCTTTTTATAGCCCCTTCCTCTGAAACATAGTTCTTCGCTAATGCCATGATCAACTCCAAAGATTGTACTAAAACTAGATGTGACGCTGCATTTACTAACCTTGATCTAATAAGTGCAGATACCATTAGAGACCTCTTAGTTGGTTTGTCGCATAAAACTAGGAAGTCATTCGAATCAATATGGCCAAGTTTAGTATCCTAGATCTTTGAATATTCATCCTGGAAGCATGATTTTCTCAGAACACCTTGAAATTTGAAGACTACTAGTTTTGGAGACATCTTTGTAGCAAGGGAGGATGAGGCAGAAGCCATTTAATCTACCAAAAATAAATGTCCATTAGTCTGGAAGATTAAAAAACTTAATTAAAACAAACCCTAATTACGACTAAAGCACAACCCATAAACCCTAATTCTCAAAATTGATAAAAATACCAAAATACTATTAAAAACCCTCAGTTGAACAAAAAAAAATGGCACACCTTGTGCACCTCGGAGGTGCACTAGGTGCACCTTTCTCTTAGCAAAACTTTCAACAAATAGGGGTACACACCTAGTGCACCTCGTGGGGTGCGCTAGGTTCCCACCCTTATGACACCAAGGTAAGACAAAATGTAAAAAGAAAAGGGCGTGGAGCACCCTTTACTATCCCTAGGGATGTTTTAGCCGTAGTAAAAGTACACACTTGTGCACCTTATCCTAGGAGAAGCTTTGTGTCTAGGCTCTAGTTTTTTAAAAAGTTTTGTTTAGATAATGTAAAATAAGGTGTGCACTTTGAAAACTTTGGGAGGTGCACAAGGTGCACACCTTGTTTTAGATGTTCTTTAATGTTTGGTAGTGTTGTGTGTAGGTGAGGGAGAGTAGAGTGGTGCACCTCAAAAGTTGTAGAGGTACGGTAGTTGGGAGCTTAGAGGAGAGAATGAAGTGGGTAGAGGGGTAAAGTCCTAAGCTTTATAGGCCCAAGTTTAGTGCGTCTCTTGGAGGTGTGCAACTATGCATTTCTAAGAGGAATATTCCTTTTCACTGATCAACTAATGCACTAGTACACCTGGTGAGGTGCTCTAGTTATGCTAGTCCACCCCTTATTGAAAAAAATGATTTTCTCCCTCAAAAATATAGTTTTCAGTAATTTGGGTTTTTAGGTAGAGACCTAGATTAGGTAAAGACATCATAAAAAACCCTAAAAAAGACTCAGACCCTAGACTAGGAATCTAGAAAGCTAAAAAATTAAAATAGGGGGTCCCTATTTCTAAGAAAAATGGGGTATGCATTATGAAACCACAACAAATAGCCCTAACAAAAAGGGAAGAAATGACAAAAGCATTTCTTCATTAGAAAATATTCTTCTATCATGTGTCAAACACCAATTAAATCTTGAATACTCCAAGCATATTTTGAGTCACGTTATAGTCAAAACCTCATAATCTTGAATCTCCAAGTTTAGTGTGTGTTTAGTGTATCCATTTTCCTTGACCTCTCAGAATACAATCTACCAAAAGCTTCCAATAAATTGGAAACAATCTTCCACCCTTCCGGTCCACTCATTGAGAATCCTCACGAAATTTGTTTTTCAATCCCTTGTTTAACTAGATGAGAGAATTAGTTTTGAAGGCTCTTAATGGGTTATCACTTTTATTTGAAGTCCTGGGTAATCTTCTGAATATTTGCTTTATGTAGATCGCATGTCACCATTTGATTCTTTGATGAAGCAATTATTTTGAAACTGGATAGCTTATTTGGAGTGCATATCTCTATAGTCAGATTACCTTTCTTAGACTTTGTAGAATCTTTCATTCTTAATACCCCTTTTTCCTTTTTTATTTTCTTTCTATACCTTGACCATGCTTAGACTATGTGGCCAAGACATTAGTGTCATTTCTTAGATTCAATCTTTAGTGAACATGCTTTTATTCCTTGTTTAAGAACTTTTTGGAAACTCTCATGCCAAACAACAATCTTAACAATTCCTTTGAGAAGACCCTTTTGTTTGATTTGGTAGGGTTTGGACTATCCCTTACTATCATTGACCTTGGTTAGAAAACACCTAAGATAGTCAATCTTCAAATTTGCAAAGTGTTGAAAACTTGATCTGTAATTCTAAATTCAAGACTGAAAGTCCTTTATTACTACAAGTAACATTCGCTCCTCAGTTGGTATAAGAAAAAGAATCATTAGAATATTTTGACAAAGAAATACCTCTTCCCAAAAGTTGAAACCAAAAAAAATTGGTTTAATGAGATATGTCAAGATAAAATTTTGAGTGCACCTAACCCCTGGACTGATGCAACTTTGAAAGTAAACACACAACTAAAAGAAAACACACAACTAAAAACAAACACACTTGTAGAAATAAACACAAACACACTTGTAGAAAGGAATTATTATTGTTTATTTATTTATTTATTTTTGGGTGCTTTTAGGCCTCAAAGTAATGTTTTAGGAATTGCCCATTAATTGGTAATGGAACCAATTCCCCTTGCAAGGAACTCAACCTAAAAGTATTTTCTCCTAGAATTTTTGAGATATGATAAGGACCAATCCACAAGAATTGAAACTTAGTGTGGCTGCCTAAATTTTATTTTTCCTTGTCCCAAAGTAGAACAAGGTCAGATATTCTAAAATATTTTATTGTGGCCCTCTTATCAAACCAACTATTGATGACAGCCTGATGTTTCACCATATGCTCCAAAGCAATTGTCCGTTTCTCATCTATCTCCAAAAGATTCATTAGTCTAATTTGTACCCTGTCAGCATCTTCTATATACCCGCTCATGAATTTCAAAATAGGAATCCTAAGGTTAAGTGGGAATATAGGTTCTTGTCCATAAACAAGCAGATATGGAGATGTCCCCAAAGCATTCTTGATCCTGATCCAGTTTGTCCATAGTGCATATTTGAGGTGAGTATGCCAATCTTTAGGATTTTCCTTCAACAAACATCTTATTACCATGATCAAGTTCTTATTTGTAGATTTGGCCATGCCATTTCCTTGTGGATAATAATTTGAAGAGAACTTGATAATAACCTGAGTTTCCAGTGCCCATTGAGTAAGGAATATTGATACAAAAGCTGATCCACTATTGCACACTAAAAATAATGGCATTCCAAATCTAGTAACAATATGTTCTTCCTAGAAGTCTATAACCACCTTAGCCATTCAATTTCTAGAAGTCTCAACTTCTATCTAGCACATACAATAATCAGTAGCTATGAGAACAAAAGTATGTTTAGTTGATGATGGTGGGTTTACTGGACCAATGAAATCCGACCCCCATTTTGCAAAGGGGCATACCTCAAACATTGGTTGTAATGGCATTGCAAGATGTCTTTCTCTATTAGCACTAGTTTGACAAAAGTAGCAAGTATGCACATGTTCAAAAGTATCTTTGAAGATCGTAGGCTAGAAATAACTTTATCTTAAAATCATATGAGTTGTAGCTTTTGCCGAACCATGTCCTATACCATACTTATCATGAAACTGTCCCAAAACTTCTTTTACTTCCTTGCATCCCAAGAACTTTAGGTAAATTCCTTCATAGTTCCTTTTGTATAATTTTCTATCATATGGCATGTAGGATTCACACTTCATTTTGAGTCCCCTACACTGTGAATACTCATCCAATTGGGTTACTAATTTTGTAAAAGATAATAAAAAATATCCTGGTACCAGACATCTATTATTATACCTTGGTCAATATCAACTTGAGATACTACAATCTTCTTCTAATCTTCCACATCTATTTCACCGTCAAATCTGAATTTCTTTTCATCCTCGATTTGGTTATCCACTATCATTTTTGATAATCTTTGGCCTCTTACCAACTTCATGGGTTGAATCTCCAAATCAAATTCTTAAAGGATTGCCATCCATTTTCCTCACCTGTCACCTAGTTTATTTTGCATTATTAATGTCTAAACTGCAAGATCAGGCACAATTGCATATACCTTGCTCCTTAGTATATAATGGAAAAACTTATTTACCGATTTGATTAAAGAAAAAGACTATTTATCAAGGTTAGAATAATTTAACTCAACAATTTTTAGAGTGCAACTCATAAAAGCAATAGGCCTTTCATATTATTTTTCCTTCTTCTACATAAAAATCCTAGCACATGAATTTTTTGAAGCAAAAGAGTATATCTTGAAAGGTAGTCCATAATCTAGACTCACCAATACTAGGGCCATGGAGATGTCCACTTTGATATCCTCAAACAATTTCTTAATCTTCAAAACCCATCCTATTTTTTCCCCTTTTTTAGTAAATCATTAAGGGGATGAACTATCTCTACAAATCCATTTATGAATTTTCACACAAAAATTTATCTTTCTAAAGAAAGACTTAAGTTCTTTTCAACTATAAGGAGGTGACAACATTAGAATAGCTTTAATTCTATCAGGATCAATGGAGATTCTAGCTTCAAAGATGATGTGGCCAAGGAACTTTCCTTTAGTAACCCCAAATGAACATTTCTTGGAATTGAGTGATATGTTGTATTTACGACATCTGTTGAATGCCTATTTTTAAATCAGCAATGTGAGTGCTTTGATCCTTTGAAAAGATAGTTAAGTCATCCATGTAGATGACTATACACTTTTTTATTAATCCCCTAAAAGCTTCATCCATGGATTTTTGAAATGTAGCCCCTGCATTAATCATCCCAAAAGGCATTCTTCTGCAAGAAAAGTCCTCCATTTAGTTGTGAAGGTCGTCTTTAGTCTATCCTCTTCATCAACCATTACTAGATTATATCTTGAATATCCATCCAAGAAAGACATCATCTTGGAACCATTAACATTTTGCAAAACTCCATCCAATGATGGCAAGGGGTGAGATGCTAGGTTCAAATTACGAAAATCTACACAAAGATGAATCTCTCCAGTCTTTTTCTGCACAGGAACTAAGTTAACCACCCATGTAGAATGGAAAATGGGAAAGATGATCTTGGCATCAAGCAACTTCTTAACATCCTTCATTATCAATGATTCAATAATAGGATTAGTAGGTTTCTACCTTTGACAGAAGGGTTTGGCATCTGGTTTCAAGGGTATGCCATGCATAATGATTTCAAGATCATAAGTTTTGAGCTCTTCATAGCTCCAAGCAATGACATCCTTGTACTTTATAACCAATTTGAGCATATCTTCCCTTTCATGTGCATTGCGCACCTTTCCAACCCTTACCATTCTAGGATCTTCATCAGTACCCAAATTGTATGAATTGTATTCCTTGATCTCCTCTTCTTTGAAAATTCTTTTATTAAGTGTTGATTCATTATGATAAAAATTATGCTCCAACTCAACCATCCCCTTAGGAATAGTGTTGGTTTTCAAGGTCAGGATCCCATCTTTGTCTTCAAGTTCATCATCCTTAGGTTTTTTGTCTGTAGTGTCATCAATCTCTTGCCCTTGAAAGTGGCCATTGCATGTAATAAATTTTAGTATATGTTGATTGTCTTGAAAGACTTGGAAGTTTGTAATATTGTCTAGGATAGATGGGGTAGCCACTGTTCTACTAAAAATATTTTCAATTTTATTCTCTCGACTGGTTGTAATGCACTAGCCAAAAATGGCGAGGGCATCTGCTACCATATTTTTCCTTCTTGGAATTGGCTTTATATTCAAAGCTTCAAAATCATCCATTAGATCCCATACTCTTTTCCTATAAGCAAGAAACCTCTTATCATTGCAAGAGTATACTAATTTCACTTGTCTTATAACTAACTGAGAATCTCCCTCAATTATGAGAGCTGTGATCCCTTTCTCTAATGTGAAAAGAAGTCCTTATATCAATGCTTTGTACTCTACAACATTATTAGTACATCTCAACTATAATTGATATGCTACGTAGAAAGACTTACCTTTTGGGTTGATTAAATCAATACCTACACTAGCTCCTAATTTGACCTTTTGGGTTGATTAAATCAATACCTACACTAGCTCCTAATTTGCATTTGGAACCATCAAAGTGAAGTGTCTAGATCGGATCTACTTTGGGTTTCCTAGATTTATGCTTATTCATTGATGATTTTGCATTGTTACTCCTTGTTACTAGAAGTGTATGTTTTTCTTGTTTGTCCTCAATTTTCCCAATTAATTTTGTAATTTCATCCACTTTGGGTTTAGGATGGATAACTAATAAAGTCCATCCTTAGTCTTTTATGTAATGTCTCCTTCTTTGGACTTTGATCATCCTTGGTGGAGGAGAAGTCAAACCTCCACCATCTGAAGAGGTATCACTATATGATGCATTTAGATCTTCAATTTCCTCTTCAACTTTTTCCATAGATTTAGATATGTTTATAACAATTTGACTTTCTATGGGTTCATCTTTTGGAATGTTACTACTCTTATTTACATCATTTATGTTAATACCTTAGCAACTACTTCTTGGAAAAATGAACATTCAAATTCTAAATGACTAACTTTATGCAATCTAGAAAATCCTAGAAGAAGTAGAATATTGGGGTCAAATTCTTCTCCTAAACATTGTAAGTTAGCCACCATATTGTCTACGAACTGCATTACGATCTCTTGCTTTGGGATTGAAATCCTAAATTTTTCATCTTGATCATCTAATATTTTGGTTGAAGTTGTGTCAAAATCCATCACTTTGTAAGAGCCCAAATCTAATTGTAAGAATGCAACCTCATTTGGTGCATTGTATTCTATAATAATATTTTTTAGCTTTGGCTCTACATCTATCTTGATCTAATTATTCAACCCTTTCCATGGTAACCATAATTGAGTAAAATTCGTAGAAAACCATCCACTTAGGCATTTTGTCCATTCTTTGCTTAGTAGCAATGCATATGTTTCATAAATCTTGACCACATGTATATCAATGATGTCTTGAATTGGAGGGTCAACTATTAGTTGTATCCAAACATCTTTCAACACACCAATAACTTTTACCTTTGTTTTATCCAATTGTATGACTATTTGATTAGAGGGCTGAGGAGTGACTCCCAACCTTTGTGCTATCAACAGTGGCATAACATTACAAGAGGCTTCTAAATCAATTAGGAAATTATGAAGATTCTTCCCATATATCCTGATGCTAAGAAAAAATAGGGGCACCTCAACTTTGTCTTTAAACATAGTTGGCATTGCTTCTGAAGCATTTACTTGCTAAGACACTATCATTTGAGGAATAGTAATCATATTATGGGGTGCCTTTATATGATCAAGAGTTTTCATCAGTGCCTCTTGTTGATGAGGAAAATTTTGTAGCATGTCAAACATGGACATGTTGGCCTTGGTTCATTTCAAATCTTCCACCACAGTATACTTTTCAGTAGACTAGGCTGGATTTTTCAAGATTGTAGGCACATTTCCTTGATTCTAATTTTGTTTTTCTCCATATGAGGGTCTAATTGTTACCAAATTTTTATTTACTCTTAGATCAGGAGGAGTCAATTGTAATGCTGGAGGAATCCCATTTGTCATGGGTTCTTTTCGACTCCGTAGATTGTAAGTATTTCGATTGTCATTTCAAAAAGAAAGCATCTCTTTAGGTTGAATATCTGGTTCCTAATTGAATGGAAAAGAGAATTATTTGTTGGCTAGTTGTTCCACCTGTGTGTTCTATGCAGAACCATAAGATTCTAGTAGCATAACATTAAATTGCATAGGAGGCACATTATCATTTGTTTGTGAATTCTGATTCATTTCTTGACTTTTGTTGTAATATGAACCATCATTGTTAGGTACATTTTGACTATCATCATACTAATTAATGTCCATATACTGAGCATTATTGTTATTGTTATTTGCAAGAATTCTTTCATTATTTGGACAAGTGTTCCATTGTCAATTCTATTTCTGGAAACCATTAGTGCGATCAGGAAGATTGAAATTGTTTCTTTCATTGTTGTTCTCAGCATTGTTGTTTCCACTAAAATTCCTATTGTAGTTATGACCATAATTTTTGTTGTTGTAAGGACCAAAATTGTTTCTCTAAAATTTGTTATTCTATCATTGCGAAAACCTCAAGTGAGTCAACTCATTATTCATTTGTGACATGGTCTTCTTTATTTGACCAAACTTGGAGGCAAAAATGTTGTCTGCTTTAGTGAAAATTGATGCCTTTTTCTCAAAGAAAGCAACTTTTGGAGGTTCATAGTCTGGTTATGTTATAGCTAGGGTTTGTGGAGTAGGTGCCTACTGTAATGGAACTGGATTCATTTCTATGAATTGGCTAGGCATCATAGGTGCTCCAATAGGATATGTTGGCATAGTCATAATAGTTTGAGTTGGAAGAATCAATCCTCCTCCATTAGGATTGGCCTGCTTAGTAAAGGTAATTGCTTCCAAGAAGACTTTATCCAATGTATCAATATTTTTTGCATGATTTCTTCTTAGGAAAATAATAGTAAGATGGTCCATAGCATTCAGATAAGTCTAAATTGTAGTTTCAACTAGTATAGTGTATGGCATTTCCAACTTGTGGTATACCATTTGAAAGCTAGAAAAAGTACAAGGAATATGACATATGAAGAATATCTATTCAAATGGAAAGGAAAACCTATAGAAGATTCATCATGGCTGAGAAGGGAGGAGGTTAACCATCTTGGTTTTCCTCTGAATACCTAAGACATGATAAGGTCACTTCTCAAGCTACCCTAGGTGTCTGATGTAGAAGCATCTTGGGTGTAAGGTCAATCTTGCATCACCCAAAAATATTTCTATTTTTTTTTTGAATAAGAGTTGTTTTAGTCTAGAGTTTCTATTTGTGGAAGCTTACTATCTTTGGTAAGTTGGTCATATGATCTTATAATGGTCTAATTTCACAGGTGGAGCTTAATCTTAGGTATATCAGCCTACCAAACGAGTTTTATTACCATAGCTTATGTATTGGTGAAGTTATTCTATATTTCTGGTATGAATTTGTGGTATAAAAAATTTGAGCTCAGTTTTGAAGACCTTAGGGGTTCCAAAATGAAGTCAAACATTGACATTCTAGAATAGGAGCTGTCATTTTTGAAAAGTGGTTATAATAGCTAATTGGGTCAATGGTTTTAAAGTTATGGTCTTTAGAAATTAGGCTGCCTAAAAATCCTAAAAATATAATTTTTAATTATTTTGAGCCAATTCCATGTAATAAAATAATATAATTTTAGAGAATTTGGTTAGCCTCAAGAGTTAGGGTCAAATGTCTAGACCTTCCTAGGTAATGGAAAATTGTGTATATAAAGAAGGCTTGTAGGTTGTTTAAGGTAGTTCTAGATGGTAGTTTGGAGCTATGTCTTGCACAATATTGTAAGGAAGGTGACCATGTGGCTTTGCATATTATATTTTTGAAATCATAAATTCTATACGTTTAGCGATAATAAGAAGCCCATATTTTGTTCTTGCAAATTGGTGTTGTTTCTGTATTTCTTGTTATGTGTTTGTGATATTAAGGAGACCACCCTACATTGCTAAGAATACTTGTTTTAGATGGATTTTTTTGTTTAAAAATCTTGTTTTTGGCTCTAAATTTTCTTCTCTTGATCTAGAGCTTATTTAATGCACTCTTTGTAGTTGTCTTGAATCTTTTGAACACCTTTTTCTGTAATGCAAATATGTTCTTGAAGTCTAGTCTTTTTTTCTAGGTAAATCCTTAACTCAGAACACCAAAGTTGGTATATCTTGGCAGACTTTGTAGACCCTTTTAATATTAACATGAATAGGTTTTGGTTTGTTCTTACTATGGAAATCTTATGGTTTCTTTGGAGGAGGAGAAATGAAAATATTTTTTGAAACAAAAAGAGAGTGCTTACTAAGTTTAATCTTGAACTTACACATTCTATTATAATGTACTAGTTGTCTACTATGTTGGAAATGTCAAAACACAAGTTTAGGACTCTTGTTTGAGAAGGAGCTATGCTTATGTACAGGGAGGATTTGATTTTTTTTTTCAGTACTTCAACACTTATTCTAACATGTTGAGTGCAAAGGAACAAGAAACATTGGAAGTATATATGCAAGATAAACAAATTGACAGTTGGATTATGAACCAACTTATAGAAGACATAGCTAATGCTCTAGAAATTGTGAATATTCTTACTAGTACTTTTGACAATAATACTCCATATTGCAACAATATAGGGATATGCCAATGGAAGTAATTCTCCCTTGCATCATTTTTTAATCTTTATGTTATATATATACTTTGGATTTGTAATCCATCTGAGACATATCTATAACATCTTAGGTTTTGATACTTGGTTAATGGTTGGTTTATAGGATAATTGGTGATACTTTTACCTTGGTGATGTTTATTTTGATGTGATAAAGCTTGATTAAGTATTCTAATATTAATATTGTAAGATCGAGAATTGAGATTGTTGTTAGTTGATTAGGTTAGGATTAGAAGTATGGTTAGAGATAATGTTTGTCATATAAGGGTTAGGATATAATTTAGGACATAATTCTATTTGTAAATTGTATTTGATCATAACATCTCTTTTATAAATTTGTATTACCACTTCCATTTATGTAATTATAATATATTACTATGGATGTAACCATTGTATAATTAGTTAATTAAAAATAAATAAATTTTATTTTTAATTGACAAAATATATTATTTACTAATAATTAAAAAAAAAAGATTAATAGTGGATGTTGTTGATGCTTTGGAACTACCATGTAATAAGAAACCTAATACCAAGGTTCAAAAGATAAAAAATAGTCTAAGGGTTAGCTACCTCCAATATTCAATTGAGAAAACTTTAGATCTGGACCAACATTAATAGAATCATAGGGATTCTCCACACTTCAGGCTCTGCAGGGCCTAGGCGGGTGCACCTTGGGGATTGAAATAACTAGATGCTTGATATTCTTTTCAAAATTCACTCACTGATATTATTCTCTTAATAATATGTCCCCTATAGAAGAAATGGTCACAATTCTTCTTAACTTTTCAAATAACTCTTGGTTATAGCAACTAACTATGACACAGAGAATTATTACAATAAGTGCTAACCAACAATTGTTTCTTTATACACAAAAGTAAAAGTTGATTTGATTTATATTTGTGCTTTGTGCAACCACATGGTTTCTTAATAGTTTGCATCTAAATTGATGATCAATGCCCTATCCATTGCTATCCAAAGTCTACCCAACAAAACTTGACCTATTTAATTGCCTTAGAATCAAATTATCAGTAGTAAACCCTAAACCCCATTCTTATGAATATATGACTAGAAATCCTATCAATTTGTTGAAGCACCTAATTCCTTGAATTAAAAGCAATGGTAATTTGATATACAACCTATCCTACTTGCATTAAATTGTATGAACCTTTCTCATTCAATCCTAACATAACCAACACATAAAAATGGAGGCAAAATTTAGAGAAAATAGATATGGTAGAACACTCCTTTTGTATTAATTATCCTTGAAAGAAATAAAATATTGGTATATGCTCAAGAATAATTCAAGACATGACAACTTATCATTAAATGTTCACTTGTATTCTTAGATTTGCAAATGAATACATCACAAAAATTGACACAAAGACTAACTAGACTGAATGCAAAATAGCATAACACTAAAAATTACATAGATTTTAGACCTCAACTCCACATCTTGGAAATCATTTTATAGGAAGGATTGCAAAAATCCTCAGATGGGAGGACACATGTCAAAATTCTAATGGAAAAATAAATACAAAGACATTTTATATTCAGTTATATTTAGACATTCTTTGTATTTGGATCAAAACTTTGGATTTAGTTGCAAAAATAGCAAGTGTCACTTATCATTAGGTGTCTTTTAGAAAATTATGTTAGTTCTTTATACTCCTATCACTTTCCTTGCCTTTCTCTTGCTTCCTTTTCCTATAATTGTATCTCTGCATTGCCTAGTTGTTGTCAACATATAGTATAACCTTCATATCAATAATAACTTCCTAGATGGCAATGTTAGTATCCACATCTGGCCATGTAACATCCCTGATGATATCTAATTCACTAATATTTTTATTCCACTTGGTATCAATTATAGCCTTTAAATCTCTTGTGACCTTATTCATATCTGATTCAATTTTGAACATAAATTCAATCATATCATAGACAATTGTTACATCTGTCTCATTATTGCTAAAATCCATAAACCTTAGATGCCTCAAAATATCCTCAAAAGAGGAGGACTACTCTTTCCATTCTTTGATTACTCCATCAACATCTAGGATGGTAGGAATAAAAATTGGAATCCCAACAACAATTGTTTTCATCTTACCTTTTATTACTTGCATTTTTCCTTATAAAAACCCATGCAATTCCTTCACTTTGCTAATCATTTTTTTGGCATTAATAATTACTTTCTTGGGTAAATCTTTCTTTTGAGGTAATAGGGGAACCAAGTTATCAAAGAATTGTTTATATGGTCCCCAAGTTTTAAACAAAGTAGATAGAAGGGCAATTGCTTTCGAGCACTGAAACTCAGCTCTTTGTAGTGAAATGTAGCTACTATGCACATTTTGTGACACAATTTGTAAAGCACCTATCTTGTGCATCATCAAGCACTAAATTGTCTTGATTTCCACCTCTTTGGCACCATCCCATTCATCAATATCCATCTGTTGGCTTCCTCCCATATTTTTTGCATCAACATCTATTTGGGCTTCTTGGTCTCTTACCCATGTGATGAACCTTGCAAAATTCCTAAGGCCTCTTCTCTCTTCTTCTAGGGTAGCCACCCTCCATTGTAGGACATAATTCCTCTTCAACTCTTCTTCATATTTTTTCCTAGCATCAATGGATATGTTGTATGTTTGAAACAATTATTCTTCTAACATGTTCATTTTGGTCTTCCCCATTAATGATGTTGTAGTCTACAAATTATGAATCTGATCACTAGATATAGCAGTAACATTCCAAAATATCACATTACCTTGGGAGGAATCCTTTATCTCGATGAGAGTTAGCTTATTTCCCTTAGGAGTCATGCTCCATATGGCCATTGTCTTACTGTTAATGTTGAAACTAGAACCTTGTAGCTCCCTAGCAATATTAGTCTCTTCAAAGGATATTGACTTGTCCTGCCTTCTAATTTGATCTTACATAAAGGAGGAGCTAAGCTCCCATCCTAGAAATAGAAGCATCCCACTTCTAGCTACAAGCTCTCTAGCTTCTTCTACTATGAGGCTCTCACTACTAGTATCATATTTGTGCAATCTTTGCACCAATTCTATAGTCTTCTCAGGGGAATCACTTGGTTGTAGTTGTAAGGTAAGCTCATTTTGCTTAACTTTATATAAAAATGACTTGAATTCATCTAACTTGATGAATTCATCATCTTTCATGAATTCCCAAGCTTGAATGATCTACTCATCTAACATCTAAATTTGAAATTTAGTCTTCTTTGGGATCTTTTCATTCTCTCCAGCTTGTTTTAACAAGAAGTTATGTTTTATTATGTTGAAAAACTTAGATCCCTTTGGAAAAATTTGCAACACTTTTCCTCTGACCTTGTCAGTGATCTCAATCATTTTTTATTTCTTTCTCCCTTTTTCCCATGAGGAACTCTCTGGCTAGTCATCATCAACCTTAATGGTTATGACATGCTCCTATTGAGGGATTTGAGGCTCTACCCTGTTCATGATTTTATTAGGCACCTGTGCCATTATCTAATCAAAATTGTCTAAGCACCTATTATATCTATCTAAGTAGGCTTCCTCATGGTAAAAACCCTAAAATGATGGATCAACTACCTTCATGGCTTCTTTAATCTTCATTATCCTACTCCATTTTTGGCTTCTATCCCTAGAAACCTTTGTCTCCAAATAATTCATTATGTAGTCCTCTTCCCAATTTGGTTTATTGCTAGGGAGTGTATACTTTCTCATTTGTCTTAGAGCATGCCTCACCAAATCATTTGGATCATAGGTCCTAGGGGCTGAGGGAAGTTTGAACTCTCCCATACACTGGTTAATCTCCTTTATAACATCTTTTCATATTAAAAAGTCACCTATCTTTGTGTTCCTTGCTATAAAAGAGCCTCTCTTAATAGTAGGGCCTAAATATTCTTTATTCATCATCAAAATTTTCCAAAAGAATTCTAATTGGCCTAACCTTTTAGGGATATACTTTGATAATACATGAGGGGGCTGTGGACACCCAAAAAACCCTTATAATTGAAAAGCTTTCAAAGAGGAAAAAAGTAGCCCAATCATGACTAAGTACCCTATTGCCATTTGGGCAAGTAGATGGTCTTATTAGCATCCTTACACCTTTAGGTGCTCTTTCAGTTATATCTACTGACATGTTGGTAATAGGAAAAACAAGATCATTGTAAAAAGTAATAGCACTAGCATAGGGATAAAACCTTTGCAAGAAGTGAGTCCACATCTACACAGGCAATTTCTCTCCATTCTCCTTAGTGGATTCAATGAAGTCAGGTCTAATATGCCCTATTTTCTTGTATAGAATGCTGTGCATCAGCAATGAATAGTGGAAGAATCTAAAATTCCCAAATTCTCCATTTTGAGCTACCACAATTTCATCATTTATCCTATTGATGATATACTCCACAAAATCATACCCAACATTACTATTTGGATTCTGAATATCCAAAACAATATTATATATAGCCCAAGGCATTATTTGTGCCATCAATTCCTATCACCTTGTTTATCCCAAATATGGTGTACCTGAAATACTTGCAAAAAAATTCAAGTGGCATTAAGTCTTTTACCTTCTTTGGAATTTCACCCTTCTCTAGCTTTAACTTGGGAATGTGCCTCTTTGTGACTTTTCTAGTAAAGAAATTCTTAGAAGTTTTGAAAGTTTCATTCATCTTTTCCATTTTGATAGCCTTTATCATAGGCCCTCCTTGGCCAAAAACCTGAATGAAGGTCTCCCTATCCAGTCTGCATAGAATACTCATGTCCTTCATGTGGAAAGCTTTAGTTGTTGGATTGAAGGATTTGATCTTTGCCTTTATCAGATCAACATCTATTATCACTTTTGTCATTATCAATTTTTCCATATTCCTAACCCATAGGTTGCAAATTAGTGACTTTGCAAACCTATTATGATGGAAATACCAACAAAGATCATTTGCATTTATATCAGGTACAATGGTATCTCTACAGAAGGAATATGTATCTTTAAAAACATGTGCATTCAAGGTCTAAACATGAGAAGAACTTGGAAGAAAATATACCCACTCCTCTGAATACATTGAAGCCAATTTGGTTTTGCTTGTTTGGCAACTTGTGAAGATTCTTCCACATTAATTTGAGCTATTATCTTACCCTCTTCCTATGCCATGATTTCTATAATTATATTGCCTAGAACAAACTCTGTCAATACCAAATTTTGAAAACTTTGGAAATTTCTATAAGCTCTTGAAATCTTTTGGCACTCAAATTTTATCTTTGGATTGTGCAAAAGACTGTAGCTTAGAATGCCATTATATCAACTTATTAATAGAGAAAAATCAACATAGAAGAATTTATATCGATTTATGTCAACATGCATGAAAAATCTCAATTTCTATAAAAGTTCCAAAATCTTCTTTAATACCACCTTTTCTTAACCTTTTATGCACTTTTGACAGGGCATCACTTTTAAGTCACAATGAGGCTCTTTAACAGTCATTTCTTATATTAAAACCTATCCTCCTCACTCAATGAATCCCTTTATTCACCATTCCATAGTGATTATTTGACTTAGCACTTAAACACCAGTGACCAGGTGATCATAACATTATACCTCTTTTCACCACCTCGTGGTCTAATCACTACTTTTAGAAATTAACTATGCGACTAAGTGCCTTAAACATTTGACATCTCTTCATCTTTAATTGCATAGTCACTTCATTTCATTAACATTTATACTTACTACTTGCAACCATGCAAATTCCCTTAGTAGTCCCTAAGTCATGGCTTTGGAAACATTTGAAGCTTTTAGGTTTTCATTGCTACAACCATGCAATCAAAACACTATATGTAGTTTGACCTTAAGACTTCACTAGGTCACAACTCAACTTAACTAATAAAAAATTTGCCTCACAATCCTATGAACAAAGGATGTTTATGCATTTTACAATCTTGTTCACCAAGTTGTGTCTTATTCTAATTAACATCTCCTTAACATTGCGACCACGTTATCCACCATATTCTACTTTGATCTTGACTTGTTCACCTATTCATAGTTTAAATATATCTTTTAATCATTAACTGCGTGACTTGTGAATGAGTAGTTTAATCTATTGCACCATGTCTCAACATGTCTTGATCCCTTTATTCTTATCACTATGACTGAGCAATCAAACATTTCATGCATTTTGCAATAGTGATCACCAGGTCACAACTTATTCCTTGTACTACTTAGCTAACATCATTAACATTTTTACCTAATCGCGGTCTAAGAACTAGATATCTATTTTAACCACATGACCAAGTTAACAAACACCTTTTTCTATCTTTGCCAAGTCATAATTTAATTTTTATAACATGACTTAAGTTCCTGGACATGAAATTGAGAATAATTCTCAAACATCATAAATTGGTCGCTCCTTCATAGTCAGATCCCATAACCATTTAGTCACCCCTATGACCATGCAATTAAAGGTTCTTTATGAGCTTCTAACAGTTTCATGAAGTCACAGTTATCTTTCAAGCTTTATCTTCTAAGGCCTTGACCATGCAAACATAAGCATTCACCTAGTTAGTGTCATAATTTATTACATCTTTCTTATTCAGATGATTGTGCCACTAAGGCTTAATTGACTATTTTTCTTAGTCACGGTATAAAAGGCAACTAGGAATTTGACTACTTCGACTGTGTGATTAGAGGAAACTTCACTACTTTGTCGAGTTGCACTTTAAAAGACCACTATCTTATGATGAGTTTCGATTATGTAATCAAAATTGGTCACCAAGTTGAACACTTAAAATCTTCATGAGCTTAAATTAAACTGCTAAAGTGTTAACAAAAAACAAAACCCTTTGAAACATTTGATTTAAAAAAAAACTCAAAAAAGGGCGTAGATTTGAAAAAAGGGTTTTTAACTAGGGAATTTTTTTTTTTAATGAAACTTCAAGGAAACCCTAAGTGCTAGGGATAGGAAATTATAACATATTTTAGTGTTTTAACTAGAGGACTAAACATATTACAATAAAACCCTAACTACACATTACAATTTAATACATTTTCACACTGAAATTTTTTAGAGACTAGGTAAAGTGAAAATAAGGGTCAACAAATGTAAGAACACATCCTTGGAAATTCATGTACATGAGGGAAAATATGCACATACCCTTTTACAAATTGTGTTGATTCATTTGAAACTATTTGGAATGAATAGTCAAAGTTCTAGGCACAATGGTTAAATTGCAGAATATTTGCACCTGTCAAGACTATTTTTTCTTTTTCTTACTTTTGACTCTATGTGGCTAGTTTGTGAAGGTTTTGTGAGGGGTACCTTCTTCTCCAATTTGGTCTAGTGTTGGAGGCTTGGGGGGTATGAAGAGACCCACTTATGCCCAATCTATGGATATTGGTGGGGGTTTGGGAGTGTCACTAAGTTGATAGAAACATAACCCTTTCCTACCTATAGCCCTATTTCAATCAACTTGGATAAAGAAACAATACTAGAGATTAAGCAAGTGACTGAGGCCCTTGAGGAGGATGTAGATATTTGTCAATTTACAAGATTTTGGCCCACTCTCAAGGGGCTCCATACTTGGTTCTATGAGCACTGAGATCCACATATTACTGATTTTGTTGTGATCTTTCCTCTACTAAAAGTTTTTTTTCATTACTAGATTTGATAATCAGAAGGATTGGAGAACCATTCTATGGGCTCATTTCTTTAGGAAAAGTGTTTCCCTCTTATGGTAAAACCTTGGCACAATGACTTTAACCCTACAATGAAATATTTATACAAATTCCTATTTGGATATAACTTCCTAACCTCCCTCTTCATCTTTGACATGATTCTATTCTTGAGGAAGTTGGAGAGGCTTAGGTGATTTTTAAATGGCGGATTCAAAATCCTCTAATAAATTACATTCTACATATGCACAAATTTATGTTGACATAGATGCTTCTAAATGCCTTCTAGTTGAGATTAAACTCTGTAGTACTAACAACTTTCAGATCCAATCTTTAGATTATGAGAGTCTTCCACTAAATGTCACAACAAAGTGCAAGACTAAAAAATCAAATCTAAGAAACCCTCTTAATGGTAGAAGGATGCTTTGTTACAACATTAAATACGATGGTCAAAAGGATTGCAACTAAAGTGGAAGTCCCCCCAGATGCTACTACTACTAATCAACATTAGGAAGGTGATATTGTCCCTTCTCTCTCTCATTTTTTGGAAGCTAGTTCTGGTTAGATGAATATAGAAATTGCAGTCTCTCTTATGGCTAGCTCTATTCATAGAGCTTCTAGTGATGCTTTAGATGTTTTTGATGATCAACTAAAGATTGGTGTTGTTGGTTCAATCTAGCATGGTGTTGTTGAGTCTGTAGTGCCTGAAAGTGACCAATGTAAAAGAAATGAGGCTTTTATGGAAAACATTAATGATGTTGGTCCTATCCAAAATGGTTGTGTGATGGGTGGATCTTGTGTTGTTGGTTGTATCCATGTTGGCCCTATCACTAATGGTGTTGGTTTTTTTATTTCTGATAGATCTTCTGATTCGTTGACCTAACACTCTATGGTAGCCAAGATTGATGAGGCAAGGATTAAAATTAAAGGAAAATTCTCAAATAAATTACACCTCATTCATTGAACATTTCCCCTAACTCCCACCAAAAGGGAGTTTAGGGGAAATCTTAATTTTGGCATCTTCTTCTTTTTGAAGGGTGGTCTGGTTTTATAGTGTTTATCTATTCCTTTATGACTAGTTTGTCTTGGTGGTTGTATTTGAGGATGAGATCCCCTAAATTTGTGGTCTCATTGGTTTATAGTGTAATACCCCTAAATTTGCACATTGGCATTTTGAACCAATTTTGGTGCATCAATCTTACAACTTCTATTTCTTGATCAATTAAGTCCTTTTGTACTAGGCATTTCTAGTTTTGATCATCTTTACTTGACTTGTCAAATGCAAAAAATCCCTAATCTGTATTAATCACATACTTTATTTAATTCTTAAATATTGATTTAAATTGGTTAAATTAACCTCCTAACTGAATTAATTTAATTATAAGTCCTAGGAATTTTAATTAAATTAAATCCACCCTCTTTAGTTAATACACATAAAAAGAGAATTAAATACATTGATTTAATTAAATATACATATCATAAGTGTTGAAACTAATTATTTAATTAATTAGAATATTAAATTACAATGTCATGTTTGAATGGATCAATATTCTTTCCTAATTCATCTTACATGAAAAAGGAATTAAATATATTAATTTAATCAAATATACTCATCATAATTGTTGAAAATAATTATTTAATTAAATAGAATAATAATTATTAGCACGTAGTTGAATGGAACAATATTATCCTCTACTTCATCTAAATCAACTCCATAAAATATGGAGGACTCAATCTCTCATTTGATCTAAACCATAAACTCAATTTAATCTCGACTGTTGATTGGGTCCAAAATTCTATAAAAGAGACCCCCAACTTCTCTTTTCATTAGGATGCAAGTGAAGAGTATCAAATCACTATTGGATTGATCACTTAAGTATTTTACATCTGAATCTCTATTGCTTTTACATGCTCATCATTTAGATTACAATGCACTCATTTAGCTTAATTTTCTTATCATTGTTCTTAGATTAATTTGAAAATGATCTAGATTAATTCATATCTTTCCATAGAAAAATATAAAAAACATAGATTAATATTGCATTTGCATTCATTCAAATCCATTGTACTAGTTTGGTTTGGTTACTGAACTCTCTTTTCTAAGAGCACATAGTAAAACCCCATCTAGTTAGAAGGCAACATATCGCCTTGTGCAAACATGCTAGATGAATAATCTAATGTTCATTATGGGATGTTACTAACAAACAATGATCATGTTGAAGTGTGTGGTTGAATTAGAGCCCCATATTTAACACTCACATTTTTGGCACTACTGTGGGGTAGAAAAATCAATTTTTCGGCCTCATTTTTATTCATTTTTGACATTTTGGATTTTGATCCATACAAAATAGTGAATTCTTGTACACAAAGAAAATATTTCATGCGAGAAATATATAAACTTACACTATTCCTTTTACTTCTTCATGTGAAATTGCACATGCTTGTGCAGTGAGAACATTCTCTCATGTGGCACAAAGCACTTTCTTGCGTGGCTTGGTGCATAGTCTCGTGGAAGACTTGACAACGAAGAATTAAAAATTTTCATTTTAACATGTCTGTTATTCATGGTTTTGTTCTAACATCTATTTATGAAGCACTAATTTTGTGATTTCTAATTTTCGAAACAACATAACAGTGTTTTGCAGGATGATTGTCAAAGATACTTTGAATTGAACATACAAACTTTACTAATGGTTTTTCTTGTAGGACACTTGTTAAAGAATAATTCAAACCCACTCAAACAATGTGTCTTTTTATATGTTTTTTAATACACATAGTTTAATAGGGCTTGTGAACTTCGTAGGGCTTTAGATAAAGGAATAAGGGATTATGTTCTTTGCTACTTGGAAGCGATGCCCAAGAGTAAATAAAAAACCTAGATGCCTTTGAAAGATGGTACCCGAGGGAGGCAAGAAAGGTAGTGGTTCTCCCAAATGAATCTTTTAATGAAGGGATAATGCTCTTTTCCTTTAAGGGAAATGAAAATCCTGGAATAAGAAAATTTTGGATTGATAACCTAGCTCATTGATGAATGTGTCCTACTTTTTTGGGTAGGGTGAAAAGGTAGAGGAGTATTCTCTTTTCCCCTTGGGAAAATCAGAGACTTTGACCCTTAAATTTGAGCCAAGTTCGAGTCAACCACTAAAGGGCCTACCAAAGCGATCCAACCTTTGGGAATGACCCAAGTGAGTACACACCTAATGCCAATGTTTTCACCACACTATAATAAAAAAGCTTTGTAGAGTAAAAAACTATAAAGCCATGTTAATTCATTTCTCTTCATTTTGATATCACATATCAAGAGGAGGCTTTGTCTGTTGCACTAGCCGACACCACCCCTAGTCTTTCTAGTCAAGTGTGTGCACTTTTAGGTGTTGGTGTGGGCTACTAGCCTTAACCTCATTCATGAGGCCACCAAGTAATAGTGTGAATGGAAGCCTATTAAAAACTTTGTAGTCAGTTTCTACCTAGTTCACCTCCAAAAGGGGGCATAATCTCTATGCAAGGAGGAGGAAGAATCTCTTCTGTAGATCCTCACCACAGGCATGTAACTAGACATTGGAAGGTGGTATATGTCCATGGCCCCTACTTCAAGGGTGCGCATTGAATATATTTTTTATTGAGTCCTTGGAATACACCAAAAATACGAGTGCCATCTAGTGGGGTGACATGACTGTATGAGGTGAACACATCCATGTAAGTTGTGAGACAAAGATTTTGTCGCCTCTACCATCTCTGGTTATAGGGATAAAAGAGTGTCTTTTTATAGTCCAAACTATCCAAACAAAAAGTTCAAGACTCCCTTGTCCCTTTGAGTTGCTTTGTCCTCAGTTGGATTCTTTTGCGGTTACTGCTTGTATCCCCTTGGCCTATTTTTACTAACAACTCTAAAACCAAATTTCTACTTGCCAAAACAATTCCAAAATAATGTCAAATCTGAAAACAATGTCCAAATCTTACTAAAAACTACAAACATTGTCTATATGCTGTCCAAAACCTGTCAGAACTTATCAGAATCTCTTCAAATTTGGTCCAAACTTGTCAATTTATCTTTTACTTGCTTTCTTCATTGAGAAATTTCATGTGAGTCAGGACCTTTGGTTTTTTCAGCCCACATTTTTCTACTAGTCCTCTATATTTCTTCACACAAAAGTCTAAGTATTCTCACGCAAGGTTATACCTAAACACTGTCAACTTGTCTAAAATTGGCTAAAAGTTGTTTTAAATTGTAATTTGTCATTTCTTTGCGTGGTCCAATGTAAAACTTCATGTGAAAAAATACCTTGGGAATTGATGTTCCCTTTGCTCAAATTTGTTTGCACACTTCCTTGTGTGGCTTTAGTTGGATTCTCGCATGAGATTATACCACGACATTGTCAAAATTTGTTTGAATTGGTCTATTAGAGTTCTTTACTCGCCTCAATTTTATTTCCTTGTGAGAGTCTGTCAAGAGTTGTCCAAAAATAGTGAGCTATTTTGACCTCCCTCATCAATACTTGATCGAAATCTAGTCTTTTTCCAAGTACACTAAGTCATTCCTCTGTCTGCAATAGTTTAAAACTCAAACAACTTTCTTAGTTGATCACTTGCAATCTACACATGAACTAGTCTTGTTACTTTGCTATCATATTTGTTCCATTGTGTTTGTCATACCTTGTGTCATGATAGTAAAAAATATCAAATTTTCTAGCCATTTCTCTGACTATTTGTACCCTAGTATACATCACACTTATTGTTACTTACTTTGAGACAACGTTCTAAGTGTGATCCTTGTTTAAACTTTGTCATAAGTCATTGTTTATGACTGTTGCAACTAGGAGTGGAAATGTGTTTCCTCCCCATAGATTGAGATGAGATAGAGATAAAGGTAGAAGTTGCGGTAAAGATCATTCCCAGTTATATATACAGTCAGAGTATAGTGCAGGATCCTTACGGTCTCCACCTATTGGTCCACCTAGCACTCAAAGAGTCTATTCCATAAACTTGTAACAAGTAAGGAATCCATTATTCCAAGAACATCTAGACATTGACAAAACACCTATGTCTTTAAATAGAATAGTTGAAATTCTATTCAAAACATCCATACATCCTAAACAAATTGAAAACTTCTACACCCCTAGAATGATATATCAAGATCAAGAAATAGGTGAAATCAATACGAGAGCAAACATTGAGGAATTTTGAAGAACTGAAAGGCTCAAGGATCCTTACACCTATACAAATAATTTTGGGGATATTGAAGAGATACCCCTAGAAGACATAGAGAAATGTCTTAAAGATAAAAACTTCCAGAAAATGATGGAAATATTTCTCAATGATGAGAAAGAGAAATATCTCCTCAAACTCATTGAAGAAGGAGAAAAACTACCTCAAAACTACATTGTCAAAACAATTGTCATACAAAAAGGGGAATCTAAAACCTTCAAGTTACAAAAAAAACTTCAAACCATGCAAGATAAATTGGCCCAAACATTGAAAGACAAATATAAAATGGTTAAAGAATAAATGCTAGATGTTATATGTCAATTTCCTTTTGACAAGGATCTATACATGCCTCCTTTCCCTAAAGGGTTGAGCTACCAAAATATGAAAAGTCCTTAGGAAAATATGATCCCCAAGATCACTTGAGGGAGTTTGGTGCTATGCCCATGGAGTTCATACACAATCAAATATATCTCATGCATTTATTCCTAAGAAGTTTGGGTGGTCAAGCCATGGAGTGGTTTTCATGGTGACCTACTAGAATTAAAATGTTTGATGAGATTGCTAATATTTTTATATAATAGTACTTACACAATATAAAACATCTAGTAAACATAAGAGATCTTTGTAACCTTAAACAAATAGATGGATAAAATTTCCTAATATTTCTCCAAAGATGGAGACAATTGTACACCAAATACTCACGTAAGATCCCTGAAACTAAAAAACTTGATATCTTTATAGATAATCTTTTACCTAATTTTAGGTATAAAATACAGCTTCAAGATCCACACACCTTCAAATACATGATTACACAAGGTATCCAAATAGAGGAGTTCATGGTAAAGAAAGGTGAATTAACCCTTCAAAAAGACATCAAACAAGGGTCTACCTCTACCAAAGATAAATCCAAATATGTTAACAAAATTGAGAGGTAGTACATAATGGAGTGGTGGAAAATATCACTCCTTAGCCTTCTAAAGAGAATTTTAATCTCATGGATATTATGCATGCATCTAAAACCACCAAACAAACTACTATAGATAACAAGACATTTGGAAACAAAGCTAAAAACTCATCTTGAGTTTCTCGGCCCAAACATGAATACACACCTCTAGGTGAGCCTCTCGAAGTGGTCTATGAGACTCTACAAAATCAAATTATTACTCCACTCAATAATTCTCATCCTTATGATCCACAAACATTAGCTACATGGTGGAATGAGAACGTGTATTGTGAATACCATCAAAACAAGGGCCACAAAATAAAAAACTGTATTAATCTATGACATAAGGTTCAAGACCTCATTAATGATGGTCAAATAGTTGTGGGTCGACATAAAAAGAATTTGGATCACAAAGCTTCTAAGAAACCATTTCCTCCTTATGACAAGGGATAAAGTTCTAAATAGAATGACAATAACAAGGTCAACTATACATATACCAATAATGATAACATAATTAACATGGTTGAATCTTTAGAGTTTGAACATTGTAACATTATCAAAATTAAAGGAAAAAATGACAATACCAAACCTAAGACTCCATTTGTTCTAAGAGGTGCTACATCTCTTACATATGATCAAGAGCATTCACAATTATGTGTCAATGCTATTACATGTTCTTGTGCCAAGTTACTACTCAAAGGCCCCACACCTTTTGCTCCTAAAATCGATCAACACAAAGAAAAACCTATTGCTGGTCCATCTAACAATAATACAAAAATTGCAACATCCTCCACTGCTACAAACTATAGCATCCTTGGACAATTGCAATGAATGAATACTCAAATAACTATCTTTGGACTACTTAAAATCTCGCTTGCTCATAGGTAGATTCTTGACAAAGCCCTCACCAAGGCAAGCATACGTCAAGATCTTGATCTTGATAGGTTTTGATCCATGGTAGGTCACTTGACCTCACCTCATTATTTATCCTTTTATGAAGAGGATGATAATTCTTTGAGTCATCCTCATAATCAACCATTGCATATTGAAGTGATGATACACCAGAAACATGTCCATCACATGCTCATAGAAAATGGAGTTGTCTTAATATTTGTTCTGCTATGTTGCTTAAATAATTGGGTTATGATGAGGAGCCTATTGATCCTCACTAATAAATCACCATCAAAACATATGATGAAGTAGAACACAAATCCTTAGGCCTTGTTGTGTTGTCTCTTTAAGTTGGTCCTATAGAATAAGATGTTATCTATCAGGTCCTTGATATTACTTTAGCATACAATATACTATTAAGAAGACCATGGATTCATGAGATGCAAGTAGTACCTTCAACATACCATCAATGCATCAAGTTTCCATTCCAAGGATCAAAAATTACTATACCTGCTAATACAAGTTACACTTATAACATGCTCAAGTTAGCTGATAGTTTTGTTCCTACTAGTAGAGAGTCTATAGAAAATCATGTCAACAAGCTCAAAGAAATCAAGAAAACTCTCAAGTTAATAGAAATTGGAATGATAAAATATCAATTTTGTCTTTGACATCTCTTCTTGAATTTCCCTGTCATTATGGGAGACCGTCTCAAATGAAGAAACCTTTTTTGGTATCACCTAAGACTATATTCAATGGTGCCTCTGTAAAGGCCACTATACCTCTAGAAGATGAAGATGAAAATAGAGCCATTGCTTCTTGGTTATACAAAGAAAAAGTCCCAATAGATCTCACAGACCAGTCTTGTGAGATAACTCCTAAAAAGTATGGACTAAGTCTTAAATTGATAAAATGCCTTGGCTACAAAGGCAATGATCCTATAGGATGTAATAACAAAGGACTTATTGATCCAATCAAATCAACATCTAGAAGGCCTCATGACACAACATGCCTAGGCTTCAAGAAAGTTCCCTTTCATCTAGGGATCAACAAATATGTACTAGAATTTGACAGTTTGTTTGAACATGAATTACCAATTATGTCTAACATTCATGCAGAAAGATTTAATGATGAGGATACCTTTTCTTATCCTATTCCACTGGATCTTGCTACATTCTTTATAGAACCATATGACTTTGTACTACATGTCAGTACTGCTAAAGCTGATAGTGATTCTTTTGAGGATACTAATGATATTCCCTTAATTCAACATAAATAGGGCAAGTCTAGTCATGCTATCATTGTTGAACAACTTTGTCAAAATTAGGATGATAATGAAAGTAGAGAATAGGTATCCATGACTATTGGGGAATTCTTCAATTTGACTCCATGTAGCATTGATTCACAAAATTATGAATTTGATTCTCTCTCAGATGTAACTTTTGATAAGGATGTCGATAAAGATCACACATATGAAAATCAACTTGCAATAGAACATCAATCTAGGGTTTTATCTAATGAGTCTCACCCTACTAATGTCGATGTGTCTTCAATTGATGCTGTTAGAACTCAAAGGAATTCAAACATACCTTTGGACAAAATCTCTTTAGGTCTCAAATTAGTTGTCCATGCATTTGATGACTATATTATGAATGCAATTGAACCTGCCACTTCTCTTTCACTCAATTATCTCTAGATAATAGACATGAACTCAAATACGACATCTAGTGAAGTCCCCATGTTCCAGAATGACTATGCTTTCACTTGCTATCTACATTCTATTGAATTGGCAATGTCTTCCACCAGTGAACTTAGTGTTAATATGACTGAATATGACATCAAATATCTTAGTGATACAATTAAAAGAAAAAATAATAGACATTTAGATGGTGAAAACCACATTGTGGTAGCATCAAAACCAAAAATAGTAAAAATAAATGACATATCCAAAGGTGAAAACCTCTCTGAGGCACCTAAGTATGAGGTATTTGATGCACTTCCAAGTCACTTTTAGGAGCGATCATTAGTATTGATATAACCAACACAAAAAATCTATTAGTTTGTGGTGACTGATTGACAGGACCAACACAACCAATGTTGTAACTAATTTTAACCCTAAAGCGACAAAAATACTTGTGTAAAAGGGCTTATGGTTAGGGATTGTTTCGTAAGGTGTGATGTGAAAATTGGTTCTTGTGGTGGTATTGAGCTGTAAGGGATTATAGATTGTAATAAGGTTGCAATCACTAGATCTTAATAATATTGGACTTGCTATTTGGTGGACGTAACCTAGGTTTTGGGTGAACCATGTTAAATCTTGGTGTCTTGTTTTCTTTTTTCTGTGTGATATATTATTTTTGGATGTTGTTTATATTTGCATGTAATTTTTATTTCTATATAAGGTTTAATCCTAACACAATCAATCTGGGAATTGAGGAACATCCTCATATTATACATCTCACACAATCTCCATCTATTGAAGAAAAAGAAGAATCTATTGCATTTTTCTGAGAAAAAAAGATCAAATTTGCATGGAAATATGTAGATATGCTAGGTTTAAATCCTAGTCTTATCATGCATCATTTTTCTATTGCACTAGGAGTGAAACTTGTTAAGGAGAAACTCAGAAAGATGCACTCTCATGTGGCACTTCTTGTTAAAGTTGAACTGGAAAAAATCTTGAAAGTTGGTTTCATTCATGCCATTGATTATGTTGGATGGATATAAAATATAGTTCTAGTCTCAAAACATGATAAATCTATCAGAGTTTGCACTAATTTCTAAGATTCAAACAAAGTGTGTCTTAAGGATGATTTTCCATTACTGAACATTGATATGATAGTGGACATGACAACTGGATATGAGATGTACTCATTAATGGATGGTTTTTTTAGTTATAATCAAATCAAAATTACACTAGAAGACCAAGAAAAGACTGCTTTCACTTGTGTGTGGGGTACCTTTTGATGGAATGTCATATCATTTGTTTTAAATAACGTTGGTGTAACGTATCAACATGCAATTATGACAATATTCCATGACATGATGCATAAAATGATGGAAGACTATGTTGATGATAGTCTAGTCAAGAGTATATATAAAAAAAATCATCTTTAAGAATTGGGACCTATCCTAGATCACGTGGAAAAATTTAGGCTCAGATTAAATCCTAAGAAATGTGCTTTTGGTGTCACATTAGGGAAAGTAATTGGTTATATTATGTCTGTGAAAGGAATCAAGTTGGATCTAGAAAAGGTTCAAGATATAATGGAAATGCATCCACCTCACAACATCAATCAAATGAGAGGGTTACAAGGAAGACTTCAATCTATTCATCGGTTCATATCACATTTAGTAGATAAATCAGCTACACCCTTAATATTGGTGTATATAGGGTTATGATTAGTCAACTTGTGACTATCTTAATCCTTAATTAAGTCATGTTATCATTATTATATTATTATTTACGTAGGTAGGTTGACCTAGGTATTATGTAGGGTTGTGTCTATTTAGCCTAAGCATAATTAGGTATATATAGGAGGCTGTGAGTCTTATTTCAACATCATATTGTGAAGTGTATTCTCATTGGAGATATTTGGAGGTTTCCCCCTTGAAGTGGCCTATTACTCTCAGTTATTATCAAGTATTTATAGAATATTTCATATTATCTCTTCCATTGTGAAAGTTATTTCACTACAAGTGGTATCAGAGCATGATCTTGGCACCATAGTGGCATGATTTTTTTCTCAACATTGGAGGCAATTTTGGGAAGAGCATAACTTTCATATTTTAGTGAATTTTTAAAATATTGTTAAAGGGTTTTCCAAGACCATATTAAAGAATCTATTGTCCAAATTTCACAGGAATTGGAGCAAATTTGAGCAAATTATTATAGAATTACTATTTCTACACAATTTATTGAGGTCTAAATATCTCTCACATCTTGCCCATTTGGAGTATAACTTGTATTGGGTTTTTGAATACGTAGTATAGGAGCGTAAAGTTCAAAGCTTGGAGAAATTGAAGAAAAAAAAAACAAGTTATTGCAAAATTAGGAAAATTAGCTCTGAAGACAACAAATTTGCTATTTTTTTGGAATTTTTTTTTGAGTAAGGGTATCTTGGCCCTAGTAAGTAACAATAAAAAAAATAGAAAAAATAGAGAATATAAATTTCATTTGTGTGGTTTATTTCAAAAATATTAGCTTCCATCATGACGGGGCCTCCAACAAGAGACAAAAACAATGCTACTATGCCAGGGAAATCCTTTGATAAGGATTGGGAAATAGTAAAGGATAGTAATCCCAATGAGGAAATGAGTTAGTTCAAGGAAGAAGTTAAGAGGGATATGTGTGACTATGAGGAGATATATCAGATATACAAAGCATTTTAGGCACCTAGATGAATGAAACAAGGAAGGATTTCTCAAGAAATCAAGGTGAAACCTTCAAGTTAACTAATAATGACACAAAATTTAATACTCCTATTGGATCTAGGAATTTTTTCCAAAGGTGGATACGGGAAAGTTTGATGGAAAGGATCCTCTAACATGGATAAACCAAATGGAGATTCTTTTTGAAGTACATCAAACCCAATATGGATAAAAGGTCATGGTGGCTTCCTTATATCTAGAACTAGATCAATTCATTTGGTATCATTGGCTTTGTACTCATCAAAGTAAAAAGGGTCTCACTGTATCATGGTCAATTTTTATAGAAGAAATCTAGGCACAATATAGCAATAGTGTGACAGACAACTTTTTTAGCCAGCTTGCTAAGCTTCATCAAACAAGATCAATTAAGGATTATATTCAAAAATTCCACAATCTATCCTTAAGAGTTGATACGATTACAAAGGAGAACTTGAATGATTTATTCTTGGGTGGTCTTAAGGATCACATTCAACATGAGGTAAGCATGATTATTCCTAGCTCAGTAAATGAGTCTTTTATATTGGCACACAGGGTAGAGGAGAAGTTCTTGATTCCTAGAAAGGAAGGGGCTAATGTGAAAAGAGAAAAAGGATACTCAACAACTTCTCTTCCTCAAAAAACTCTCAAGGTAGTTGGTTTATTAAAGAAGCAGAAAATAATAGTGTTGATCAACTCAGGTAGTACTCATAATTTCATCAACAAAAAGTTGGCAACTCTTCTAAATTGTTTTATATATCCACCCCCAGAGTTTCAAGTTTTTATTGTAGATGGGGGTATAGTTAGTTTTTTAGGGAAGTGTCATAGCATCAAATTATTTATGGGAGATTATAAACTTGATACCCCAATGTATGTGATATCCATGGGTGCAATAGATATTGTTTTGGGAGCATAATGACTTACTACATTGGGAACAATTGAGATGAAATTCCAAGATTTATTCATGATATTTAAATCAAAAGGAAAGGTAGTGGAGCTAAGGGGGTTGAAGGAAAAATCCCCATAGATGGTAAGCTCTCATCAAATAAAAAATTTTCTTAAGAAAGGAGTGGATGGATTTGTGGCTCAACTCTGTTCATTAGAAGTCTCTCAATCTAACGCTCTTACTCATCCAAATTTACAAGCAGCAATTGATTCTCACTCAGTGATTCTTTGAGATATGCCTGAAGGACTTCCTCCTAAGAGGGATTCCAAGGAGCCAACCACCAAACATTAGGCCTTATAGGTACCCACACATACAAAAAAGTGAGATTGAAAAAATTGTTGAGGAAATGCTAGAGGTAGGAATTATCAGGCATAGCCAAAGTGCTTACTCCTCACCTATGGTGATGGTGCGTAAGAAGGATGAAACTTGGTACACGTGTCCAAATTATAGATTTCTCAACAAGTACACTAGTAAAGATAAGTTTCTTATTCCAGTCATTGATGATTTTCTTAGATGAATTAAATGGAGCTATGCATTTTACCAAGTTAGATCTTAGATCAAGTTATCACAATATTCAGATTAAGGAAGTAGATATTTGTAAGACAACATTTCAAACTCATGAGGGTCATTATGAGTTTTTGGTGATTCCATTCGGTCTTACCAATGCACCATCTATATTCCAAAGTTTGATAAATTCCATTTTTAAGAAATTCTTGAGAAAGTTTGTATTAGTGTTTTTTGATGATATATTTATTTATAGCAAGACTTGGGAAGAAAATTTTTAGCTTGTAGATCAAGCATTACAATTACTCTAAGATTATCAACTCTATGCTAAACCATCCAAGTGTGCTTTTGGTATTAAGGAGATGGAGTATTTGGGACACATAGTCTCACATGAAGGAGTACAGGTGGACCCTAACAAAATTAAGGCTATCATGGAATGGCCTATTCCAAAAACTATTAAGAATATGAGGGGTTTCTTGGGATTGATAGGGTACTATAGAAGATTTGAAAATAATTATGGTCATATAGTAGCACCCCTCACCACTCTATTGAAGAAGGATTCTTTTTATTGGAATGAATCTGCTAATGTAGCATTTGAGCAATTTAAGAAGGCTATGTATACAACTCTAGTGCTTTCCACTCTAGACTTCACCAAGGAATTCATTGTGGAATGTGATGCTTATGGAAATGGGATGAGAGTAGTTCTCATGCAATAAAGTAAACCAATTTCTTTTGAGAGTCATCAATTAAAAGGTAAAAATAAACTCAAACCTATTTATGAGAAGGAAATGCTAGCAATCCCTCATGTAGTTAAACAATGGAGGCCTTATTTAATGGGTAAACACTTCAAGGTTAAGACATATCATGATAGCCTAAAACATTTTTTGGAACAAAGACTATCTTCATAAGAGAAATAAAAATGGGTCATTAAGATGGTGGGATATGACTTTGAGATTGTATATAAGAAAGGGAAGGAAAATATTGTCATGGATGCACTTTATAGGAAGGATGAAAAAGATGAAGCCTTATTGTTTGCCCTTTCAATATTACAAGTAAATTGGGGCAGAGTGGAAAAATGATGTTGCAACAAGTAATCTCATCCAACAAGTAAAAAGTGATCCTAGTAGTTCAGATAAGTTTTGTTTAAAGGGGGATATTCTTTGGTATAAAGAGCACTTGTATCTTTGCAAGAATTTAACTCTTAAACATAATATTCTCATAGAGCTACATGAGTCCCTAGTTTGTGGTCATTCAGGATTTTTGAAGACATATGATCGGGTCAAGCACGATTGTTTTTGAGAAGGGCTAAAAGGTGATGTTCAAAAATTTGTGGCTTAATATTTGGTTTGTTAAAGAAATAAGGGGGAGACAATTAAGAGACTAGGTCTCTTGAAACCTTCATCTATTCCTAGCCAACGTTGGAAATAGGTATCTATGGACTTCATCATAGGGCTTCCCAAATCTAAAGGTTATATTGTCATCATGGTAGTAGTTGATGTTGGAAGCATGAATGCTGATGATACTTCTATGGGGGAGTATTATAGAAACATGATTAGATCATTATCATGATGATATGTTACATTCATGACTATGTTTTTCATTGATGTCAACATAGAAATTTTCTATGGTATCTGAAAAAAGAATAGAGGAAAGATCAAGTTGGCATGGACAAATCATTGAGTAATTTCACTAGTGAGGTTAAAGGGAGATAATACTAAGTGTCTAGTATATGCAGCTAACCTTGGAAGCATAAGCTATTAAGTTTGGAAGAAGTTATGCAAGTTTTTGTGAAGACTATTCTAAGATAGAGTTTACAGAAGCATGTTTTTGTAAACTTGTTATATGTCTTAGCAGAGTTGTTATTCTAAGAAACCAAAGTTAAAGATGTGTAGAAGACATGTTGGAGATGACCTAGCTAATATTTATATTCATAATATTACATGTATGAAAATTTATTCAAGTTACAAGGTGAAAGATTAGTGCTATTGCTAAGTGTAACATGCTCTTAATGTGGTCCTATAATAATTAATTGAGAAGGTGTAACAACCAACTCAAGGAATTGTTTTATGGATTTGGTATAAAGGAAGGACATTTTCCTTTATTATGAAAAAAAGGAAGTGAATGATTTTCATTAGCAAGAAGAGTAGAATGCGAAGATAAGCTAAGTAGAGTGAAGTTGGAGAGAACTTCATTGTCGAGGTTTTTTTTGATGGTTTGAGGTTTTCTATTTGGATCTGAGGTTTGTGACCTAGTCTATAAGGTTTGAAAGTGATTGGCCTAGTTGATAGGATAGAGGAAAGAAGTTAAAGTATAATATAGACAATTTTTCTGCAAGGAATAGTTGAGAGATCAATTGGACTGTGAGTTTAGTGGTCTTGCTCCAGAAGCTATTTGGACAGTGGGTCCTTCTATCTTCCACAACTCCTAACAAGGTTGGCACAACTCCTAACAAGGTTGGAATCTCTTAACAAGGATTCAAAGTCTCCTAACAGGGACTTATATGTACTAAATGTTGTAATAGACTCCTAATAGGGTCCATCCTCTAACAAGGAATATTTATTTTAGCACATCATCTTGTGGGCATCATTCCCACCAGGGTTTTCCCTCTAATCAAGGGTTTCCCTAGTTAACATATCTAGTGTTATTGTGTATGTGCATCTTAGTATGGTTGCTGTTTACTTTGATTGAATGGTTAATATTATTTAAGGTTGATAAATGTTTTAATTATTGGATAATTGATTCACCCTCCCACAGCCCCCCCTCCTCTCAGTTATTTTGGTGGACTATTATTTCTAACAATTGACCACCTCACTAAATATGCACATTTCATTACATTATCACATCCTTTTACATCAAGTATAGTGGAAAATTATTTCTTGGAGAATATCCAAAAGATACATGGTACACCTAAGGTTATTGTTAGTGATCATGATCCTATCTCTACTAGTCACTTTTGGAAAGATTTATTCTAATGTTTGTGTACTCAATTGGCTCATAGTTCTTCATACCGTCCTCAATCAAATGGGAAAACTAAGGCTTTTAATAAATGTTTGGAAGGATATCTATGTTGTTGCACTTTAGAGAAATAATATCAATGGGTAGATTGGCTACGTCTTGTAGAATAGTAGTACAATAATTCTTTTCATAGATCATAAAAAATGTCTCTATTTTTGGCACTTTATGAATATCATCCTCCTTTAATCACATCAACATTAAAGGCATTACCAAGAGTTTAAGTAATAGAGGACCACTTGCTTCATCAAAAAATAGCTATTGCACAAAATTGAATGAAACAATAGGCAGACCAACATTGTAGTGAATTTAGGTTAGGGATTGGGTCTTCTTGAGATTGCAACCTTATAAACAATTCTCAGTGAAGCAACAAAAAATAATAATAATTTGTCTCCAAGATATTATGGACCATGCAAAATCATGCAAAAGATTGGTAGTGTTTCCTATAAGCTAGAGTTGCCACCAACAACAAAGATACATACATCTTTTCATGTTTCTTGTTTCAAGAAGGTAATTGGGAAGAATATTACTACTCAAATAGTAGTACCAGAGCTTGATGAAGAAGGATGAATAATTTTGGAACCAGATTGCATTATTCAAACATGCACGAAGAAGTTGAGGAATACAACCCTTACCTAGTATCTCATCCAATGGAAGAATTCACGAGTTGAAGAGGCCATATGGGAGGATGAGGAGTTCATTCAAAAGAATCCACACTTGTTTAGCATTGAGGGTAATGCTTCTTTGAAGTGAGGGGGCATGCTATTCCCTTAATATTGGTGTATATAGGGTCATAAATAGTCAACTTTTGGCTATATTAATCCTTAATTAAGTCATGTTATCATATTATATTATTATTTAGGTAGGTAGGTTGGTCTAGCTATTATGTAGGGTTGTGTCTATTCAACCTAAGCATAATTAGGTATATATAGTAGGTTGTGAGTCTTATTTCAACATCATATTGTGAAGTGTGTTCTCATTGGAGATATTTGGAGGTTTTCCCTCAAAGTGGCCTATAACTCTCAGTTATTATCAAGTATTTATAGAATATTTCATATTATCTCTTCTGTTGTGAAAGTTATTTCTTTAAAAGATAACAACCTTTCACAAAAAACATTGCATAAAGGGGTGAAATATGACTGGAACATGGATTGTGATCAAAGATTTTCATAGATTAAGTAGTATCTTGCTAATCCACCAATACTGATGCCTCCTATTTATGGGAAACGACTCATTTTGTACATCTATTCAACAGACTTGTCTCTTGGTATCTTGCTAGATCAAGAAGACAACAACAATAAGTAATGAGCTCTTTACTATCTCATTCATAAATTGATCTCATATGAGATGAACTATAAAATTATTAAGAAAGCTTCCTTGGCAGTTGTTTTTGCTTCCTAGAAGTTGAGACATTAGATGTTGGCTCATACTACAAGACTAGTTGCAAAGATTGATCCATTAAAGTATTTTCTCAACAAAGCTACTCTGAAAAGAAGGCTTTCTAAATGGGTTATGAACTTGAGTGAGTTTGACATTGAGTATGTTGAACATAAAGCTATTAAAGGAAAAACAATCACCGATCAACTAGCAGAAGCACCATTGTAAAGTCACCAACCACTAAATATTGAATTTCTTAATGAATCTATTTTATCAATGACACACCAAGCATGGGTTATGTTCTTTGATGAATTCTTTACACAACAAGGATTCGATGCTAGACTTCTATTTATAACACCACATAAATATTCTATACCTAAGGCATACAAGATTCTATTTCCTTGTACAAAAAATATTCTTGAGTATGAAGCCTTAATCAATGGGATGAAAATTACTATTGAATGGAGGGTAGATGAACTGACTATCTTTGGTGACTCATAGTTGGGAATCAACTAGGTTAATGATATATATTAGACAAAAGATGAGAAGTTGACACCTTACAATAGAATGGTTGATGATCTGAAAAAGTACTTTGCACATCTTACTTTCCAACAAATTCCTCAAGTAGATAACAAGGCATCTAATGCAATGACCACTCTAGCTTTTATGTTACAAATGCCAAAAAATGACTTTCGACATGAGTTCCTAGTGAAGATGTTATCCTACCCTGCCTATGATTCTCCTAAATCTCGAATGATATCTTTTGTCATAGGAGATGAGTCATCTTGCTACCATCATATCTACTCTTACTTACATGACCAAATTTTTCTAGATACTCTAAATTGGAATGATAAATGCCACCTTATTCAAAATGCTTCATGGTATGCCATTATTGCTAACAACTTGTTTAGGACAGGTCTTGATGGTACACTCCTTAGGTGTCTAGAACTCGATGAGTCAAGATGCATGTTAATAGAGGTATACAAAGGTATTTGTGGATAGCACTCAAATGGCTTGACACTTGCTCACAAATTTATTAGAGTTGGTTACTATTGACCAGAAATGGAGAAAGAGGCAATCAAATATACCAAGTCTTGTAAACAATGCCAAATTCATGGCAATCTAATTCACTCTCTATTTAAGGAGCTAATTCCTTTCATTACACTTTGGCCATTCCAACAATGGGCCTTTGATTTGGTGGGTCATATTCATCCATCTTCTTTGAATGGACACAAGTTCATCATGAAAGCCATAAACTATTTCACAACATGGATAGAAGTGGTCCCTCTTTCTAAGGCTAATGGAAAAATTGTAACTCTATTGATTCTCAACTACATCATATGTGGGTATGGTGTACCATCCTCCATCATTACTGACAATGGGGGATAATTAAAAAATAATGATCTCAAAGAGCTATGTTCAAAGCTCAAAATCATGTAGCATTGGTCTTCCATCTACTACTCCCAAGGTAATGGACAAGCAAAAGCATCCAATAAGGCTATTCTCAAGATCCTACATTGCACAATTGAAAAATTTGGAAGGGATTGGCATATTCAAATCAATCTGGCTCTATGGGCTTACAAGACAAGTATCAAAAGTCCTACGGGAACAACACCCTTTTCTTTGGTATATGGAGAAGATGTTATGCTTTCAATTGAGGTTGAGATTCCTACTATGCAATTCTCTCTAAAAGGCTCGTTACTAATGATGACTATAGAATATCTCAACTACAAGAGCTAGAACTATTGGATGAATGCCAGTAAGTGGTGTTTGATCATCTACATGCTTATCAAAAGTGAATGCCCAAAAGTATGTACATTTTATATATTCTCTTCACAAGCTTCAAAGTAGGAATATTGACCTTTACCCTTATCAATTTTATATTCTATGTATATATTATACCCTATCTTATTGTAAGTATTTCATGCTATTTATAGATGATTATACAAGAATGACATGGGTAACCTTCCTAAAACATAAATCAGATGGATTTAACAAGTTTAAGATTTTAATGAAAATGGTTGGAAATGAGTCATACATGAAGATTAAATGCTTACGATTAGATAAAGGTGGTGAGTTTATTTCAGATGAATTTGTTGATTATTGTGAAAAACATGTCATCAAAAGAAAATATGCAACATCTAGGACACCTCAAGAAAATGGAGTTGTTGAGAGAAAGAATTGAATAGTGAAAGAAATGGAAAGGACTATGTTAGATGAATCTAAAGTACCAAACATGTATTGGAAAGAAGTAGTTCCCATAGTAGTATATATTTTAAACAGGGCACAACTAAGGGTAAAAACTAAAGGTTAATTTTTCTTGACATGTATATAAAATTGATAAGGGTAAAGGTCAATATTCCTACTTTGAAGCTTACGACTCGCCTAAGGCCTAAATCAATATACATGCACAATAAGATTGTTGCTTATGAAGTGAGAACAAAAGTAGGGAGGGACAAGGGTAAGAAAGATAAAAATCTCATACACAAGGAGGATGTATAGAAGAAAGAGGCCCATGTAGCTCCCAAGAAGTCAACTACTATAAAATGAAAATAGAGTTTTACATTTGCATCTAATTCAAGAGCAATTATTGTAGAATTAGAGCTTGAACATATGCTAAAAGAGAAAGTATATCAGAGAAAAATATCCAATGCTACACCTTCACCACACATAATTTCTATATAAGAAGAGTTTGAGGAAGAGGATGTCTCCTTAGTTAGAAGAACTAGTTAGATCATATTTTAGGATATAACTAATGCCCTAGTGAGAGTGGTGTATCACTAATCATAATTTGTATCTCTTATGAACTCTAATATATAATTTCATTATGTTTTGTCTCTGGCCTCTATTTTGATAAGACATTAATAGTGTTAGGTCCTATGGGAAATGAAGGCCATTATTCATTTACCACAACTGGCATTGATTCCTTGATCTCATCCTCATCTCATTGAATGCATTGAACATATTTTCTCTATTCTTTAGTAGTCTCAAAATTAATTGTGTCCTCTACTTGATGATTATCTTTTTGAGCATCTATGTCCTAATCTTGCTTATACAACTTTTGATCCTTTGACTGTTGCTTTGTCTACTCAACTTGCTCAACTTTATCTCCATCATCTTGTTCTTCTTATTGATCTTGATCACTGACTTCATCTTTGATATCCTCTATCATTTTTTATACATCTTGCATAATTTTACCAATTTCATCCAAATTGTCAATGCAAGTAGTGTTCGCATCCTTCAATGGATCTTCTTCACCTGTAGTTGCATCAATAGGTATTGGTACACCTCCTATATAAAAATTAGGTTGTTCAACTATGCTAACAAACTATTATGCTTCCTTGTGACTTCTTCTCAATATTTTAGGCTCATTAATTGTAACTGCACATACTTCTTAGGTTTCATGGAAATAAGGCCTTTAAGTATTTGATGTACTAAATTCTCCATTTCTTCTTGAATTTTATCATATTGAATTGCCATAATTTTAATGGTTCTCAACATCACACTCAATAATGGATTCATTTTTTCAATGGTTCTCAACATCTTATAAATTTGGACATTCTCACATTTTCAGAGATTGAAGAGATGGCAAGTTTTGTACATCCAAGTCATCTAAAGAGGATTACTATTCATGTCCAAAACCATAGAGTAGAATAAGCAGTATAGAGTTGAAAAGATTTTAGTATTTGCATCTTATGGAGCCATGAAAATTTGAATTCATAAGTTAGTAAATTGTTATATAGAGAAAATGTGATCTTAAGCTTCCTTATTTTCCTTTGGTTGAAATTATCAAGACAGACTGTGATTGGTATTTTAAGTAGGCAACTCTTTAAAATTATTTTAATTTATTGTTTTGTATTTTTTTATTTTTACCAATTTAGTAAATTCTATTAGATATTTTATCTCAAATATAATAATTTTAGAGTCTAGATAGACCAAAAAGATCAATGTTCTTTTGATACACCAAATTTACTCAGGGAGCCTAGTATTCTTAGTGGAAGTTGAAACAACTTTTCAGTATCTTTTTCTTTCTGTAAGAAATAGTTTTAATGTATGTCATAAATATGTAGATGTCAAGGTGGATTTAAATATTTTAAAAATAGTCAACATAGAAATATTTATTATGTTTTCATGGATGGGGCTCTTGTTTGTTTCTGAATAGTTCAACTTGGTTTCCACAGACTACCTGATCTGATTCATGTCATCAAAACTTTCACACATTTACACATTCATTTAGAACAAGCTAAATTTTTTAAAGATTGTTGCATTTGAAATTATCACAAGTCAAAGGGAACCACAAATCCCATAAAAGCTAGACGAAATAGCAAACAGTGGAAACAGAAGCAACATATTTTGTGCTTTAAGAGACAGAAGGAAATGAATATAAAAAATTGCAAGATGGCAAGTTGAGGAAGAAAGGAAAGGAAAAGTAAGACCTAATGAAATCCTCTTAATGAATTGACAAGAGTTGACTACATTATAAATCTATTTTAGGATTAAAACATGGAAATAACCTTAGCAGTCAACCAAAAATAGAGCAAGCTAAGATGACCTTCATAGGGATGGGGTTGGTCAAAAAGATCATTTTTTTATATATTCAATAATGTAATAAGGAAAATATTTTCACTAAACCTTCACTACTCTAGTATCAAATGCTCAAATTGGAAGAAAAAATGTTAGTGATTATTTATCAAGTACAAACACATGTACTAATATGGTATGCAGTCTCAATCCTATGATTTCCTAGTTTATCTCTCTTATAAATTTGCTTAT